>BOPP01000268.1:280266-336055 GCA_017312745.1 Gryllus bimaculatus
GGGGGGGGGGGGTGAGCGTGCGAGGAGCATGTGTATAGGGGTGAGAGGGTTTTCACCCTGGGAGGGGAGAATAGTATGGACCAGTGGCGACTGGTGCCGAGCAGACTGGAGGTAGTGCCTCCATTGAGGGACGGAAATGTAATTTCAAAAATTCAAAATACGAACATATGAATGGGTGAAAATCAGAACGGTATAACTGACATTTTATCAAGTGTGACAAATCTGTTTATTTAAGTCAATATTACAGTGAAGGCGTGGTGCTTTGTTTCATCATTAAAACCACGGTATTTCAATAGTTCACTAAATTACGAAATTACATTGGCACACAAATATATCCTAAAATAAATACGTTTTCTCAGAATTTAGAAAATGCCATATCGTTCTCATTTTCAGCCATTCATATAATAAAAATGTAAGCAATTCGAGTAAATTAATTAAAACATTTATGTGCCATGTTCGTGTAAGGTATATACACGTCCGGGGCACGTGGTTCTGGCTTTGATTTCCACTAGGCACTTGAGTAAGGCTCCAGCACATTGCAACAAGCACTGTTTCACACAAATAAAATTATTTTATTTCGGAAAATTCACTACCCTGGTATATCTGGCAATAACGAAACAGCTTCGACATACATTCGTATTCCCAGGAACCTCCTAAACTGCTGGCCGACTCAACCGAGAAGCGGTTGAGATGTTGTGACAGGGGGTGTGGGCGTGTATAGACATGGCCGGGGGAGATATATAGGACGTGAGCGCTGAGACGTTCGTGGCAGAGGGTGTAAGGCGTTGTACGGGCGTGGGCTCTCTACACTCGGTCACCACAAAAACAAATATACCATCCTGTAGAACGATTTAACTGCTATTTAATTACGCAAAACTTTTTTTTTTTGCTCTTCAAACGTCCGAGTAATTAATGACGAGCTGGTTGAATGTGAAATAATTTTTGCGTAGTTAATTAGGCGTGGCCGACCTGCACGGCGAGCGCCAGGGTGCGCTCCGTGCGGCGCATGCGCTGCTCCGCCGCCTCCGCCCGCCGCTCCATCGCCTCCCACTGCTCCGCCAGGGGCGCCACCTTCTCCTGCAGCGCCTCCGCCACGCCGGCGACCGCCTGCCGCGTCTGCTCGTTGCCCATGGCCCCGGCTCTCACCTGTGCAACATCCAACATCCAACATCAGTTCCTCGGGAAAGGGCCCACTGCAGCGCGATTCCCACGCCGCCACCGCCGCCGCCGCCCCCTGGACGGGGGAGGGTTTCGCCGATCCTTCGGCGAAGACGAACACAGAAATGCAGCAGGTAACACGCCACGGCCGGTCCCAGAGGGAAGACCTCCATTTAAACCAATGGTTTACTACTGTTGGCGCTCCCGGGCTGCGCGTGACAAGGATGCGACGCCCAAAGTCACGGCAGCGCGAATCTGCCGCACGTGGGAAGAATACCTGTAAACCGATGCTTTACAACTAGTCACGCTGTTCGGAAGAACGCTGCAGTGTCTACTTGTGAATGGGCTTAAAGTAAAACAATTTTCAACCATTTTGTTTATTAATTATTTAATTTTTATTTGATCAATGGTGTATATCACTAACGATGCGAGATTGTATTTCACTGCGGAATAGTAATTTGCACTACGAGGCATGAAAGTGGATGCTTCCGTGACTAGACCGAAGAGTTCCCGAGCGAGGCCGATAAGCCGAGAATCATTTCCGCCATGTGACAATTATTTACAAAGTATGACGTTTTCACATGAAACCACCCAGTTTGAGTTAATTCCACTCTGCTCTGCTCTGCTCTTCTTTGAAGAACGTACCTTGCACTCTCTTCTACTTGCGCTGTCCGCCACGAGGGGCGCAGGCTCTGGTCGTATCCAGGCGCTGACGATGCGAATAGAAGACGTGGGGGCGTACAGAAGCTACGGGCAGAGCAGCAGAACAGATCGCTGGAATTTGCCTTCCTCAACAAGCTCAGCGTAGAACTCATCATTAAAATAATACTGTTTTTATTTCCTCGACACGAACTTACATTCGGAATAATAAACCTAATAGAGAGAGAGAGAGTTGTGTAATTCTGCGGAAAATCGATTGCGAGATCCAGCCCGTCTAGAAAGCTCAAGATTGCATTGACTTTTAGAGATACTTTGCATGAAAAATGTCTGCAAACGTTTTTCCTTCAATTCCTTCAAGGAAAGGAGTGAAGCAAACTTATGAAGATGGATTTGGTTCGATTTTCAAGTTAACTCTGAATTTTTTTAAATTACAAATGTTTGTAACGTATCCCCTCGTACAGCATTATTAAAAATACAGAATTTTTACTTTAAATACTATTTGTTCTCCACAATTAGTTTTTAATTTAATATCTGTACAGATCTTGGAAAATTTTAGTAGTCTTCATCCAGTGCTGGATGTAATAGGGAAAACGGCTCCAATCTTTTAATTTAAACTTTTGTGCGAGAGCACGAGTACTTCATTGAGCAAAATACACGAAAAATAGGACATAAACGCCATTTTTATGTACTCTTTTCATTTTTCAAGAACTACACAAATGTATTTTTTTCGACATATTTCTCATTGTTAATATTTACAATTGCCACCTTAAACGTCTGGTTTTTAAAGCACAAAATACACTAAACAAATTGATATAAATAACAAATTGATGTACGAGTATTATCGTTAAACATTAAGCAAAGGGCCGCATTGAAGTCAATTTAATTACTTAATTTTAATTACTTCAAAAACAATTAAAAACTCTGCGTGGCTTTCTATGGGGAGAAGTGTATTCAATGCTAGTTTTCTTAAATTCAGGGTTCGACGAAAATGAGACCTCGTTTTAAGAGTCTCTTGTTCTCTCCATGAAACAAATTTGAGTAGTATTTGAGAAAAAGTTTTTTTTATAAACTGCTGTAACTTCAAACAGAAACTATTAACTTTAAAAAAAAAAAAAAAACATTATACAGAACTTCTTTAAAAATTTGATTTTTAAAATAGAGTTCCTTTAAGACAAAATCTCTATATTCAATATTGTACTTTTGCAATGTTAGTATTTTGCAATTTTCGAAAATACAGAGAGTGCGCCAAAAATGGGACTAGCACCACATTTTTACCGTCCCTCGATACACACAAGAAAATTTAAAGAAAAAAGTGAATCCGCTTTTGAAAAACAATTATTTTAAAATTCGTGCGTTTTTTAAAACACGCGAACTGATGCGAAAAGTACTTATATTTTCGAAAAAATATACATGTATTTATTTCAATATCTGTCTTTGAAGACAAGATTTTATTAAGAAAAAATACCTATCTTCAATATTGTAGTTGTAGGAAGTCGCCAAAAAATTTTGACTTTTGCAATTTTCGAAAAATCTTGTGGTTTCAATGGCCAGCATATTTTTAAGCGTCTTTTACACTATTCGAGGGCAAAGTTTAATAAAACACTTGAAGCCTTTTTGAGAAATTGATTATGATGATTCATGTAAAGAACCTCCAAAACTCAAAATATCCATTTCAAACTGGTATGGTCTGTATTTCCTTTCAATAGATCGGGGGATATCAATTTTGAGGAAAATCGTTCAGGCGGTCTAAGGTACCAGCATTGACCACACGCAGTCGGTATCAAGGTGCCACAAAACATGGATTTTGACTACACTAAGTGTCAGAGGACTAACTTACTATATACAGCAACAGAATTTATAAACATTTTCGTTTCCAGGGCATCGATAGTATAGTATATACTTTGTCCACGCATTTGTTTACGTTTAGTGCTGGATGCACGTCACAGGAACAAACCTGCCGTGGAGCCCCAGCGGGTGGCGGAGAGCGGCGAAGCAAGGCAGCCGCATGCGCAGCCGCGCCGACAACGCGCGCAGCGGCGGCTGCTCGCAGCGGGGCCGCGGGCGACGCGGCCGACCGACGCAGACAGCTGACAGTCGCCTCGCCTCGCCTCGCCTCGCCACGCTACGCCCCCTGCACAGCGCGCGCTCGCCATCAGGGGGCTTTCCCTCCCAACGCCAACCTACGGCTTCTACCAGCCTCCCTACCTCAACAAAACCATCTCCGATTTTAGGTCGTAAAATCCTTGTTTCGGTCTCGTTACTGGAAAAGAACCTGGGTGCCTTTTATGATATTAGACGTTGAAAAACTTTCGGCATGAACATGTTTTGGTTTGTTACTTTCTGCTATCTCTAATCCTCCCATTTAGAGATTTTGTGTCATATTTCATACACGAAACGCTTTTAGTTTTCTTGAAAATTCGACGAATGTCTTTCACGCTTGTGAAGAATAGGGGATGTACCTGGTTTTTCCCATACTACACATTGATATCTGTAGATTTATTTTATTGAAATGGCACATTTTATTCATAATTTGGTTTAGTGCACGTAATGTAGCTGTTAATTCCTTACGTGCAGTGAAAGTTACATTGAAGGGGTGGGGGCAGCAAGGACTTGAGATCCGAAACTGGCGTAAACTTCGGATTGCGGGATATCCCCCTCCAGGTTCCTCCCCAACGGCGCACCACTCCAGCTGGGCCAAGCTACCAAGGTCCATTCACGTAAACATAGTGATAGACTCAAGTATTCACAATGTCAGACATAAACATAAGAGTTTCTATTGGCTGTGAGATATTCTACTTTACTATTTGTTGGATGTGAGAATCGATTTCGAGGTATCAACTGTGTCCATGGCTCATGACGTTAGTCTATCGACTTCACTCATATTTCGATTCTCGATTTTGAGTTCACGTACTGTGATTAGTTCATTTCTTACTTAAGCATAAGCCCAGAAGCTTGAAACTTGCAAGCTTTTAAGTTAACGTCTTATGTGTTAAGCTTATACGAACGCATTGTGAATGAGTCAACATATGGACGTAGTCCTAACTTTTATATTAACGCCATGCTTATGTTTATGTTTGCATTGTGAATGGGCCTTAGGTCCTGACATGTGTGACAGTGCATGTAAGAGCAGAGGTTAGGTCAAGGAAAAGGAAGGAAAGGTTGCGTGTAGTCGATGGCCCGTTTGTTAGGTTACTGAACGGCATTCGCCTACTATTCATGGGAGGAACCACGGAAAACTTCCGATAAAAGTAATCAGCCGGTTGAATTCCCCTCCAGGCAGCGGCTGAATCCGACTCAGCTACGTAGAGTCCAAAATCCGCCTTCACGGGACTCTAACCAGGACTTCTCAGCAACGGTAGAGACAACGGCGATGCTGTCAAAAAACCAACGGTAATTGTGATGTGATTATGATTAACCAGAGTAAATATTTATGAGGCGGACCAGAAGGTAAATTTCCCTTTTTTGCTTTAAAAGTATACGCATTTAGATGGGGAAATTGTGCATGCGCAACAGATCCTTTACGTATCAATCATGTGCCGGCCGTAAAGCAACCAATTTTTTGAACATTTGAGTACTTTTTACGTGAAAATAGGGGCGAGAAAGTACGTGCCATTTCAGCACCACAGTCACTTAAAACTTTCCAGAGAAGTTAAAATTAATAGTTACTGAAAGTTTTTATGGCGGGGGGGGGGCTCCCCCCCCCTTGTGGATCCGCGCCTGATACCACGGTATGTGAAGGGTCTCAATTCGTGAGGTGACTATGTCGAAAAATGCTCAAACATTACTGTTCTTGTTGCCAAAAGGGTCTTGCATGTAACTGCTTTTATTTCACAAAATAGGGGAATTTACTCTCTGGATGCGCTACGTAATTGAAACATTTGCGCATTATATAAAACTAAATTTCCAGTCTTGCCCGCTCCAAAAGACAGCACCGATTCAATTCTTTAAGACGAACAAGAATATATGTTATGTTTATGTACAAGCTTAATCGTAACCAAGGCTGGTTTGTATGTAATTATATCTATGCCGGCTTGTTCTTAGGTTGCAAGGTTGCACAACTCCCTATCATTCTATCTGTTCACATTTGTATCATAGAATTAAAAAAAAATAATAATACCCTAATTCTTCGTCGGTTTGGAACTTTGAATTCAACGATTTTAATCACAAATTATTTCTATTTTTATTGTGAAACTACAATGTATTCATTAAATATTAAACTAAATATTTTGTTTAAAAAACTTGTTCAATAATTTACCTTGTTCATAACATGTATTATCTTTGTTTTATATGCACACACACACACACACACACACACACACACATATATATATATATATATATATATATATATATATATATATATATATATATATATATATATATATATATATATGCAAATCCACCGCCAATCCATCTCTGGATTCGCCCCTTTGTGTGTAAAGTTGGCGTTCTGGGAGGAAGCCCCTTTCTATGTACGCAATGACTTGCTTCACGGTGACCGCCGTGACCTTCCCGGCAGCGAGTCTTCGAGCGTGTCGTTGTGAAGACGATTCATTACTATTTCAATATACACCAGAACAATGAAATTTTCGAAATAAAATTATTTTATTTCATTATCACCATTATAGTATCAGCAATAACAATTAAGATCAGGAAATTAATTAGCGTAAAACGTGACCAAAAACGTAGTACTGATAACAAGGTGCTGAAGTGCGATCACCGGATTTTCAAAACATAGTTCTTTTTGTTTTGTGTGAATTCTATTACCGTCAATTGTTTCAATGCAGAACTAATACAAATACTGGAGTGTTCAGTTTAGTAGCAGGAGGAGTACATCCTTGAAATGGACACAGCGGCTAAAACTATGTAAGTAAAGTTTCCGTAATATTTATTTTTATTAAACGTAGATGAATAAACTTTTAGTAAACTTAGTTTTAATTAATTTACATGAATTGCTTACGTGTTATATTAGTGTTCTGAATTTTGGAAATTACAATTTTGTCATTCGTTGGAGCTGTAATCCCGTTTTTTGGGGCTCCAATCGCAACTAAATTACGTTTGTTTATTAGTTTCATTTTTTTTCCATACGTTAACGGATTACGATTTTTGAAGTAATTTGAAAATATTTGATAAATCCACATTTCCTGGAATAGTACATATTTTTACATTTAATACATGTAAAAAATTATATATTATATTTAAAGGGAAACTCATATCGTAGCATTTGTATTTTAACATTTTGCAATGAATTCCACATTAAATTCCTTCACAATTATTACTGAAATATTATTTTTTACATTTAGTGTAATTTTAACTTTGGTAGTGGGCTAAACACAGTAAATATTGCGAGGTCCAAGAAGGCCCCCAATACTTCAGATGCTATATAGAGTTTTAGTAGGGCCAAAACATTAAAAAACAAAGGGGGGTAATCTCACTTTTGCAAAATTTAAAATAATAATGCTTTTCTAACTTATTCCTTGGAAAGCAACTGCCAGGAAGCTTGGAAAAACGAAGCAGGCGGGCGACAAGAATAGCTTCTGATTCCCGAACGCTTCGAAGTTTTCAAGCGCAGTGGAGCAACGAGCGGCAAGTGTCTGTCTCTTCCGATATTCATTTACGCCCGTTTAGGTGAAAGCCTCATGCATTCAGCAATTGCAAAAATGCTGTAACTCAATCTCGCGTGTTGAATTACAAAATTATTTGGCAGTCGTTCTTTGCAGTAGTCATAACTCGCGGTTTCGATGGGGGTCTGGACATCGTATTTGAAGCGCTCGACATTCAGCAACTGGCATGACACAATTGCGGCATGCCCTACTCGGGTACTGTAGAGATCAGTTGGTTATCACACTCACCAACACAGGGAATAAATAAGATAAATTCAACATTTTCCTTTTTGTTATACGTTATATTTTTGTCTAACATCACATCGTACCAATGATAAACATTATTCATCTATGCACCGTATTTTTTTCTCATAAAACTCTTAGTTTACAAAACAAATTATTTTTAAATGTGTCATATAAATCTTTTTCCACATTCATGCTCAACAATAGTGAACCAAAAATTGCACAGAAAACAATCACAATTAAAAGGTACACATATAATACAAAACAATCTTAAGAGAACTAGAAACTTCCATTTAGAAAATTACTCTGGTATCTACACATAAATGCTTTCTCACTTGACTAGCTGCCATTTTGCACAATCCAAATTGAAACAAATGCATTATTGCTCTTGAATTTTACTCGTGGAGTGGTATTTTCAGAAAAAAAACTTATCACAGCCCCAAATGTCAACTTAGTCTAGTTGAGTACCATGGTAGAAACTTTTCATGAAAATGCTGTGGCATGAAAATAAGTGCGAGAACAATTTTGGGCTCAAGGCAACACTGAAACATAGTCCCCCAGCCACGGCGAAAAAATTAGGTGAACCTCAAACAAATATGAAAGCTGTATCAAGAAACTATACGAGTTATTATGAAAATATATGGCCAATATTGTATAATATGTATACTTTTACAAAAATTTGTTTCAAGATATCTCATAGAGTCAGTCTTGTCTTGGCTACTATCATGAACTATTTAAGGTAAAAAATTAATTGGAAATTTGATGAAATATCAGACTTCAGAATTGCGATTTATAAAATTTTAATAACAATTTTCGGAAGTTCCAATTTCTTTTTCAATTTTTTTACTAATTTTTCCCATCTCTCCCGTTACTGGGCCCCTTGACTTGTGGGGCTCCGAGCGATTGCCCAGCCTGTCCGTGCCTAGCGTCGGCACTGATGAAAACATGAGAGATGGGTGAATGGGCAGAATGCCCTGGGACCTTGCGAAGATTTATGATGTGTTGGGATGGGGAGGTTCCTGAGAGGGCGGGGAAAGATAAAGACAACTTGATTAAGAAAAAAATACTACCGTCATTAAATTCATTTCTGGTCTCGCAAGATTAGTCATTGAAAGATAAGTCTTCAATTTCGCACATAAAATTCATGAATACTACACTCATTAATTGATTTAATGAATTAAATTATTATTTTCAATCTTTCAATTTTTTCACCAATATAACTACAAACATCTTTTGACACTTACAAATATGATATTTACATTTCTATTTAACCAGGCGCAAATCCCGGGGGGGGGAGGGGGGGGGAGAATGAGAGACATCCCCCCCCCCCCTATAATTATGCAGTAACTATTAAATTTAAGTTGTTACGAAACTCTCCACCAAAAATATGTTTATGGATTATCGTTAAAACAAATAAAATCATATTGCAGCATGAGCTGAGTGTAACCTGCAACGTTTTACAAAAACTGTAATATACATATTTCACAAAAACATATTGAATTTTCCCTCCCAAAATTTATCTCTGGATCCGCCCCTGATTTAATTAATCTTTTTTTCCCCAACCCTTTTCTTTGACTTTCAGAATCAATACTGGATTATATAAAATGATGTTAGTATTAGATGGAAAAAGGCGAGCAACTTTCACGATGGGAGTAACTATACATAGGTAAGACTGTTAATGAATGAATATTTACTCAAAGTAAGTTTTTGCTGAAGTTAATTTTTGAATGAAAGAAATCAATTCAAAAAAGTGCTTATGAAATTCATGGAAAGTATTGATCAACAATCATGCCAGATGACTAAAAATTCCACGGTGGCAAACTGATGCAAGAAAAACTCCAAAACCCATTAAAAATATTTTCTAAAGATGGTTGTAAATTATTTATGCTGAATGTTTCTTTGAAACTAATTTCATTGTTCATTTTCAATTAATTTCAGTCTTAAACAATTATTGCTAGTGATAGAAAGGTATGATGAGACAGGTCACAATGCAATACATTTTTTAATCGTTAAGTCCATTCAAATACAAATTTACTGTCATGGCAGCAGTAAATAACTCAATGAATGATTTAGAAGAGCGTATCTGATCTTTCACACACACAAGAAAATATATTATTTGCAAACAAGTTTAGAACATCTGCAAAAGAGAATGACTAGAAAAATAACATTTTGTAAAAATTAGCCTAAATCTATGGAATGCTTCATCCTCAAAGCTTAGGGAAAACACCATGTTGTATTGGTTTAATCACATGAATTAAAACAAATGTAAAGATATTCTCCATTTAGGATTTGAATGATTAAGCGACATGTTTACATTTAATCTTTTAGATGGATTAAAACTATCACAGAAAAGAACATGAAACTATATCAATGAAATTTCTTTCGAAAATACTTCAGTAAGGTAATTTGGTAAACATTTTATGGATCTTGATTTAATTCACATTTCATCTGTCCAAAGAGGAGGTTCTGATTAATATACACCAATAATTAATAATCTGAATAAAAGAATATGCATTTTTCATTCTCAGTAGGCAACAGAGAAATGTTCTGCTACTGTTGAATTATTAGTGCATTTGTGCTTCAAACCACACTTTGTTTACCAAAAAATATATTTTTCTTTGGTAAATTTTATATTTCTGTGCCATAAAATGGTTCAAAACTTCAGTCATCAGCATCTTGAAAGTTTGTAAAGTAACATACAACTAATGGGGTCAGAGTGAAATCATAAACAATTTTGAGTTATTACAGATGGGCATATTATGATACAGTCATGGTAGACTTTTCCCTTTTTACCTTTTTCATCAATGTCTGGATAACACCCAAATTATTTTTTACCTTTCAATGATTTACATGTGCCAACATGTGAGATGCCAAATATGTGAGCTACATTTGTAACTGCAATAATGTGGCCTAATGCCCCTTCAAAAAAACTTGGTTGAATGTACCTGTGGCATCCTTGGCAAGTTCGCCACCTTTTTCAGTTACACTGCAACCTTCTTCAGGATTATTTAGGGAAATTTTTCCCCCTTCAATGATTCATAGCTGAAGACCATGACTACACAATACATCTTTTCATTCAATTTCACATGCAAGTGAAATGCGTGCAATAACACACTTGGTATATGTGGGATGAATATGTGCACAAGCACACTGCTTTTCACAGAAGGTGGAAATTTCATGCAGCCAAAACATGAAGGCTATCATACTGTCTTCAAGGTCTTGCCACATTTTCTCCCAAGACAAAGTAGTGTGGCTTTCAGAGGGCAAGAATGTAAATACATTTCTAAACCTTACCATTACCTATTTTATACACCATAAGATTATCATACTTATACATTTGCTTAAAAGGACATAATAGAAATTATGAATAGTTTATCTTGCTTGTTTTAACATTGGCATTATACATACTAAATTAGGTGTATTGCCAGTTGATATTAAAAAATTACTAAATTGCTATCTACTTTCGCAATACTGAAGTCCAATTTAAGGACTTTTTGTACCAGTTCTGTGTTGGAGTATATGTAGGGATTTTGTGGAAAGCAACACTAAACAGGCTATACTTGTTAGCTCTTCAGAGAAAAATAATATCTAGCAATTTATTGATTACTACAGAATTAGGTTATGTAATCTGAAGAACATTCAGTGTTATGTTGTTGCTTTTGCACAAAAAACAATACATACTTTACCATTCAAAGCAAAATTATAAATCTTCCATCAGGTCTAGGTTTCTCCAAAGTTTAATTCTTACAAATACTTTCCTCAGAATATTTAAATATAATACAAGCAATATAAACCATGAGATCCAGTGATAGCAACGAGTCACATTGTGGTAAGATAGCACACACATGAAGTTGTATGCTTGTACAGATTTCAACTTTGCATGTGCAATTTCACTCTCACAGAATACTAAAAAGACGAATTACGTGGGCATAGCCTTAAACAGCTAATAAGTATCTATCAATTAATCATATTTTAAGACTATTAATAAGCTCAAAACTTTTCAATTTGCCATGGCAGTGAACGAAAACATCAATGTCTCATTCAATTTATTGAAAAATATATTTTAAAAAATAGTAAACTTGAAAGGAAATTGGGGAAAAATAAATATCCAACTTATTTGAATTGTTCAATAAGGCGGAATAACGTAAAGACAAGTCATTAATTAGCAGAAATTTCAAACAAGATCTAGACAGTCATATGTTCAGGTAACTCTTTCATGAAGTTCATCTGTCTCATGAACAGTGGTAGAACTAGAGTAAGAGTTGCTTAGGGCAATATTAACAGGGTCCACCCCCCTTCCACATCAATCAAATAAAAAAAAAATGTATATTGTATAATTTGATACTATTAAAAATGAAAATGTGTGTTAAAAGCACTTCCTACTTATAATAAATAGATTGTTAGAGAAAATGCCAACATGTAACAAAGTTTAACACTAGTCATGTATATTTTTTAAATATATTTCTACTGGAGATATTACAGCCACTCTCATGACAATAACTTCCAAAATTTATAAAAATCTTATTCTTATTATTAAAATGTAATTAAAACATTACATTTTAGAAATATGTAAGTAAAACATTAAAATTATAAAATTTTAAATGAACATTTTCAAGTAATATTGCTTACACTGCCTCGAACTATGCCACTGCTCTAGAGTTGTCAGCTTGTCTGGTAATAAAAAAAATATGATTAACAGCAGAACTGTAAGGTTCTGAGACTAGTCAAAAAAGCGATACCTCAAATTCAGCAAGAAAAATTGTTAATATAATTATTCTTGCAATCACACCACACTGTGCACAAAACTTTAGATGGTATATAAAAAAATTGCAGATTACATACATCCCTTGCGAATTACAGTTGGACATAATGCATCCCTGATAATTTACTTTGTTTATTGAAAGAGCAATATTTCACATTGCTTTAGGCACAGAGTTAATTACTTTTTTTTATTTTAGATGTTTCTATCACGGACACCTCTCAAAAATTCTTCTGTTGCTTGAATTTCTTCTATTCGCTGAAGGAGCAATCGCCCCACATTTACGTTGTTAAGACCAAATTCGTCTGTATCTGAAACAATAACAAGACACAGACTGTAGGTCCAAACATCATTATCTTGTCAACATAGATGAATAATAGTGTGTAGTGGTGGTTTTTAATTTAGCGAGATTGGAATTTCTTAATATTCCCTTCTCATTACTTTTAAAGTAAAAAAGAAAGTGATATGAAATTTCTGAGTAATAACAGTTTTAACCCATGCCACTAAGCATTTCAGATTTTGAGAGTACCTTTTAGATTTTTACTCCATAGACACAAGATTAATTATATTTATGTGTATTGTACAAAACCTGTTCTAAAAGCATGTCACAGCAGCAATGAATAAAACAAACTATAAGTGAATATAGCACCAAAATTGAAAAATGGCTTATTACCAAGCTACAATGAGGGTGAAAATCTTAATCAATTTGGCATGAATATTATTGTGTTAAGATGTGAATAATTAATTTTAGCTGTAAGGACTGAAATTATTACAACAAAACCAGTTATGTCAAAAATGTTTTGTTTGTGAAATGAATGAAAATAAGAGCAAAAGATCAAACAAAATTAATGATCACAGAATCACAAAAAAGATGAAGCAAAAATCATAAAAGGATCTAGCTGTTTTAAAATTTAAATATAATGAGAGATGATAAAATAAGTTCCAACCTTGCAAAAATAACAACCAGCCTAAAGTTATAATTTTCATACTACTTTTGTAGATGAAAGTCCATTCTAAAAAAAGAAATAAGATGAACATGAAATTATGAAAACTGATAAAGATATTTTGGATAAATATTACATCTAATGCAATGTGAAATAATCAAAATCAAGCTGTTTTAACAACATAAATTGTATAAAATATTGTTTTGAAATATATTTTTTCACCAAAAATATTTTGGCCAAATTGTTTCAATCACATGTCTCATCCAGAACAGAAATCACAATTTCTAACCTTCAAAACAACAGAGTGGTTATTGTTGCACAATGAATGTTGGATGTAGATGCAGTTAAGTCGCATGTTATTGAATGCAAATTGGAAAAAAAATTGGATATGTTATTTTGGCTTAAACTACTTTATTGTTTTTGTACAGTCTTAATTTTTAACAATATATACTGAACTAAAGTGAGAGCAATTAAAGCTGAAGTGCTTCTACAGTACTGCTAATACCTTCAGGGTTGCCTCTTGCATCTCAACAGTACAAATTTAAAGGTAGATATTACAAATACTGGTCACACAAATTATTAGCTGCTCAGACAGTGAGCAAAGATAGCAAGATATCTATGGTGATACAGTAAATTTAATGGTTCTACAATCTCGAGTTGCAAGCCCAATAATAGTTAATGTTGAATTGCAGCTATTCGTTGAAGAATCAACTCAGCTGGATTGGATGAGACAGTGTCTGAAACAATTAAAACGTGCAACTTTTACCTTCCCTTCAATGATAAAACATTTGATACCAGCAAGTTATGCATAACACAATGATTAAACATCTGATACCAACAAGTAATGCATAACACGTCTAAAAGTTGCTTTTAAAATTGCCGTCACATGAAATTTATGGTTTCCCAATCTGATGGGGGTGACTACACATCTTCTCCAAGACAAACTAATTCATCAGAATTAAATAAGGCTATTTGTACATCTCTCTCTTTCTAAGCTGACTGAGTAAGAGTCTCCACAATGGTTGATATGGGGTCTCCTTTGTTAAGCAATGGCACAAAGCACAAATAGAGGGAAATTTCATTTTTCTTTATTCCACAGCTTGAATGGTTAGGCAGATTACCACATGTAAGATATCTTTGCACTGGTCTTCACCCAACATTTTGGTTATATACTAGGTCGATTACACCCTATTTAAATTTTATTATCTTTTCAAATTGAAGAAAATGGGTCATTCATTTTTAGGAGGAAGTATTTCCTGCCACCACTACCAGATATTGTCCTATTGACTGGCAAAACTCCCTGTTTATTCATCAAGAATGAAAGTGTTAAAAGCAAATGTATTTTATTAAAGCTTATAAAAGCATAAGTACAGGTGCACGAATAAAACTTCAGCTCACCGTCAGCACAGCAGACAGGTTAATAGTTTCATTCTCGAACCATGATCTTGTTTACTTCTAACCTAAATGCCATCTTCCACTTAGAACACAAAAATGCCTCTTGATAATAACACTAATGTTCTTGATTGGAACATTGAATAGATCGATTTCAGGTATATAAGGATGACTGTCTAACATTAACCTTTTAATTATACAAGGAAAGGTTTCCTGCTGTATTTCAGCCCAGGGATGAGAAAGAAAACTTCTTATCTGACCTCCAGAGGCATGTAATAGCTCTTGCTTGTTCAGCCGGTTTACTCCCTGTCAGTTCTCACTCAAAAGGGCCGTGTCCCTGAGTGTAAATGAATGTTGATAGAGAAGGGTCTTGAAGTTCAAGGGAGTGAACATGGGCCACTACGAAAGCAGTTACAGTGTGCCACAGCTTCAGAAGCAAAGGAAGAGCATGTCGTTCACCAACATCGGTTAGGCTTCAGTGCTATAACATGAAGAAAAGAAGAAGAGAAGAGGAGAAGAAAAAAGAGGAAGAAGGAGAAAGACAAGATGATAAAGATTTCAATTCAATTTAATTCCGGCTTACATTCTGGGGCGCAGCTGAGGCCAGGTCTGCTCTGCCACCTGACGATGCAAATTACGCTACGCACCTTTCACTGTCTGCAGTGAAAGGAGGAATCTCTAGGGGGGGAAAAACAACTAGTTATTTGAATTTTGTTCAGAGGCTTCTTTTAGACTTGAGGATCATTTATATACAGTGAATCTACAACATGGAACAGCTGGCTTACTTAACCATCCAAGGGATTTTTTTCACCCTTAAAAATCAACAGCTTTGATTGCGTTTGACTGGTTGATTGAGACCCAAGAAGTTGGAAATAACTGTTATATTGCCAAAGCCGCAAAACGTCTAATTTGAAAAACCATTTCATTTCATTCATTTCTTTTCTCAGGATAAATAGTAACACATTTTCAGATTGCTTGCAAACTACACTTCTTTTATTGGCTATACGTTTTTGTTTTTGATTTATTGAAGTAAAATCAACAGGGGGGGAAAAGGGAAATTTTAGGAAAAATGGTATTAAAAAAAAAATATCCTTATTCATGTGTTTCAATTTGCTACAAAAATTATGGATTTACATTGCATTCACAGAAAACATGCAAAAACTTGTTTAATTTAATTAATTAAATATATAAGCATTTGTATTAATTAAATTGTGGCAGAATCATTTTCACAGTCTCTTTCAACAACAGAGAATTATTATAAGGGAATTTTATCCATCAGGGCAACATGAAACGTAAAGCAATCCAATATATTAATCGTATATTCCTATTATAATCTTTCATTCACTGTATTATTTGAAGAGTCTAAATATTCTATTACAATATTAACTACCAATGTGTTTGAATACATACCTCTCTCAAGCCTATTTTAGTTTGTATTCATAGATACAGCTTCTTTGCAGCCTGTTGCCTGTCAGATTCTTTTGTCTTCCTCCACAAAATCAACCTGCCTACGATACTCATCACTCCCTGCAGTTAAAAATCTACTGGAGTCAAGAATATTTGTTTACTTCAAAAAGTCTATACAGCATGGATTTCAGAAGAAGAAAAATCCTTCTGAAAATCCTGTTGAAGAGATTCAGGTTGTTTGCAACTCAATGAAAATAGCATCAGTTATATCTAATTTCAATGAATGAGAAGAATTAGAAGGAAAAAGAGGAGGAGAAATTAGAAGGAAAAGGAAAAGAAGGAACATAAGAACTAGAAGGGTAAGGAGGGTAAGAAGAAGAAGAAGACAAAGATGAAGCCAATAAAAAATAAGAATTTTAAAAAAGAAAACGGAAAAGAAAAGAAAGAAAGAAAGAAAGAAAGAAAAGAAAATAATAATAATAATAATAATAATAATAATAATAATAATAATAATAATAATAATAATAATAGGAAGAAATAAGCTGCAAACTACTTTTCTAAAGTAACCAAATAACAAGCTAAGCACAAAGACTAATTGTATTGAAGACATTGAAACTAATACATTAATGATTATAAACAACAAATGAAGAAAAAAGAAAGAAAGATAGAATAAAAGAAAGCGTGAAACAAAATAAAAGGAGAGAAAAAAATTGTGGTTCGTATTTCTCTGTTGCCAAGAACTCCCCCCTTGCTTTAATTTCATTAATTTTTTGAAGAATCAACTTGCTCACACTGATGTTGCCGAGTCCAAATTCATCAGTACCTGAAACAATTACAATAAAATCTCCAATACCACATTTCCAGTGTAGTGGTCATTCTTCGACGAGAAATAAAAAAAAAAAAACAAATGTTTAATCGACACCCAATAAAGATGTAGTAATGAAACAAAAAGCAGTAAAGAAATAAATTATAGGAACAAACTAAAAATGAAGAACAAAGGGAGAAGAAAAGAAATGAAGGAAAATACACATTCAAACAGTAGATTTTGTTGAAGATACTTTGTAAATATTCGTTGACATTTTTCCAGAAAATTGACAAATCCACAAAGATTTCATAACCATTTAAAGGTCACATATTCAAGATACACCAAAGTAACTAATAATATACACAATGTATTAATAGTTTTTGATATTATAACGAAGATAAATGAGTAAATTTTAGATTTTTAAGCTCTAAAACCTCTCAATTTATGGGTCTGAGAATGTTTTTGAAAGGCGAAAGAAGGCATAATAATTTTTTTAAAAAAGCAATACAAATTGACATGAAAATAAATTTTTACAATAGCATTATTTAACTTCAAGTCGTTACATTGTCACTTTGAAGTTAGCAACTGCAAGTTGTCGTTGTTTTTTTTTTTTTTACAAGAAAACTGGAAGCCATGAGAAACATAGTGCACATATTACAAAAATGCAATTGACAGTGCTCTACAATTACTATTCATTGCCAAGATTTAATGGAAATTATGCTGCTTGTCTGTTCTAAAGCATGGTTGAACAAAGAAGGTCATGCACTACTATTGAAAACCAATCAATATCATTTCACCAAGTTCAACAAGAGTACTTTTATGGTTTTAAGATAAATTTTCAGCATCCTAGAACTTAGCAAGGTCTACTGTCAATAAAACTGGCAGACTGATTAAACAGGAATACGTAACGGTTGATAACATTTTGTGGTGCCTCCGATCAAGGTTAATGCCCAATCTGAAAATATTTTTAAGAAATAAACCTGTCTCAGTAAGCGCAATTGTAATTCAAGACAATAACTAGAGTCAAGAAGTGTTAAAACTGCTTGTTGTGATATTCTGAGCATAAAAACAACACAATTGTCATTCCTTGAGATGATGTAAAATCTTGCAAATTAAATAGGTAAAATAATTTAAAAATTCGAAAATGGAATTATTAATAGACAAATAGGTATTTTGAGTACTATAAATGTAGTTCTTGTAATACCATAAAGTAATGGAAAATGTATGTCATTAATTTTAAGTAAAAGGAGGTATGTAAAAGAAGTGAAAAAAGGCAGATGTCTACTAATAACCAAAATTGGAATATGTGGTTTCAAAGTTAACCATATCTCAAATAAGATTCTAAAATTTTTTTTTTATCAAAACAAATTCTAAAGGAGTAAAGAAAGATTTCTGAAATGTTACCTAAAATTTGGTTACACCCCAAAATTCTTGTAAGGTAGATCTCGTTAGCCTTATTTTAATTTAGTCAGAAAGTGGGAGCACTGGTGCTAGCATTGGCTCACTCATTTGCACCGGGGAGTCCACAAACACGCCAATCGTAGAGACTTGATTGGCCAGGGGATGTCGAGCCCACCTCCATGCATTTTGTTTGAGGAAGGTCACATAGGTTCTATTGCTTGTCTAACCAATGTGCAGCCAACATCTGCATTTTAACCCTGAACAAGGTCACATAGGTTCTATTGCCTATCTCTAACCCATGTGGAGCCCACCGTGCATTTTGCCCTGAGGAAGATTGCAGAATGACGGCATCTGTACCTAGTATGTAGCCACTCTCAGACAGCCGAGTATATTGTAACTCGTGTCGCAAAAGCCTAGGCTTACATATACAAATTGTGTTTCAATATAATATTTAGTATGTAGATTTTTTCAAACAATAAAAAGGTTTTTTTTTAACTAATAGTGAGCAAGTCTCATGAAACATCACAAATCGATATTTTTTCCCGTGATTAAGTAAGATTTTTCTACACCGATCATAGAATTTCATACATCAATTGAATTGATCACTTGATAAAATTTTCAATGCCTGCGGCATTACGCCCTGGACGTGGCGTCACCCGGACAGCCTAGTAAAAATAAATAAATAAATAATAATAATAATAATAATAATAATAAAATTTATTTTAAAAACGATTTAAACGAGATTAAAGCCGCCCCCTCAACCTTTCATATATAAATTAAGTTTGAATTTCAAATGGGGACATTTTCAATGTTACAAATACATGAAAAGGATTCGCCAACGACTTCTGATTAGTTGATTGAGCAGAAAGAATTACATTCTTGGAGTAAGGAGATTGAATTAACCAATCAGAAATCGCTGACAGATTTCGCCATGCATTCATATTGCGCTATATAGAAAGTAGCGACATCTATTACTTCTCGAGTTAGTTCTAGAAGACGGATCTGGAAATAACCCTTTTCTTTCTTTTGTTACTATTGTTGTGTATCATTTATTGTAAGAGCCTGCTGAGTAAAAATGATATTTTGAAGTTTTAAAACGAGTGATTATCGAAAAGGTCTCAGCGGAAGTCAATAAGCAAAAATCCGAAAAGAAAAGAAATGTCAAAATGAAATTGACCAAAAAAATTTTTAAATCTATATGTGAAACTGAGCACTGCTGCAGTTCATTCGACAATTCTATTACCGAGTTAGTATAAACATAGATTAGATAACATATTTAGTTTTCAGCTTGTATATTTTTTCCACGTACTAATAACTTATGATAAATAAATGTTAACATTAATATATTTTTAATGCAGAGTTGTGTTGCTAAAATATTCTTATATAGTTATTAGACATGTGGGAAAAGATGGTACACCAAAAGAGTCATTTTTGGAATTCCTTCCACACACAGGCCATAAATCAAAGGAGATGTTTGACGCTGTATGTAATTTGCTGGAGATTAATGAACTGGACATTAATAATTGTCGTGGACAGTCCTACGATGTGTCAAATATGTCTGGTCTTTACACAGGTCTTCAAGCCCGTATGAAAGATGTAAATGCTCTAATTGAATTCATCCCCTGTTCTGCTCATTCTTTAAATTTAGTTGGTACAAATGCAGCTGAATCATGCACTGAAACATGTACTTATTTTCTACTTCTACAAATTTTATATAATTTCTTTAGTGCACCTACATCAAGGTAGGACATACTTCAAAACTTAGTAGATGAAGGATCCAGTACATCCTCTTTGAAACATCTTTCTATTACGTGCTGGTCAGCTCGAGATGATGCATGTCAAGCTCTAAAACATAGTTGGCAAAATGTTTTAGATGCCCTTCAAATTATATCTGATGATTCTACGCAAAAACCGTCAACGCATGCAGAAGCTAAAGGTCTTATTGTTGCTTTAAATCGACTTGAAACTGCTATTATGACCGAGGTTTGGGGATTCATTTTAGACTGCTTGAATGCATCGAACAAACAACTGCAAAAAGTCGATATCAATTTAAGTTCCATGGTTGGTATTTACATTTCGCTTGTAGAACTTTTAAAAACGAACAGAGACAATTTTGAATTTTTTGAAGAGAAGGGTAAGAAGCTGTCAAATACTGGAACGTATGAATCGGAAAACAAAAGAAAAAGGAAATGTAAAATGTGATGAAACTAACGAGAATGCAGCAGAACTGACCGCACGAGACAAGTTTAAAATCGACACTTTTTTGGTTATTGTTGATAAATTACTTGCAGAATTGAATAAGAGACTTGAAGCGTATAAAGATGTATATGACAAATTTAAGGCTGTCATTGAAATAGAAAAATTATCTTTGATAGATTTGGAAAAAGCAGCGATATTTTTATATACACAATTTCCCCAAGATCTTAAATGTATAAGCTCAGAAACAAGCGATTCTTTAAGTTCATATTTAAAAATCCTTGACAAAGATGCTAAGCCAACAAATCCTGCAGCTTTGTTAAAGTGGTTACGGAAAGAAGAATTAGAATGTATTTATCCTAACGTTGACATTGCACTTCGAATCTTTTTATGTATTCTGGTGGCCAATTGCACAGCAGAACGTTCATTCGCTTGTTTGAAAAGGATTAAAAATTATTTGCATTCTATAATGACAGAGTATCGACTGAACTCCTTAGTGATATTGTGTATTGAAGAAAATTAACTCAGCGTTTTAGATTATACTATAATTATTGATGAATTTGCTCACCAAAAGGCACGTCGCAAAATTTCACATCAAATTAGCTATAATTAACAAAATGTTATTTCAACTATATAAAAAAACCCATCCAAAAAGTTAAATGTTATATTCCTTGTTTATAATGGTAAATCGAAAATTATAAAAACTGTTACAAAAACAGTTACATCATAATATTCTAATCGTTCAGTTGTTGTAAATAAAAATCTATCATATTAATATTTAATACAAGCTATTTATTTGTCTACTCCATTAAAGTATACCTTATAATTTCAGAAGTATATGAATCCGAAAGTAAGGCCCGTTGACGAAAGAAAACATGTTGCAATTCTAGTTGTCATGTTTTAGTATCCTGTATATGTTAACGTTGAAATGTTAATAATGTTGTACGTTACTTGCTATGACGATACAGTTTATATCCAAAATTAGCTAATCCAAAAAATGTATTTAATTTATGAAAACAATGTGCAAAATGTAATGTTACTTTTAAAGTTAGAACATTCAAATTAATGAGGAATTGTTACTGAAACATTACAATTTGAAATGTAACATTAATTTTAAACAGGGGGCAGCAAATTTGATGTGCCTACAGGCGACACAAATATTAATCCCCCCTGATTCTGAGTGGCACACAACGATGTGTTTGCCAGCTGTCTTCCAAAAAATCAGGAAAACCAACCGCTGAAGACAGATCACTCTTCACCATGACAATGCAAGCTCTCACACATCGGGCTCAAACAACTGCATTTTTCAGCACCCAAAACATCGATTTGATGAGTCATTCACGGTAGAGTCCTGACTTGGCACCAAATGACTTCTTTTTATTCCCGTAAGTAAAAAACAAACTGAGAGGTCAACGTTTTTCGACACCTGAAGAAGCAGTTGCTGCATTCAGAATGCACGTTTTGGTGATACCTCAATCAGAGTGGCAAAAGTGCTTCGACAATTGGTTCAAACACATGCAAAAGTGTTTAGATCTTCATGGGGAATATTTTGAAAAACAATAAAGTGATTTTCAATTATTAATATTTGTTTTTGTTCTCTAATCCTGAAATATAAAAGGCAACCCTCGTCTTCAGTAGTTAGTATAGAATAATGTGGTTACCATTTAAACATAATGTGAATATCATAGAACTGAAAATATAAAAGGAAGTAAAATAGCTTACACTAAAGGTAATGTATTAACAAATACAGAAAAGAGATTGTATAAAAACTATACTTAGAAGGTACCTCCAAAAAGTAATGCGTTGCATTTAAAAAAAAAAAATTATTAATCAGATAGGTTTAAAACTTAACATTCTTCAAAGTATATTTCTTGTGCGTTCATACATTTTTGCCAGCATAATTTCCATGCCTCTTATGCTCCTAGGAAGTCCTTTACAGCTCTCAAATTTGCTTCGATGTTGTCTTGTCTTGAAATGTGATGCTTTCATGACTCTTTTCAGACGAGGGAACAAAAATAGGCATGTCGCGTAAGGTCGAGGTTATAGGGTGGTTGTGGAAGCATTTCCACACCAATGTGTGGTAGGGCCAGCCTGTTGTCATGGTGAAGCTTCCATGAAGTGCTGATGTCCTTTCAGACACCGGTGACCCTGTTGTTGAGTCTCTGGAGCCCTTGTTTGTAGAACTAGGCATTTACAGGGTGTTCAAGAGGTACGAACTCCTTGTGCACTATCCCCTTTGAGTCAAAAAATGCAATGACCATGACTTTCACGTGTGATGTGTTAATGGGAGCCTTGGGGAGGGGAGAAGTCGAGGAGGGTCACTCGCACTCTGCTCCTTTATATTTACGTCATACTCTAAGGGTCTAATCCCTGGTGATAACTCTGTCCAAACAATTAAGATGAAACAACTCAAAAGCGTCTACCCACATCTTGTTCAGCTTCATGCAAAATTTGATCAGATATCTCTGATTCAAATATTTTTCCAGGGTGAGTATGATATGACTACTACACAGGAGCTCACAAACTCACACGTTCTAATCTCTCCAGGTCATGGAGGCAACAGTGTTTGGAACAGCTGGAAAGATCCCCTTACCCTATTCAAACCAGTCTCGCTGCTCTCCAAACTTACAGTAGCATGTGTGAAATGTGAAGCAGTCCTTTTGGAACAGACCTTGTATTCCAGCATTAAAATATAGCAGCACTGAAAAAGCTAATTGTCACCAATTTTAACATTTTGTTCTACAAACGTGTTCTTGAAATAATCCTCATTTAATACATTATATAATATTAATAATAATAATAATAATAATAATAATAATAATAATAATTATTATTATTATTAATACAACACTTGGAAATACCATATCGAAATACCATACTTGAAATTCAAATAATTCTGCAATTGAATTTACATCAGCCTAATATTCAATAAATAGAAACAAAGAATTAGATTTATTTATTGTATACAAACAGGATAAATAAATAAGTTAAATGAAATAATGACTACCTACAACACATCAATCACAGTAAAAGAATATCCAAATTGGAGTTTAAAATTTGCTTTGCATATTTTGTAAACAACAACAGTAATGAATTTTAGTCCCTTAGAAAGCAAGCAGGGAAAAACATTTTTTTTAGGAAACCATGATAGAAGCCATTATTTGTTGAATATGATTTCTTGCAATAGTAAGTAAAAATAATGAACTCACCATCATAGTAAACAAATTCACAAAGACCTCTACAGTCCCTGTCTTCTCGTAAGGTTTCTCGCAACGTTTCAAAGAAACTGAAGATTATTTCTTTTTGATGTTCTTTATAGAACTCTGGAACACAAAATCAAAATACACATTGGAATAAATACTCCACTGGTTAACAGACAGGTGTAAATTGAATTAACACTTGTATTTTATTACCAAAGAGCAATGTCTTAAAGTTAATGAAAATTTAACTTTCGACATTAAAAGAAACCATCAAACACTTGAAAGCTTAAGCTTCCTTGGCTAGAGTCAGTATCTACTTGGCTGCTCGGGAGATGCCATGTCTTACGCACAGTCTCCAGCACTTCAGGCATCATGCTGTGACCTTCCTCAGAGTGAAGTGCCTCATTTTGTATCTCCTGGGCAGTCAAGTAGATATTGTTCACTTTGCAACAGCAACCTTATACGAAAATTAAGAATTGAAGACCATACTTTAATGAAGTTTTTGAGATGCAATTACTTAGATGACAAAATCTGCAAAACAAAGTTGAACAAAATAAAAGAAGATTTTATAGTTTATTAGCACTACTGCTTGGAGTAGTTGAAGATTCAAATGATTAAAAGTGACATTTATTTTGCAACTAGGATAGGTTGCAACACATTGTTGATAGGTGAAGTGGCACAATCCTAAGAACTAAGGATTTTTACCACGTGTAGCATACACTATTTTAAGACATCCTTACTGACTTTCATTTTATTTTAATTCAAGCATACACATCAGTTAATGATACATTGACATCAATAGTAGTTTATGCAGTCAGAGTAAAGTATTTTGTTTCCTTTATTTCATTCACATATTTAGCAGAACTTTTCAGCATTGTCTCACATTCAGCACAAGTGCTAAAAATTTAACTTTTGTGTGCACTGAAATAACTACTTCTACTACAGGCTATCTAGAAATGTACAATTTGATCATCATTATTCTAGACATAGGGCTTTTAGGCAAATGCCAATTTTACGCTTTTGATACACACTCAAAAGCAATGAAAAAAAACTTACATACTATGTGTGATGACTACAATATTACAGGAACAATATATTGTATTTACTGCATAAATACCTATTTTATCAACCAAGCCAAAAAATGTTAATTACCTCGTTTTTGGATTCGAACTGTACTGGCTATTTACAAACAGAGTGACAAGTTTGAAAGTCCACAACCAAATTGAAATTCTCAGGGTTTTCCTACTTACCATTTTTCATTAACTAATCTTTTTTGCATGTACAGGCAGCAGTATCACTAACATTACTTGAATCATGAAATATGTTGCATGTGTATCATAATATTTGCAACAAATTCTCATTATTCATGTTGCTGTGCAAATTGGTAGATTTTTTTTATTTCAAACAATTTTCATGAAGACAACGATACATCAAAACTGAACTTTTATATTGCTCTTTTCTAAATTTTTTTATTTAACTAAATATTCATCATGTTTCTTGTCAGTAGACTGATTTAAAATATATTTTGTTAGTTGTTACACATGTTCTCAAACAACTGCCAGTAAATATTTGAATAATTAATGAGAATCATGGGGGTTACCAAACCTCACTGAACCACTGACTTTACATGAAGACACTGAACGAATGCAGGATTAAATAAAGTAAGAACAATTAACAAAGAGGGGTCCTCGCTCCAGAGTGTTTTTCTAATATGCCAACCTGTAAGATATATTTTGAAAAATACATACCCTGCCTTTCTCCACTATACTGCACAACCTCATGCAATGTTTTGCATGGGGTAGCTCCTTCAGCAACAACATAAATTCCTTTATCATTGTCATCATCTGGATTTTTGATTCGATACACAGAGTTCTTATAAGGTCTGCTTATTACCCCTGCACGATCTCTGATCTTCTTCTCCAAAGTCTGAAAGAAGAAATTATATAATTACAGGAGGGGAAAAGAATTACATTTTCTTTCACGTTCTCACAACTTCCAAAATATTTCTATTCAAATATAGTATTCTCCCTTTGCTTTCCACTACAAAAGAGTATCTAATACTTACACCAGCACTTTTCATCCAGTCAAAAGAACAATCTTTCAAATCATTTGGCAAGTATGATGATGACGGAATCAGAATGAATAGCTTCTTAACAGGGAAACTGTCTTCAGAAAGCCTCTGTTGGGATATGAAGTCATCAATCCTTTCTATTATTCCTATAGAGCACACAATCCAACACAAATATTCAAGCATTTCTGATTACTTAAACATATTAAAATAATTTTATAGTGTACTATTATAATAAGTGTGAGTACTATTACAGTAAGTATTATAATAAATTTATAAAGTCACGAATTGTCCCTCCCCGTGTCATTAGGCCAAGAGAAAAACACTTGACCTGACTGGGGCAGTAGCACCATCACAAAACAAGTATACAAAAGAGTCTACATGCATTGATCTCTTTTCAAATAAAGATTGCGTTCATCAACTTCCCTTCACAGTTCTCTACAATATCTTGCACACAAATTAATCACATAACAAAATCTTTGCACATTCATGATTTGATAAAAATAATATTGACAAAGAATATAAACAATAGCTTTGACCATGAGCTTTGCAAATGTATAAAGTGTGTAATATAGAACAAAATATGTACAAAATTGTATATCGTGTTAGCTTTGTCCTGATTACAAAAGATCAGAGTTTTGAGAACGGAACAAAGGAAGACAAAAAAATGTATTTAAACTTTGAGTTTGTGAATTTAAAGTTTGAGGAAAATAAAATTTAAAAGAATAAAACAAGTTTCCACAGACAAATTCCAAGATCTCCAGGTTCCACTTGAAATGAATGGGTTTGGAAAGAATTCTATTGGTAGGATTTAAACCTAAGAGCTTGAACATTATAACTACCTACATTGTATTTTTTGTGATAGAAGCTGGTTACCCGGCGTTACACCTAGTAGCATTGTAGATTGCTTTTAACCAAGTTTTGTTAAGGGGATTAACATTTCATACATAGAAAACGTAAAGTGAGATGTGTGTAGAGTGTAGCAATTCAAAATGTTTTACCCTTTTAAATGTATAAATAAAATAAATAAAACATCCTCAAACCACCCCCACCCCCCCCCATTGCACACAAGTTTTTTTCTTGGATGAAAGATTTGTGGAAAATACATATGCAAACATACAAAAATAACTTTTGGGTATCAGATTTACTTTTATATGTTCATATTTCACAGATATTTGAGACAGGAGCAGTGCTCAGATCTGCCAAATGTCTGAAGCTAGTATGCACTCATACAAACCTTTCCCTTCATCTCCTGTGTTAGGAAGGATAATTCGAAGGTAACCGTAGAAGAAATTTTGGGCCATTCCACTCCCATAATCTAAAAGTTTCAATTTTTCCAGAAACACAGAGTCAGATACAGGATTCTTACTCTACAAACAAAGACAATCGGTAACATTACAATCCAGAGAATATTGAATATGTTAAGCGAGACAGATCCTTGTTTTAATATATGTTTAAATGAACCAAATATGTTTAAAATTAAAAAGCAAAATCATTCAAACTTTTATATTTCTTTTAAAATTCAAATTAACTGCTAAATTATTGTACATAAATACATATTTAAATGAATTAATAAAGAAATTAATAAATGGAAACAATAATCTGAGTCATAAATGTTTTAAAACTCTTCATTCAAATATAAAGCAAACTTGGGAGCCTTAAAAATCATAAAATACAAACAAGTTTGTATAAATATCTTATTATTTACTTATATTCAATTATTCAATGAAATTCAATATATATTCAATGAAAAACTAGATACTCATCACCAAAAAACAAAGGATTTTTAAAATACTTTTGAGAAAGTCTTATTTGATACAGTTGTAAGTTTTGGAAATTAATATTACTAGTTTTCAAAGAAATTGTGAAACAACTGTATTCATTTTCCAAAGCAAAAGTACTAATCGCTAAGTTAAAGCAGTTAATATAAAATCAATTATCCAAGATACAAACACATTAAATTAAAATAAAATTCTATTTAGTCTTCTTTTTATTAGACCCCTCAATATTGTTTATCTTAAGTAAATCATTCTCACATATAGTTTTTAGTTGAACTATTATGATTTATTTTAAATTCTAAGACTTACCAAGTTAACTATTCGTTTGAGAAAATCGCTAACACACAATATTCCAAAAACTTGCTGCAAGGAGGAGGAAACCTTCCATAAATGATCCTGAATATCACAATTCTGCACAAAAATTACCTAAAACAATAATGATTTATATATTTAAATGGGTATTTGCATAATACACACATAGATACAGTAATAATTATAGCATCATAAATTTTTAAAGGAGGAACCACATCGAAGAAGAACTAAATTCAAAACAATACAAAGAAACATAAAAAGGAAGTAAAATATAATAACCAATAATAATAATAATAATAATAATAATAACAATAATAACAATATTATTATTATTTTCTAAATTTTTGCTACAGACAGAATAAGAGACAATTTAAAGAATGACTGGACTCTGAATTTTCAAAAATTGCAAATTTAAAAATAATGCAAGGACATATGTGCTGTTGTAGCACCACAAATTATTTAACAAATCTGTATGAAGTTGCAAAGTGTGCTTACACTAATGAAGATGATGCATCCAGCTACGTAGACCCAAGTGGCCCAGAAGTTCTTCAGGAGCAACTTGTTGAGCAAATGCCAATGGCTGCCCTTGTGTCGACTCTTGACATGACACCACTCCTCCACGTAGTAGGTGGCCCTCCAGAGGAGCTCAAACACCATCTGGATGGAGATGACACACCCCAGAATCACCACTGCAACATACATTGCTTTCCACTGAGGATATGTCTTCCTTCATTCATTCTTGATCATTTAGAAAAGAAGTGATCCACACTTGCACTTTTTTGAAGATTAACAAGAGAGCAGATCTTTTTAAAGGTATACAAATTAAGATTTTATTTTCAATTTTAGTATCTCAAACAAAACACATGTCATTTTGTGACATGCCAATTGGTGAATCTCATTACTGTTTTGGATGAAGAGTCAATAAATATATGAAAACAAAACAATCACCAAAAATTTTGACCTACATTACTAGATGAAAATTAGAGCGCACCAACATAGTGGTATATGTTTAACAGATCTGACACAGAGAAAATGTTTTAAATGTATCGGTTACAAAAACCTTTCACTGTAATTGGAAGTTATTTCAGGTATAATAAAGGTAATATAATTTACTATTAATGTATTGTATTGAGATAAGCTATATTCACCACAAAATTGAATACCGTAAATAATTTCAATTCATAAATATAACAAGGGAGCCACGATATTAAAGACATCAAGTAGAAGAAAACTATACACAAATACACGTATAAGACAATGTCGGAAGGGAATAGGAGGTTGTAAGTATATAAAGGACAGACCTACCACATTCACAAAACATTTGGACGAAGTGAAGATTAAGAAGCCATTTACAATAAACAATACAGTATCAAAATAGTGAAAGAAAGTGCAGGGTGTAGATAAACAAGTGATAAGTGGCAGAAAAGTCATGAAGAAGGAATGTGTTTAAAATAAAACTGTGTTGCATCAGAAAACAGTGGATAGATACATGAGAAGCAGTGTTGCGATAAAAACAGAGGAAACGGAACAAAGCCCGGCGAGGCGGATGTGTTGTGATGAGGAACACTTTTTTTGAGGGAGTTTGAACTTTTAAATGTTAAAACCGAAGTTGCTAGGAAGACTATGTACTTCATGATAGAGTAATTAAAGTATAATAGACACTTCAAGTTTCATTAAAAAATTCTGTGATTAGAGAAACTTTTGAAATTACAGAGTAGAGGACGATTCATTGATTGATTATTAGTGATTCTGGGCACGTCAACTACTAGGGTCATTAGTTCCATAGGTGTAGTGCATGCTTTTGTCAAGAGGGTGGTCGTATCTCCCACCAGCAGGGGACCACCCTAGCCGGGACAAGCTCTAAACTCCCGACCAGTCTCCTGGTATGTGCAGGAGTGTACTGAATGTAAGTGTAAGTGTATGTAAGAAGTGAGGATAGGACAAGACAGGTAAAATTATGTGCGGTCCGTGGCCCATTTGTTAGGCTTTTGCTCTGGCATCCATCTGGTGGTCAGAGAAACCATTTAAAACTACCGATCAGAGCAGCCGGTCGCTAAGATTCTCCTCCACAAAGGGACTGAATTCGGCCTAGCTATCAAGCTCATGTGAAACTTGTGTAAACTCTGAGGCAGAATTGTATGTTTGCAAATTGAGCTGTGACAATTTTATTTCCTAAATTCTAACTGCTATTATAAGCTGATATAATTATTACTGTTAATGCTATTTATACTTGTGTTTATAATAATTCACATTCATTACTATAATATAAAGTAATAATTACAAAGAGAATGTAAGATGATGATGATGATCATCATGTTTTTTAATTAGAAATACAATTGTAAAAAATGTAAAACAATCACGGTGGAGATTTATATCAACTTATATTTGCATTTCCCACTTCTAAGAGACCAAAATCTATGGTGTTTGTTTTCAAAGGATTATTAGTTATTATTTTGATTACTCATAGAACACGATTGTCATTCAATGATACTGTACTAATTTGTTCCAGAAACATTTTAGTTTACAGTTTATGGGGAGACTGTACCATGAAATGGGTCAAATTATCGATTTTTTGGCTAAATAAATAGATGAAACCTTGTTCTTTGCTAATACATAAATGTTATTCTTCTAGGATACCTGAAAATCCCTTTAATTTTTATTTAAATGTCCTAGTGCACATGATCCACCTTCTCATTTTTGACACTTCATAAAGTACAGCTAGTTTTTTATAATTCTGAACGCATGTTGGGTTGTTAATGAGTTACTGAGACACACTCTAATTCATGTATTGGTAGCATTTGTCTTTTCAGCTGAAGAAAACGATCCAGAATACGAAACAGGAATGTTTTAGTAGAGCAGCGGCAAATACAGAATTTTTCAAATGGCGATTCCTGAAAATGTACTTATTTAGGAGCCTTTCCTTACTTATAAGGAGCCTTTCCTCAGAAACTATTTTTCACAATTCCTCGAAACTTACAGAATACATTATTTATAGTATTGGCAATAAATTGACATTTTTATACAAACATTCTTCAATAATTAAAAATATGTTTGTCCAAATATGCTGAAACAATTGGGTAAAAGTTATAATTGAGAAAAAGTACTAAATATTTTTTAATCAAATCAAAAAAATGTCACAATAAAAACATAGCTTTATTCTTCAAATGTGTGAAATATCAAAAAAGTTACTTCAACAGTCGTAAACTTAACATGGATGGTATATTTGGTACCCTCTCCCCTTAAGAGTAGTTTTAACAGTAATAACAAGAGCCAAGTTCAAAATGAAAAAATTAAAAACAAACAAAATCAGAAAATATAACAGAATAGAGACAGAAATAAGACAGACAATACAGACAAGACTGAGAACATGCCCCAGCACGAACACTTCAACACATGAAGGATTATCGTTTCATTAACTACTAGTAGGCCAGGAAAATCATTCCCAAACCAAGGGCATTGTTGATGGTGAAGAATTTAATTCATTTTAAAAATAATCCAAATATATCATTTTCAAACAAAAAGACCCCACCTAAGAGAACCCAGAACACATTCAATTGAGAATATTCAACCAGTGATAGCCGCTCTTTACTTTCATATAGTAAATGCTCTAGGTACAATTCTGAAAGCACGAATGGGAAAAGAAGTGTTTGAAAAACGTTACCAAATTACAGAAGACATAGCAAATCTTAAATCCCCTAAAATTATAAATCGGATATTTTTTGGAGCATCATCATATACACAATCATGAGAACATTTCACAGCGACTCAACTTTCATGCTAACACAAATGGTCCTCTATCTTTTATTTATTTAATAACAAGATATCATCCTATAATATTTCTAATAATAACTTATACAGAAACTCATTAAAAGTTTAAATTTTTTCCCCTTCTTTAATTTTCAATAAAGATGACTAAATATAACATAAAGCAATGGAAAATTATGAACTACTTCGACTCAGAATTCAAGTACATTACTTAAGTTTATGCTATGACAATAGTTATCACATAACACAGTAACAGGTTTGTTGACTTTTTTCAAAACTATGGGACTGAAGATCCTTCATCCAAAATTGTATATATTCACCATATCAAGGCACAAATGTATCCTTTACTTTTAGCAGGAGATACTATTAAAAATGTAGAATTATCAGATGCAAAAGATGGGAAATAATATATCTCGGATATCCTAAGGTTTAAAGATTTTTCAGAAGTCTGCAATTTTCTTCAGTGGTAGATGATTTCTGTTCCAGGATGGAAAAGATTCCTTTGCAGAATGTTTTTGTTTTCAAATTCTGTATTTGATTCTTATAGAACAGTACATGACAGTGGAAAAAATTACAAGCATAAGCAAAGATAAAACAGCAGAATTTTTACATTGATTCTAAAATTCACAATAAAAATTAATAATTATGCATTTCTTCATTCATAAACATTATTTGACTGTTACTTACAAAAAGAAACAGGGTCACCGGTTTTTTCCATATCTGTAAAATAAAATACAATGATTTTTTTAACATTTGCAAGCATAATCCCCCCTCCCTCCCAAAAAATATTACACAAAATTTGCAAAAATGCATAACCTTTGCAACGTACCTCCAAGACACGCGGCAACAATGATACCAATCACAATTAACGCCATACAGGTTGACCTACAGCCTCGGCGATGCGGTAATTTATCTGGGTAATGTACTTGACCATCTAGGGTCTCACGAGTGACCTGATAGGAATAGAGGCAAATAATTATAAAAAACACTGGCAGTTCGAATAATAAAGAAAAAAAGACAGTAAGAAATATCACAAACAGCATTTTAGACTGATACAATGCCCTTCCCGGAACATTACCAGTCAGTCAAAAATTTCGAGAAAATTGAAATAACTCACTCTGTGACTTGGCATTGAAGGGCACGGTATTATGTATAATATACAGTACAAAATTTACAGATGTTTGCATGTTTCACCAAACAACCTAACATGAACTGATTTCCCTTATTACCAAGTGTCAACGTCACAACTTTATGGAATCACCACGGACCACTTCACCCACGTTTTGAGCACACTTGCTGCCTTACGACCTTATATGCGCAACATCCCTTGGACCTCGGACAACGCCACCGAAGACCCACACGTTGTGGTGTTGGTGGTACTGGTGGGCCCAGCGGCCACAGCAGCCTTGCGCCCCGCGCTGGCCAATTGCTCCAGGCGCGCACCGCGTTGCATAGCCGATTCCTCTGCCCATTGGATCGTTCGGCGCTCAGACGATTCAGCCGGCAATGCTTCAGACGGATGACAACAAAAGAGACAGGCTAAGTGTTCCGAATATCGAAGATAAGTTGAATTCTGCTGTGTTGAAGTGGTAAAGTAACGTTACATTAAGGTGGTGAAAGCTTCAAGGAATATGAAGAGAAGAAATGCCGAATGTGGCAAGCTCCGGAGGCCGTTAAAGCGAAACAAAATCACCGAAGGAATTTACGGAAGGTGAGAGCCGTCGCCATATGTTTATCAAAATGGCTGACTTAAAAATAAATTAAAAACAAGCGAATTAATATGCTCTGCTTAGTTTGTAAATAGCATGATTGCGAGTTTATTTTGTCTTGTGGATAACAGTAGGCTGTTCCCAAGATGAACGCGTTGTAACGAGATGGACTGCACCCTTGCCTTGGCTTTTGTAAATAAATGTATTTTTTCCCAATTTTTGACATTTTCGATGCATTGAACGTCAACTCATTTGCGTACTTTTCTATTCTGATATTCAAGCTGTCTTTTAAACATAAAACCATGGACGTGAAAGTCCTAAAATCCGTTTTTATTGTGTGTCAACATTGCTCTTTAAATACATCTGTCAAATTTTCTGTGTATGCCCCGAATTGTCTCCTATATTTTAGTGCTTTAATATTCAAACCATTGCATTTGTTTCCTTAATGACAACAAGGATGTTTAGAGTACATTTTCTTGTGTGTGTTGACACCCTTTAAAGGAAGGTAACAAATTCTTTGTTTTTTTACAGCACCTTACTCTACTTGAAATTTCTCATATTATGGGCGTTTGTGTTGCTAGCTGACTTCATTCTGGAATTCCGTTTTGAATTCCTTTGGCCATTTTGGCTACTTCTTCGAAGTGTTTACGATTCTTTTAAGTATCAAGGCTTGGTAAGTATCTTTTGCATGTAGCTTTGCAGTAGATATTTTTTATACAAAGTATCAAGGAAATCTTTATTACTTGCAAATGATTCTTATAATTCATTTGCATTTTAATTTCTTACTGGTTGTGATCAGAAAGTGAACTAGATCCCTTAGCTAGCTTGAAATTTCTATATATTTGTAATATTATTATATTGAATAATATGATAAAGTTACCAAGATTTCTGGTTAACATATTTCTTTTCTTGAGTAATGAAAGAAGTATTAATGTGTTGTTTTGTTTTTCAGGCCTTTTCTGTATTTTTTATTTGTATAGCATTAACATCCGATATGATCTGCTTCTTTTTTATTCCTGTACATTGGCTGTTTTTTGCAGCCAGTACATATGTATGGGTGCAGTATGTATGGCACACAGGTAAGAGTTTCAAAAAGCACATGTATGATAATCTAGAAATATAGATATAGCTTTTACATTACAAGTTCTTAACCCTGCTGTTGTTTTGATCTAATTTGGAAAGTCTTAATGTAGAAATTTCAACCAGTATTTTGAACTGTTAGCTTTATGTGATGTGTCAGAGGGTAAAAGGCAACTCTCAACAATGTGGTTTGGGAGGAATTATTATGAAGACTGAATGACAGTTTGCCTTGTAAAATTATTAGTTTCCGTACATCAAAGCGTTATAGCTAATGACAGCAATATTTTATGCACATGCGCAGTTTGACTTTCACTTCAGTACATCAGTGTATGTGCAGAAGATTAAGAAGCCTTGCGAAAACTCTGTATTATGTTCAGGATTTTAAATTATAGGGGAGGTGCAACAAAGTCTAATCGAGACTAATTTCAAGTCTAAAATGAGTGCTTTTATGGAATTGTGTATGTGATAAATGAATTTTAAATATAGACGATTCACACTGTAATAGTACCGCGAATGTATGGTTTCTTTTACGATTTCTAAAACACCATTTTATTATTTCTGCTACTATTCATTTACAATTTTGAGCTATTAATATTCTTTCTGCCCAATTGAAATGGTATGCAAAATCAATTAATGCTGATGGTAACAGTTCACAACTTCGGAAATGATGTGCAAATATTTTTTTCATCATTCATTCATAAATATCAATTATGATGAGGATATTTCTACAAGAGATCTTCCCCATGAGAATTTCATGTAATACTCAGATGTATATCATTGAAGGACAGACATTAGCTATTCTTCTGCTTCTTATTATTACAAATAATGGTTGATATGATCAATGAATTTACTAACTCTACCAGGCATTGAATATGGATCTCCTAGTTGCTTCACTACTGAAACTGCCAAGACTGTCAGTTCTATGAAGGATACATACCCTTGGTCATTATGCAGGTTTTTCCCCATTTGTCGTAGTTGGTTCAAACAATTAACTGGTAATTAGCTTCTACTTTGTAAATGCCTATCATTATTGCAACTCTGTAAATACATAGCAGATGCAGGAATTGTTAAGCAGAAGATAAACATTTCTACTTGATTATCAATTAATTATGGCCTAGGTCCGAAATCCATTAAAACTTTTTTTTTTCAGTCTTTAAAGGTGATATCGGAATCTCATCTGTGTGCTTTCTAATTTTTGACAATCTCTACTTTTCATTGCCCATATTTCTGATCCATACATAGAGTATTGGTTTTTATGTCATATTATGTATTCCCAACTTGGTTTCTTGGGACATCTCTTCCAAAATATATTTAATAATTCTGTTTGTAATAACATGTGCAAGTCTATTTATAATATTTTAGGAATGATTGTACCACGTTGCTTTGTCTACATTACTGGGCTTATATACAAGATCTTATCATCAATTAGATCCCAAGAAATCTAGCTACTAAGGTCATTCCGTCACTATATTGGAGGTCATTGTAGCCATTAAGACATTAAGAAATGTTAAGTGAGCTTTGTGAATAATTGGATCTGATGTTTTTGTTATAAATGCTGATAGCCATTATCAATTTGTTACATTATCATTACAATTCGTTTACCAATGCAAATAAATTTTATATAACTTGGAAACTAAAATGTCTATTTTTTTTCAAATATTGCTAATCTCGGAATCTATGAAATATTACTAATTCATTAATTTGTTTTTAATTTTCACTTTTTTTCAACCATTTATAGTTAAAATGACGGGAAGGGATTCTGGAACTCAAGAAAACGTGCACAGATAATCTTCTCCCCTATAAGTCATATACAATTTTTACAAAATAAATCTAAATCATAACCAGTGTAGTTCAATGTTTGTAAGGGCAGAAATCTAAGCCGCATATCAATTTTTCACAGTTGGTTATCAACATTCGATACTTTTGTATCAATGCAAATTAAATCCTTTTTGTGTAAGCATTAATATTAAAATATAGCTTAAAGTGCAGCTAATTTTGGAGCCAGTGCAATATAAGAGGTGTGCTGTTGAGCAGTATGTAGAAAATCTTTACAATGCATTTTGATGTGTTTCAGAAAAAGGCATTTGCCTTCCCACTGTCATCTTGTGGCTACTGTTCGTGTACATAGAAGCTGCAGTTCGGCTAAGGGATCTTCGTCATATGCCCTTCCATTTAGATCTCTGCAGGCCATTCGCTGCGCACTGGTATGTTGCTTAACTTTGAACTGGTGGACCTCTTATGAGGAAATATGATTATCATTTTCTTCTCTGCCAAAATAATTTCCTATACAATAAATAATGCAATTATAATTATTTTAAAATATATAAAGTTTATTTTATGGAAAGGAGAATTAAAATTCAAATTATAATATTTCACAGGCACACAAAGGAGAAGTTGTTAGAGCCAAAGACTTGACACATGTTTCTCTACATATGTCGATGCACAGAATCCAAAGTCAGAATTGTGCCACCTCCCTCCAGACTTTTTAAATCGCGATAACTACATGTGAATACGAATTGTAGTATTATATTCTACCGAAGCCAAAAGTTGTCATACCCAAAGGCCTGACTCGTATTTCTGTGTGTGTTGACTCAATGAACCCAAAGCCAGAATTACGCTACCACCATCCTCCTTTTTTTAAATTGTAAAAAACCACCATGAAATTAGCAGTTTATATTTTCACAGGAGGTTTTCGCGATTAAAATCAATTTTAAAGGTAATTCGTGGTGGCAACTTACATTTTTTTTACAGAAGACGATGAAAATTCTTGTGAGTAATTCCATTCCTGAAATAAAAATGGAAATGCAATGTGTTGGAGGTGTTCTGAAAGGGATATCCATATCATTCCTCTGAGCATTAATTACGTGGACAGTGTATTCTACTGAACATTTCTGTAATGGACATATAAATAACTTGACCAAAACAGTTTTGGACCTTGAAAGAAGTGAACATTTACTTGTGGACCAATTGACTGATAACCAAATGCAACAACTTGTCTCTTCAACCTTGTTCAATAATTTTCCAGTCTGTTGTAATAAAATATCTTACAATACTTGTTTTGTAAATAGATATGTAAAAGATTAAATATGTACAAGAGATAAATGTACTTTGTGTTTGATGTCCTACACTTGTAAGATACACGACCCTAATCTAGTTCAATGTAATGTGTTTCAGCATTGGTTATCCAGTAGTAACATTGGGATTCGGCTTCAAAAGCTACATAGGATACAGAATGCGTCAGGTAAGTGAGATCATTAGACATAAGGAAAAGAGATTACGCTGTATATAGCACTGGTATAGATTATCTATTTTGAAGGTTCACATTCAAACAACTAGCAGTTGTAATTGCGAAGTATTTAAAGACATTTATGATAGTATTGTTTAAATAATTTAAATAGATTAAATCCTATCATTTTAATCTTTACTCCTTTAATTTTTTAACTAATAATAGATAATAGGACTGCAAGAATTGTAATTATTGAATAGATCGAACATTCAAGAGGAGGAAAATAAAATTTTCATTTATTGTCTTGTAGAACTGTACTGTGGCCATTTTCAGGCCCATTTGAGGTAGAAGGGACACAAGAGAACTTAAGGCTCACATGAGTTAATTGAAATGTGGTCAAACGGTGCCAGTTTATCTCTACCTTGTGATGTGCTAGTGAACAATCTCATTTTAGTGTAAAATTAAATTATGCTCTTAATTTTTACACCTATTGTAATTTAGGGCATTATAAATTTGTTCTACATCTTACATTTTTTCTAATTTTATGCATCACCCTTCTTTTTAGGACCAAAAATCCTCCTTACTATCTTTCTTTTCCATATTCTCAACATAAGGCTATTATTTCACTGTTATTTTATATTTTTTATTAACTTAATAGCTACTTTTACTGTAGATGCTTTACTGTAGATACTTTACTGTAGATGTTTCTGTGGATGCTTCTGTCCTTGTATCTTTCATATTTAAGCTTCTGCTATGAATCTTCACTTTCTTTTTCTGGTCTCATTTCATTTATTATCAAGTTATCTTCTTTCTCGTTCAGTAATGTACTGAAGTATTTCTTCCTTGTTTCCTTTTGATTCATCTTTACCATCTAAAAGATATCCCTTTTTGTTCCTTATATACCCCACTTTTGGTTGAAATCCCATCTGTTTTGATTCTGTGATGGAAATTTCTGATTTCTTTGGATCAACTAAGTATTTCAATTTTTCCATCGGAATCCATCCATCATTTGCATAACATTTTTCTTGTTTATTTCTTAAATTCCTAGAAAGCTGTTCTGGTGACCTGTAGATAGCTCATTATCTTGCAGGCTCCGCTCCAATTCTGTTCTGTATTTCTTTTCCATTTCTTTCTCCATCAATTTTTCTACATCAAACTTTTTCTTTTATTATCCTTGCCTTCTTTATTTACTTGTATTTTCTGTTGATATTGGATTATTATCATAAGACATTATAAGCTGGTCGGAAACTGCGTCTTTATGTCTGATGCTTGTTCATCCATTAATACATGGTCAATTTGACCCTGCACAGACTTCCATTTTCATTCATCACCCAGCATGTGGCTTTATTTATATCTTTGTGAGGAAAGTGCGTTCTGCAGATCCTCATGCCTGTACATTGTTTTGTTTTAGCCCATTATAATTACTTTTGCTATAAAGACTTTCTTGTCCTGTTGCTGGCTGATATCCTTCTTCTTTGCTTATTTGTGCATTATAGTCGCCTATTAATAGTTTTACATAATTTTTCAGGTTTTATTGCCTTGCGAGGTATTTTTATACACAAAAATTCTTAAATGATTTGTATATTGATTATTGTATTGTAACAACCAACGCGCGCTGCGTAGGAAAACGCGCGCGGTTAGCGGCCTGGTTCTAGCTCAGTCGGTCCTACTCCCTTACTCATATGATTCAGTGATGGAAGGCATGTAAGGCGAAAGGCATGCATGGGCATTCAAAACAAACAATTTGGTTACTGGTAAAGAGACAATGTTTATTCCCTGGACAGGCGCTGTACAGGGAAGTTTACAATCGATGAGAGAAGAAAATGGTGAATAAAATAAAATAAAAGATTAAGAATTCAGAAACACACTTACAAACAAAAGAAGAGTGGTAACAAAAATTAATTCTAAAGCGCGGCACCGCTTTAACAATAGCCTACCTAAGGGCTTATTGACCCTGATTACGTTGCCTGTAACCCTCCGTGACAAATGTGCTCAGTAGGCCCTTGCGAGCACGAGGCAGCTGTGGTGGCTGGTGGGCGGCCGGGATGTCCCTTTCCAGTGGCGTGTGGCGCGGCTGCGGCGTTGCGGCGGTCCGTGATGTCAGACGGAAGGGGCGTCTGGAGGTGCTTCGGCGGAGTCGTAAATGTACCGGGTGTATTGTGACCGGCATCTATATAATTAATAAGAGAAGTGCGGAGCAATTAGCCTCAAGGTACGATTGTTCTCGAAGCGTCTGCAGGTTCTCTCGAACAAATTTCAGCGATGCCGAATTTTGTAGCTAATGAGAGGCAAAAAGTATTCGCCTATGCCAGAGCGTAAGTGCCTTTGCACTTCCTCTTGAGGGAATACTTACACAGTGAGATGCCAGTCCTAGAGTGCACCCACCTTCTCGCGTCCGGTCCGGCTCCACACGCAGTAGAAGTTTCTCTGTCCCTTAGAATAGTAGCTTTAGACAAAGTGTCTTCGTGAGCGCACTCGCGTCTCTCCCCGCGACCGTGAAAGCGCCCCACCCTCAGAGAAGTCTTTCTCTCCTAATGTAACTTGTTTTCTCGCTACACGGCACGAGGAATAACTATATCTCCCACCACCTTTTCCTCATATTTCCATGCTCGCTGAAAAAAATCGCTTCGCTAATTAGGCTAAAGAGGTGATGGGTTGTACACATAATCTTGCCAAGGGCTCCGCGGAAGATAGACATTTTTCCGTTCTCTGTTCGAAAGTAAGTCCAATTGCCTGAGGTAGCCTTCCAAGCTAACGTGAATTATTGCCTTGGATTCCCCGATACGATGACAGGCGTCATGAGAGAAGTATTCAGGTTGGGCTCGCTGGGGCGCCTTAGAGTTTGACCCTTTTGTTCGTTGTTGGGTGGGGGCATAAACCTCGAAATGGTCAGGGGACCTGGCCGTTGCAAGAAAGGGCTGCCGCGTGAATGTACTGTTTTTTCTTCAGTACAAAATTCCTTAGGTCTGCTTTACTCAATAGAATTTATCTGAATAATTCTGTACCGCTACAGTATATGTACATATATATTTTTAAGTACTGGTATTGTTAACTACCTGAATAAATTATTACTGTTACTATTCTGTATTTAGGTGTATCATCATATATTCTTTCTAATTTATTATAGAATCTGTTCTGCCCTTCACTTCACATCTTTCACTTCAATCGGTGCGTTCAAATTTAGGATAGTAATATTAAAAGTGCTTTCCCTCATTCGTAATATAAACAGTCTTTTATCTACTGCCTTAAAGTCAATCATAGCAAATGCCAGGCTTCCCATAACAAAGAAACCTACACAAAACTGTACGTTTGTACTTCCATTGTGCAAGATGGTACATTCATTCTTTCTTTCTTCTAACTCCCTGTCCTTGCCATCATGTCGTGCAGTACAATAATCTGGTCATTATATGTCTTAAGGGTCTGCATAAGTTTTTTCATGTGATTCAAGTAACCTAAGGGTCCTTCCATTCAAAGTTCCCAATTTGTAAACCTTGATTCATGTTGAGTTGTTTCCAGTTTCTTATCCAAGGCTCCATTATGCGATTCTCAACAGCTTTTGTTTTCCAGGATGAGGTTGTCATTCCCAACTCTTCAAGGACCAGGTTTTGTGTCCCCACCCCCAAAGTCCTCTAGCCTTTGGGGATCCCTCCCCTCTTGCAAGGCAAAAAGTTTATTTTTGTTGGGTTTACTCGCTTAGAGAGATGGGTGTCTGCCTTCCGAGCTCTCTCCGCCCATGGTTTTCTCTCCGGGTTTTCCTTCTTTTAGCTGAGGGCTCCCTCCGTAAGGTGCTGGAGACTTGCCTTTTGCCCTTCTCTCAGTAGCTACTCACTGACCTCTCTCTTCATTGAGCACTGCTCAGGAACCACCAAGTTAAGGGGGAGAGAAAGAGAGAGGCCTTATTATCACACCCTGTTCTTGATGACTCTTCTCCTTGCTTTTCTTTTGGGGTACCTAGTTACAGGCTGATATGGATTGATGTAGACCAATGAGCATTGATTTACCCCAACAGATCTCTAGTCAATCATTAGACCCTCTATTTGCAATGCAAACGAATTTTCTGATTGATTATTTCACAATGTTAACAATTTTTAATGAACATCTAATTAAGAACCTCCTGCCAAAACAAATAAAAAATACAAATTTTAAAAAATGTCAAGTTCTCTATTGTAAACTATAAACTAAAATGTATAGAAAAAAGATTATTGGATATCAATTATATTTTTCTTGAGTCACAAGTCAATGTTGTGTCAAGTCTTTAGCCATGAACAAACAAAAGAAAAATTCACGATTGCTTGTAGAGCTTACTTTTTCTTTTTATGAGTTCATTACTACGCTTACGGGAGATGAAGATTAATGGTTGGTTTAGTAAGGCTTATTACAGTTCACTCTGTGAGCTCAGATATAGTGAACTTAAGTTACTTGTCGCCTTTCACTTACGTTGCAAATAAGCAAAAGAAGATTTGTATATAGTAAACTGTGAACCTTGGCTATAGTGAGTAGGAAGTACATCATCTTTGAAATGAATTCCTTCCTGGAAAAAAAATCGCCTCAGTGCCACAAATTCCAACACTACACAGTTCGGAAAAAATATTGTCTGCCAAAGGCCGTGATTGAAGAAGTCTCCCTTGAGGTAAGGGGTAAGGGACCTTACTGATGACCTTATGCCACTCAATTTCACTGTAGAATCAAAGGCTACATCCTACATGGTGGTGGTGATGATGATGCTGTTTCAGTTTCAAGCTTGTTGTTACTTGAGATTCCATGGGAAAATGCACGTGGTGTTAGGAAGCATGCCACAGCCTGGCTACACCCGCCACACCACACGGGAACCACTATGCCATTATGCACACCTCTCCATTCCACTACTGAAAGGATCTTATATGCTATTAGGCGTGTGTTAAAGGACGTTGAGAGATTGGGATGGTGTTCAAACAGTGCAAGAGGCATTGAAGGGTGTTAGGACTGCGTTATGATACTTGGAGACTGGTCAATGCAGAAGCAAGGGAAGAGAGCATTAATTCTGGAGGATTAATAATTTCTCTTGACGAGTTATGTACAAAGTAAACAATTGAAAATCTATTTTTTCAAGGTCAAACAGTCAGATCATGCTGTTAATATATTTTGCTGTATCTCTATATTAATAATTGAGGGGAATTCTATTTAATTGTGGAGATATTCTATTTATTTTTGTCACCATTGGATATAGTGAACCAAAAGTGTTAGTCTCCCAAAGTTAAATCAGTCAACAGAACTTGAGTATGTGAACATACTATAATTATGTTTGTAATAGCCTAGGAGTGACATGTTATGCTTTTTCTTTAATAGCAAAGCAAGTTTTTCATTTCCACCTTTTAGTCTGTCTTAATTAATTACAATTTTGTGAAGGGTTAGGGTTCGTAGTTTTTGACAGACAAATTCTTGTAACCTTACTTTATTCTGCAATTGTGAACAATTATAGTTCGTTCAAAGTTCTTTTCCTTAATTATACAAATCAAATTAACATAAAGTAAGCTACTTATTTTTCTATTGATGAAAATGGTTTCAGAAGAACAGCGGCCAAATCATTACTCCTTGTGGGTATGGTCCTTGAGGTGGACTGTTAAGATGTTGTGTTTCGTATTTTCCCTATCTTTCCTGTTGTATTAAGTAATATAACTTGATTGTCGAGTTCTTAATGGAAAGGTTCGATGTTCTCATGGGTATTCCTTTTAAAAACTCCTCCCCGTGAAGCAGTGTGCAGTTGTTAACTACATTGTTTGTACAGTAGTAGTGAAATGTGGTGTGTCATGTTGTTTCAGCGCAAGCAGAAAGATGTAGCGAAAGAGAACGAGTTTTACATGCAGTTACTGCAACAAGCGCTACCTTTGGAGCAGCAACAGCCACAGCAGCAGCCACAGACCTGCCACAACACAAGCCCAGAAAAGAGTAGAGGTAAGCTGTTTCACTTTGGTAACAGAGTAATAATATTGCAATAATAATAATAATGATAATAATAATGATGATGATTATGATATTTTATTATGATTTGGTTGTACAAGACCTAACCACAATTGTAGCACACTGAATGACCACCACATCAAAAATTTCAAACATGGGGAAAAGTATTTACAGTGGGTAAGCTGGCAGAATATCCCTATAGGCTCTAATATTGGTGTGAAACTTAGAAAGTAATTGCACTACAAAGTGTAATTATATATGTATTATACATTTATCTAATCCATAATTTACCAGGAGTACCTTCTACATAAACAAACAAATACTTACACAACTTAATGAAGTTGAATTGATTATCATTTCTTCCCAAAGAAATGGATTGTGTGAGTGCAGTTGTTTACAAAAATTAAGGTTTTGATTTGTAAATCACAAATAAATATATTCTTTAGAAATTCAATGAAAAAAAAAGTTACAAATTTAAAAACCTTAACATACAAGTACTTGAGCTCTTTTTTTAATCTTTCCATAAATTTGATATTTATTCCCAGCCAGGAGATCTATTTCCTTTAACGATTTCATTTTGTGAATGTCAAATATTGTTCTTCCTTTTAATATTAAAAATTAAAATCAAGGTATTCATCCCATTTATTCTCCCTTTCCAAAAGCAGCAACATCCATTTCATATCTTTTTGCCCTCTAAATTAATTCACTCACAGGCATGTCTACTCTGTTCGACATCACTTCTAGATTTTCCTTAGAACGTCTTGGACAAACAAACAAACACTGACTAACAAACACTCACACACAAACAAACCCAAGCACCTCAGCCGGGATCGAACCTGAACTCTGGTGATTCAGAGGCCAGTAAGTTAACCCATCACCCTCCAAAATGTGCAAGTGATCATTACTTGCAGCTTAAATATGACCAGTACCAAAAGGCATAATAAATTGTTTCGTATTACCAATTCTGAATCAAGGGGTATTCAAATTGTTCAATGTTCCTCGCTATCCCCATCCTCATCCTCCACTATCTTCATCTTTATCACTATGAATATTTGGGGGGACTGTGAAGACATTCAACTGTCAGCCAACATGGGATTCTAGCTCTTGACGATAATCAACCATTTCCTTTGACAAAGATTTTCGTTAAACTTAAAAAGGTCAATTACATGGAAAATGCAACAAGCAAATGTAGAAATCTGTGAATACAATACAGTAAATGACTGATGTGAAAATATAAGACCCCTCAATAGTATGTTTATTGTATTGTATAAAAACAAAAAAAAAATTGTTATAAATATGTGAGGTCAAAATACTCCACACTTTGTTATGAAACAAAAAAACTAGTGTATAAGTTTCATATACACTTGTTTCATGTTTTATTGTTTAAATTAAGACCGTAGGTAAGCTTTGTCAGTATAAGGAGACATGACACTCGTGTATGGTCAATATATTTGATTATTGTAATATTTTGGAAAATAATTATTGTTTAATTTATGTATATATGGATTAGTCTGTTAAATAAATAAACAAATAGCACGTATGTTATCATCTCTTACATTTTTCTTTACAATTACACTCAATAGCTATTGTTTCTAATATGGTCGTACTTTATTATTTGCCCACATCCAGTACCTATCAAATATAATAATCGCATGAAACAAAATTCTTTGAAACTTTAATTTCATGATTAATAATGCTTGGTGGTTTTAGCAGAACTTATTACATTTTAATCTTTGATTCAAATTTTTCTATACTCATAATTTAAGTTCAGTTAAACTTGCATCTGTTGTAATACCCTAATAAAACCCCTTTCTTTTTGTTTCAGGAGGTGTTTCAACAAACGACTCTGCAACATCCAACGGTGCTGCAGTGCATAGTGGTGCAACCACACAGCAGTCATCAGTGACTAAAAATAACCACAGAAAGTCTCTCGATAAAGGGGAACGTGAGAAATGTACCCCAGCAGAGACAGACTCAAAGAGTTCCTCAGAGAAAGCTGCCAAATATGCGCACAGCAATGGCAGCATCCACACAGAGTTGGAGTTTATCGAGAGGGTTGGGTGAGTGCATATCCCTGTTGATGTGTTTTTTCCACTTATCCAATGGAGAGGTATCTTTTTCCCTCTCTCGTTCCCTCACTCACTCTTTCTCCCCCTCTCTCTCTCTATATATATATATATATCTTTTTTCTCATTCTCTCTTTCTCACTCTCAATACAGTGAAACCTTTGTTTTTATTAAAAAAATGTTTGAAAAAATCTGTCAAAAACCAAAGCTAGAAAAAACTGATCAATATTTCCCCATTATAAATATCGAGAATGCAATTAATCCATTCACCTCACCTCCCCGGAAACACACATTTTACATGATGCTTTGGTACTCTGCTACAAGGCATTCCTTGAATTCTATTTTGGATTTCTCATGTTTTTTGTAAAGGGGCTAGCATTCAATCTATCTTTACCGTTGTGGACACATTTAGCATTCACGCTCAATAAACTAGAGGCCACTCTGTGGAAGAACAAGAAAAGATATGGAATTTTATTGATCTGAAAATGTTGGGAAGAAAATGAGGGAATTTGTTGAATCTCTAAAAGCCAGGAACATTTTTGAGATGATAGTAAAATTAATTAAATTCCTTTAAAAATTCAGTGTTATTTGTTGGTACAATTTTTATTCGTTAAGCCAATAGGTCTATTGTTAAATTTATCTTTGGCTTGCCAAAATCACAGAGTTGACAAATTTATAACAAGTACCTAGCTTTTTTTTATTCAGTATTTTCTTCAAATAGTTTGAAATGCTCAAGAAATCCTACCTGAGAATAATGAAAGTAGTAGAATTTAACTGCTAATACTTTTTTACATTAATGCTTTCATCGAGATAAAATAGAACTCATTTAATAAAATTAATAAAAGCTAATAAAATAAAAACGAGGAGCTGCTAAAATATCTTCATATAAACAATGCATTTTAAACCTAAGAAAATCCCACCTTATAGAACCTGTTCTTTTTGGTCCAGAATCTTATCTTTTGAACCATTTATAATATCTGAAAAGGAATTTGTAGTTCAACTACAAATAGTTTATAATTCGCTGCTGTGAAGTGTTTTACAACTAGTTTTAAATAAAAGCACTAGAGTTCATAGAAAGGACATGCTCAACTGACTGCTCAGTGCTCAACATCATTTTCTTCTTCCTTGTTGTAAAACTCGGGAATCTTATTATTTTTGTTTGTGCTTCAAAGTTAGCAAAAAATTTGACCAGCTGGGATTCAAACTGTGGTTTTTAGGTTAGCAAACAGCAATCAACAACACTAGTTTGTTTATGTTAGTTTCCTTTTCCTCCTACTTCAAAGGAAACTAACATAAACAAACTAGTTTTGTTGATTTCTTGTAGTACAAATCGTGCTGAATCGACGCTCCCAGCCCCCCCCCCCCCATTACATGACACTCTTTTGTGAGAGAAGAGATGAAGCACAGCAAAAAAGAGAGAGGATATGGATGGATGCTGGGGAATGCACTGTCATAGACTAATATAAAGTTTATGGGTTTTCGAAATTTCCAAGTATTTAGGGATACTAAATTAAGCCAGAATAATGTTATAAAACAGTTTCAGTAATTTAGTTTATTATATGTTGTGAGAACAAAACTAAAATCTGAAAGCGAGTCTCATGGCCATTATGATTGTGGCAGCCTAAGTATATGTAGATCCTCCATAGCACAACTTTTTTTTATTGCCTTACAAGAAAGAAATGAAGTTGCTCATCAGTTAAGAAATATTATTCAAAAGAAAATAAGGTTGAAAGGAAAATATTGCTTTGCTAAGATTTAGTAACTTACCATAAGACACGAAATTTATGAAATCTTTGGATTGTATTTACATATAAATCTTCCACGCAGTGGTGAGTGCACTAGGCATTGTGTATGTTGAGGAAATTCTACAAATCCTCTTTTTAACAAGAATCTATGGAATGATTAAAAAAGAAATGCTGTGTTGTTTACTTTTTGAATGCTTTTACTTGATGTATGAAAGTTCTACACTAAGTCCTGGAGATAAAACATGCTGTTACCTACATTTCGGAATGTAATGCTATACTAGAAATCTTAAAAACCACAAATCCAAAAGTAACACAACTAAAATATAGTAACTACTAAAACAAATAAATTAATATTTTCTAAAAAATGTCTATAAAAAGAGTAAATAAAACTCACAATCCTAGTAAATACATCATTATTGATAATGACAAATGATTCTTCTAAAAATTCAGTCCCACACTATTTCCACCATTGAACACAAGATGTAAAATTTGTTCCCATGATGATGCAAATCACAGCTTTATTTAACATTGAGTTCATTAGCTTCTATTTCTATAAATAAATATTTTTCTCATAATTTACTAGCTTTTCATGAAATGTTATAAGACTCAGTCTTTTGAGAATATTTCAGTTAATGTGATACTTTACTTTTGATTACTGCAAAATTGATATGTTCTAGAAGATCAGTATTAGCTCAATATTTATTCGGAATTAGACTTTCAAAGTAGTGTAAAAGAGCGAACTCATTGAAGTGAACAAGTGAACTGAAGATTTTTGAAGGAAAAATATGCTGCAGTTTTTGTGTAATTGAAGTTGAAATGTTTTTGAAATGTCTCGCTTTTACTCCCTTATTTGACAATATAAATGTTTCTTATATCGTGATGTTTTTTGGTGTAGGCGGAAGGTGCAAGACGCACTTTTGGCAGTGGTGGTGAAGCCCAAGGCTTCGAGCGGCCACACGCACAGTGGAGGTGGGGCCAACCACACAAACGCCACAGCCGGACCAACAGTCACGGCAAATGGGCGGGCCACTCCGGCTCCTAATTCAGTTCCCACCAGCGGTCGGCGCGGTGGGGGCTCTGTCAACGACTTCGACATCAATGAGGTCGAGAAGGTGAGGTGCTCCTGAGGAATTTCTGTTTGATGACGATAATGTGAATGCACCCCATTATTTCCATTTATGAGTTCTTGCGCAAGAATTAGCACTTGAAAACCTGACATTTCATCTGTATTGAGAAAAAAGGTGGTAGCACGGTCTTTAATTACATTTACATTAGAAATTTAAACACAATTTCAATACAAATGTGTTGATAAGAGAGCAGACTTTATTTAATCATTGAAAGTGACTAAGATGTACTGAAAGAAAGAAACAAAAAAAAAAAACCAAAAAAAAACTTGAAAGAGAAACAATGAGATTGTTAAAAACTAATTAATGTCAAAAGCAGGTTTAAAAACTGTCATACTATGGGGAGAAGTGTATTCATTGCACATTTTCTTTAATTCCATGACATGAGTGATATAAGAAGATGTAGCAAACAGTTGTTGAGTTGAAGGGCAAATTTCATTTCTGCGAAAAACAATTACAGAAAATAATAAAAAGCAACTGAAGAATAAACACAAGGTGTACAAAAAATACACAAGTCATTCGAACTGTGGAGCATAGAGAAGCACATTTATTCAGTCTCATCTAGCAACTGAACTGAAATAAAACAAAATAAGGGCATATACTACAATTGAGTACTTGTGAGCAGTCATTGCCAGATCCAAAAATTAATACAGTCTAATAGCACGTAAATAAAGGTTACTATAGTCACCAGGGACACAGCAATATGCCATTGACTTAAGTCTTCATTACCAGTCATGGCACAAAGTGCGTGCAGTGACTTTGGTTACTGTTTGGACATTCTTTGTCAATACAGCCAACAAATATTGAAGGATCGGAAATCATGAAAGCAATTATATTTTCGAATTCAGCGTGAAATAAAAACAAGAAAAATATGTTTTTGGATTTTTTTAATCTAAAAATAATTCAATTTTCAACGATTTTAATAAATTTTCCGGTTTTGTTGCTTTAAAAAATTCCATGCTTACACTGAATACCTAAAGTCAAGTCTCGAATTTTTTAATCACTATCTGCTAATATGAAGCTACAGAAAAGTTGCACAACATAAATTTTTCCAAGGTCACTAAGGACATAAATGGGTAAAAATCTTTTTTCAATTTTCAAAAACCAAAATACTCTTAGATACTTATAAATCATGCCTACTAAATTTCATTGTTTGTTATTAACAGGATTCAGAACTATAAGCAATTTTATTGCAAAATTTGTGATGAAAAGTTATTTTATATCTGACAAAATTATTTTATTTATTATTACAGTAAACCCCCAATTTTACGTCCCTGCAATTTACGTTTTCCTGGCGTTTACATTTCTTGGTGATCCCACCAGTTTTGTATTTTCATCATGTTATAAATTGAAATTATATTATTGTATAATTTCAATTTCCCTGCAATTTACAACAGTCTGCTTGCCACAACACCATCCGGAGAGCACTTGGAATAGCGCACAACAGGCACTGGCCCTACCCTTTCCCACCATCTTGCCGCATTGAAAATGTCTATATCAGAAAGGGTTTTGAAATGGTGCAATATTATAAAGATTTAAGGAATGTTACATGAAGACAAGAAGATTGAAATATAATGAAAATCATTATTGAGGAGCTATGCCTATGCAAATTTTCATTTCATGACATTACAGAGGTATTTAAAAAGGTGGAAAAAATTACTAATGTACATTGGTAGAAGAATATAAGATCTATGCCACACGAGCGTTGGTTTGAGTTGATGTGCATCATCTAACGCTCACAACGCCAGTTGTGTCGATGCCTGCGCACACAAGTCACTTCACACGCTTGGTAGATTAACAGTGTCTTACATGAAACGACACACAAGAGCTCTTGGTGACATGCGTTGTTGCCAACACTGGTGATGCATTGAAAGCTAGAAAATGCACGTCATCTGGACGTACGTGGTAGCTTGAGCATCTTGCTTCAGCAGTGGGCACGAAGCACGTCGCCAAGAGCACTCTTGTGACGTTTGCATAAGATAGTGGTAATGTATGACGCAGGTATGCGATATGTGCGCAGGCATTGAACACGCCTATGTGGTACAGGCCTGTGTGAGGTAGCCTCACAATCATTTGTTTATTTTACATTTCACATTTTCTCGTTCTAAAACAATTGTTTTCTTTTTCTTTTTTTCATTCTTTGAAAGCTCTAACATCAAAGTATGGAATTCTGTATGTTTTTAACAGTAAATTGGTTTCATGAACCCTCTTTCTAATATTCAATTAAATTTATTAAACAGACTTGTATACAAATGATTTTACAGATATCCGCTGAGGAAATACATCCAATTCCTGTTATAACTTATACGGACATTACAAATTACAAAATAATTTGGTGCTTATTATATACTCAATGGAATAAAATAAATGAAATATAATAATGACAGAATAAGTGATATAAAAATTAAGGATGTAAAAATTGACATAAGGGCATCCTCAATAAGATTTATCAATAATTCCCTATTTTTTATTCTTGATATTTGAATTATGGTTCTTAATTTTGATTTCATCATTCAGTAAGTTACTGTACCCTGTAACTGACATAAACCTGATTTTGTCTACCGATTTCTTTTTTAACAGTGCATGGTTCTATTAGTGCCACTCTCTTATCTTGCAAATAATTATATTTATGCCAAAGTACAGACAGATCAATCAGAAAACATTTTTCCAAAAAGAATTTCCTAATTGGTAACGTTTTATAGTTTTTTAAAAGCTTATCAGATGAATATGTTTTTCATAAAAATCTACTTAAGGATTCTTTTCCGAACATCAATCCTATGAGTTCAAAGTAGTATCGTAGACGCCTCCCTATGTTATTATTCCGTATGTAGCAATTGGCCAAAACTATGTGTAGTATATCATAATAAACTGTTTTTCATCAAAATCAAAATTGCAATTAATAGAAGATATAAATCAAACGTCGTAACTTGTTAGTAATTTGGGATATAGTGTTTCCGTTTCAGATTACAATTAAAGTATATTTCCAAACATTTGAGATTGCACCCTCTTTATACCGGGACAAATAAACATTACAGGATCATTGCATATAATATAGTGTCATTTTAAGTATATTATCTCTTTCTATTATACTCTTATTATTTCACATATAAATAAATTGAAAATATTTTTCATTAAATCATTACCAACTATAAAAAACCAACAAATTATACATTTTTGAGAACATTAACTTTTTTTTTTCTTATGGTAGAAATACCACTTCTCCTATCATCCATTAATAGTGCATTGTTGCATCATCAAAGACTCTGTTCAGTGGAAGATTGGGACTCGTGGAAGTGTCATTGCGACATTTAAAATTCACTGTGCATTGGTTAATAAGGCTTCGATTTCTGATGTTGTTAATTTCCTCTGGTTTCTGATATCAGATTTGTATTTGATCTTGTAATATCGTTTATTATCTAATAATACATAATAAAGCATGTTATAATACTGTAGTCATAGTTTCAAAGAAAAAAATAATTTCCCCTATTTACACTTCCAATAATTTACACCATTGTTCTAGGGTCCCATAAAAAGTGTAAAAGAGGGGTTTTACTGTATTTATTTCTTAAGATCTGTTGGGTGTAAGGGTCCAGTACTATCTGATACAGCTTGTTGTGATAAGTTGCATTGTGCGTATCTTGCAGGACAAGAGCTCGAAGGGCAGTGTGGCTCCTTTGGGCCACTCCAAGGGCAATGCTGGTGCAGGAGCCCCCAGCGGCAAGTGGGGCAACGGCAACCAGGCACGCAACAGCTCTGAGAGCAGCAACAGCAGTAGCAACAACAACAACAACAACAACAATAATAATAACAACAACCATAATCACAACAATCACAATAACAACAGTTCCAGTGCTAACAATAATAGTAATAATAATAGCAACAGCAGTAATGCCCAGAGGGAGCGCAAAAACAAAGCGAATCGTGAGAACACAGCAGAGAACCATGCTGCTGCAGCAACATCTCACAACCACAAGGAAGAATACTCTATTAGGTAAGTTGTGACACATATTGCCTTTTGATATCAGATTTTATTATTTCAAAAAGAAGGCTTATATATTGATATTTTTGTGCATTGTTCATTTTTTTTAAATTTAATTAATATAATGTAATTAAAAGATCAGGCAATAAATGAATTATCCCAATGGGCTTTGTGCAATGAATAAATAAATTATGTAATTTTTGTGATGGCTGAAAATCATTTGCAAATTGATAATAACACCATGATCTGAACTGCAATCAACGATTTCAAAAAGATGATCTGAAATACAGTATTGATAATTCATTAAGTTTTTTTTATTAGTGTATCTCTCAAATTTACTTTTTTTTATATTTGCCTTAGTTTCTCTCTACATGCATTTTAATATATATGCAACACAAGATAATATTTTCTGAAGAAATTCTCAAATATTTGTGGTGGCCCATATTGCTGTACCCAAGTGAATCTTCAGTGAACAAAGAATAAATGTTTAGATGTTGTATAAAATATATTGTTTCACATTACCAAATTAAACATAAGAAAGGTCACCACCATTGTTTCTCAGTTCTCACATCTCATTATTGATGTCAGATCTTTAACCAAACAAAATTTACAATTATCATTATCCCCCTTGATCTTAATAAACATTAGAGATTGTAATACCATAAGAAGATCAATTATAACCACAATTAAGTAGAGGACACGTTAAAAATAGCTTTGTATGAGTTGTGAAAGCGAGAGGCTTTATTAAAATTCCTGCTATACTCGCTTTTTAAGGTGTATAACATATCTAGAATAGTTTCTATTTTAAAAGTCAGTTCACAAAGTGGAAGCAGAATTTTTAAAGTGCTTGGATTTTTCTTTTCCTAATCAATAAGTATATAATTCTGCATTTTCATAAACTCCAAATACATTTTCTCAAAATATGCTCTAAAGTGTTAAATGAAAATGAGCATATATAACTAGGATTTTACTCTTTTATAACATTTTTCAAGTCCTATTTCAATTCTTCTTCAAAAAATTGAAACGTCTTTTTGGTGCGGATAGGTAGGAGTTGGGACAAAGGCAGGGCAATAGCACAACAAATCTTCATTTATATGTCAACTACGTCCTGGATCAGATGAATCAAGGTAAAGATGTACATGTGGTATATACGGATTTCAGCAAATCCTTCAATATGGTAAACTACGAAATATTATGTAATAAACTTAATCGATATGGAGTAAGGGGCAAAGCACTGGACTGGTTTCATTCATATCTGACAGGAAGATTTCTTCAAGTACGGGTAAATGGCCAGATTTCACCTGAATATAAAGCAACCTCAGGCGTCCCACAAGGATCACACCTCGGACCGATCCTGTTCAATATGTCCATCAACGATATTGGCGATAAATTCCGATCAGATTATTTACTTTATGCAGATGATTTGAAAATATTTAGAAAAATTACTGATTATAATGATATGCGCATTCTTCAGCAAGATATTGAGGAACTTAGCAGTTGGTGTTTGAGGAATAGGCTAAAACTGAACGTTGATAAACCAGTAGTGGACACCACCTCGAGGAAGTCGAATCCGTAAAGGACTTGGGCGTCATTATCGACAATAAATTGAAGTTCTCGAATCATGTGGACAAGATGAAATTCAAAGCATACAAGATGCTGGGTTTTATACTCAGATCTGGAAGGGAATTTAACAATGTCTATATGTTAATATACGTATATTTTGCTTTGGTCCATCCAATAATGAAATATTGCTCAACAATCTGGTCACCATGCACCGACATTCTTGTGGATCGAATCGAAAATATTCAAAAGAAGTTCTGTAAATACGTCAAGTACTATATGGGCATCAGAGGTCATGACATGAACACCGATGAAGTCTATGATCAATTTGAAATACACTCACTTTCCAAGCGGAGACAAATTGCAGATCTTATATATTATTTTCAGATCATTAATTGCAAAATTGAATGCCAAGAAATATTAAAACAATTTGAATTTGTCTATTGAAAACCTGGCTTGAGATCGTATAGATTACTGAATTCAATTAAGACTACTAAAAATTATGTATATTATGGTCCGAAAAATAGAATAGTGAACCTAGTAAATGAATATTGTTCCAGCATAAACTTCTTTGGGGGATCCACTTCATCATTCTCGATACAGATAAAGAAAATTATACACAACAGATAATGTGTTATGTTTAAAATATTTCTTATGAAGATTGTAAACACAACGATATGATGTGATACTTACGGTTTGTAATCTCAATTCAATTTAATTATATGCATCGATTGGTTGTATTTAGAAATTGTTATAGTGTATTGGATGTGATTGTGCAGTGTGGTATATAAATTGTTACCTATATGTACGAAGCCGATTGGCGTGAATAAGTAAATAAAATAAAATAAAAAATATAAAAACCATCCCAGACAAGAGATTTGAAAACACTAGTGCCAAAAAAAAATCTATGCCACTAATTTATTTTGATTCGAATTTTAAAAGAAAACATTTTACAGCACTGCCTGACCCTCTTTTGAAAACAGTAAAACAGTTTGTTTGTTTTCTTTCCCCCCCTCCCCCCCTCTGTGAATAAGTCTCGGGCATGTTGTGAATCAAAATATATTTATTCTAACATCATCTGACATCTAGTTAAAATTTATATTCTGACCATCAATATATACAATGAAGTGATCCTCAGAATTTCAAAACCAAAGTAAAACTTCTGTCTGTCAGAATGCCTTAGGTGCACTACAGTATGTTTTGTCTTGTTGCAGGCTAGAGGCCGACGTGAAGCGCCTGAAGGTGGATCTGCAGGCGTCGCGACAAGTGGAGCAGGACCTGCGCTCGCAGATCAGCTCTCTACTCTCTGGGGAGAAGAGCGTCAAGTGCGAACTCTCCCAGCTGCAGCAGGACAATGATGAGCTGCAATCCAAGTACAAGCTCTTTCTCCACTTATCCACTTCTTCTGTCATACCATCACTGCTTTTTTCAATTAATTTTATATCAGTCTCAGACTGACCTTCCATATTATTTCTTATGCTTCTGCTTCTTCTGCTGCTTCTTCTTCTGCTGCTTCTTCTTCTTCTTCTGCTTCTTCTTCTGCTCCTTCGTCTTCTGCTTCTTCTTCTTCTTCTGCTTCTGCTTCTTCTTCTGCTTCTGCTTCTTCTTCTTTTTCTTCTTAGTCTTCTTTTTCTTCTTAGTCTTCTTTTTCTTCTTAGTCTTCTTTTTCTTC
>BOPP01000268.1:336986-400632 GCA_017312745.1 Gryllus bimaculatus
TATTATTATTATTATTATTATTATTATTATTATTATTATTATTATTATTAATGGCTTTTACAGTTTTCTACATTAAGAGTTGCTACTGTTTTCTACACTAGTATACATTGGATTCGGAAACTCGCCTCCAAATCAAAGTGATATTTCCCTGTCTTATATGATTTTATTTAGGTACTATTTTCAGGCAAAACTATGTAATGCACATTTGGTTTTCAGAGAGTTGGAGACAGCTGGAAGATACCACATACATTTGAATATAACCCGCCCCGAATATTATCTGCACTCTAATTTTCCTGAGGCTTCTTGAAAAAAAATTTTTATTTTTATTACAAAAATATCTGTCCTTGAAAGGCGCACTGATTAACACTGGTTAGAGTGCGACTTTTATAAAGCTGCACCCCAAGGCCTGTCTTCACATGTAAAAAACCATGTACCATGTACAACACGTTTCAAGTTTGCGGTACCAACATAGATATTACCACTCCAAGTTTCAGCTATCAGTTTTTGGAGGAAAAAAAAATGCACGTTATATTTGAGTATATCTGGTAATATAATTACACCTGGGTTCCACTTCTCTCCAATGTAGAAATGCATTTTTTCACATTAATTTACAATTTCTTAATACCTACTATGAGTTGAATCTCAAAGTTGATATTTATACTGTAGTTTGCTATCATACTAATCTTTTGCATGTGCAAATTTCAAATCTTTTTCTGGAGATTACAGTTAATAGTTTGGTAAAAATCTGAAATTCCAGTTTTAAGGAGGATTTAACTTTTAGGTGATATGCTACTTATCATTGAAATTTTACATAAAATAACTACTCTTATGAGTATGAGCACAGAAAAAAATATGGCTGTGACATTCCTTATTAAAAAATTTATCTTTGAAAATTGAAATGTGTTCATTTGCAGTCCATAGTTATGGTTGGAAGTATTATCATAATAAAAACATTCAAGGTAGGTAAATATCACTTTGATTTGTTGGCCAGAGTTTACTGAATCCAATTTTAAGTGCTACCCAGCCAAGAGGAATTTAGAATCCTGTAAAATCTACAAATATGAAAAATGGTGAATATTGTGAAACAAAAATTGCTGCCATTTGTGAACCATGTACTGTAAATTTTTCTTTATGGTTTGGAACAATCAAAACATGAGAGTTTATATATATAAAAATAGGATTTTTTTCTGAGACTGAGGTGAATAATTATTCATGCACACATTAAAGGAAATGACTCGTGTGATGTTTATAGTCTTTGCAACATACTGTTATGTCAGTATTTGAGGGGTGTGTTTTTTTGGGGGAAAGGTATTGTAAAACAAATCGTAACTGACTAGGCTTAATCTGCTAATACAAGAGAATATCCTATTTTGTAAAATTTTTAGGGAAAACCTAATGTTATGTTCGGATAAATATTGTTTTCTACAAAGTAGCTGTTCAAAAACAACAAATAAAATTCTGTGATATAACACTGCAATAAGTATTTTGGCAACAAACCTTTGTCTTATGTTTGAGTAAATATACCATTCTTTACCCAAATATAAGATGAGGTTTATTCTGATATATCTTCTGTCAAAAACTGCAGGATCATCTAATATTCGCAGATTAGGCCTAGTCGGTTAGGATGTAAGATTTTACATTTTACTTTGCCATTCTTTGTCACAAAACTCATAAATGTAGACATAACTATATACTGTGAAGACAGCAAAAATATCACATATCTACAATACGTAATTATTTTCGCATTCGTGATCTTTGCATCCACCGTGAATTTGTCGGGCAATTCAGACATATTTTTGAACGGGTTGGTAAAGAGAATCTCTAACTGAATGGCAGTGTATCTTATGAAATGTAACAAAATCTCAGTATTCATTTTCATATTACATGTTTTATGAGTCAATGCGGAATCTTGTTTCGATGCCCAGCAAATGCAAATATGTGTTTTGAAAAGTTAAACAGAGGCAAGTCTATCATCAAGTGGATTGTGGATAGAAAATCTGGAATCACAGTAGGGAATGTTCTTAGTTGGTGTCGGATGAAAAACTATAAACAATGGAAATTTAGTTCACAAAACTTTCAGTGGGGCATAAAAAGTCCGAAGATGTCGCAGCATGTAAGGAGGACCGAAAACAAGGAAACGTCGATACATTTGAAGATGATAAGGATAGTGTCAAAAAACCACGATAATGATTTTAACCCTATGTGGTCTTTTGTCCCACGTGGACGCAGCATTTTCCTCATTGTAGACCCTTTATATCTCGAGGTCTGCATTGGTCTGGCATGTTGGAGTGTAAGAGACTGTACGCAGATTCTAAATTTTTCTTTCTTTCTTTCTTTCTTTCTTTTCTTTTCTTTTCTTTCCTTTCCTTTCCTTTCCTTTCCTTTCCTTTCCTTTCCTTTCCTTTCCTTTCCTTTCCTTTTCTTTTCTTTTCTTTTCTTTTCTTTTCTTTTCTTTTCTTTTTTCTTTTCTTTTCTTTTTTCTTTTTTTTTCCTTCTTTTTATTATATGGACAAGTAAGTCCATTATTTACAAAAAGAATACAATAAAAATTTGCATGTAGCAACATAATTATAAAAATAGAAATATTAATGAAGAGAAACATTCAATAATAACATATTAAATATATCTGGTATAACAGTAGCTATACCACACATACTCATTCAAATTTCAAGATGTTGTTGCTCACTAGTGATAAAAAAGCAGATTTATCCCTTTCAGAAATATCAATATTCAAACTGTTGACTGTTTTGCAACATCGATTTATAACGTTATTTACAGTGTAAGATTGACGGTAAAATCTAATATTAAAAATATCTTTGGTTCTAGAATTAAAGTTAGGTTTTTTTTACACTACTTGGTTTCGCAAGATTTTGCAATCGACCTCGTTCAATATCAGTTTTCTCCAATCCAACAAGTTGTTCAAGTCTCTCTGAGAACTCAGAGAAGGAATGTGTGATTGCAGAACCAAGTCATTTAATTCATATTTTATACATGGATCTTTCAATCCCAAATAGGCTGACATTCTGAAAAAATTGTGTTGGACTGTTTCAATTTGTGATTTGTATTGCGAGAAAAACTGAGACAGAACCACAGAAGACTACATCATTATTGGCTTGTCCAGCATAAGAGAGAGTGATCACTACTGAGTGTAATTCACGGCAGAATCTTTTAATGAATCCCAAGACTTGGTTTGATTTAACTATTGTGTGAAAGTCATCTTGGAATCAAAAATCATGCCCAGATCTCTAATGGTATAGACTCTCTCTAGTGGCGTGAGATTCATCATAGGTTTCATTTGATCTAGATCTTGAAAAAGTTGTAATTTTATGTTTTGCGATATTGAGAAAAAGATTGTTCTTCACGCACAATGCATATAAGGCACTTAGGGTGTTTTGCATAAGGATTCTGTCTTCATCAGATTGGATTTTTTTTAAAATTTAAGGTCATATGCAAAAAGGAGATACTCCACATCCAATATACTGTTGCATATGTCCTTAATAAAAATGTTAAATAAGAGAGGATCTAAGTGTGTCCCCTGAGGGACACCTGAAGCTGCCTCTATAGGATCGGAAATACTCTTATATGAAACCAACTGAACTCGATGAGCCAGGTACCTGTGAAACCACTCTAGTAACGGTTCACTGACCCCCAACTGCTCCAGTTTAACTAGCAAAATCTCGTTGTTTGCTGAGTCGAATGCCTTGCTAATATCTCTATATATACAATCAACTTGAAGTTTATGTTCCATAGCTTCAAGAATATAACAAGAGTAACAAGACAAATTAACTTCTATATTTCTCCCAGTCAGAAAACCAAATTGTCTATCCAAAATATGTGCATAAATAACAACTCTGATTAACAACATCTCAAGAATTGAAAAAGTCTTGGGATAACACTCAGAATGGAAATTGGTCTGTAATTCTTGATGTCGTTTCTGTCACCAGATATATAACTAAAGTTTCAATATCTTTAATTTTAGTGTATTTTTCCAATTGTGTTACAAAATTATTTTAAAGTTTTTTTACAAAACATTGTATTTATTAATATTATTATTATTATTATTATTATTATTATTCAACAATACCCAATCTTGGGACTCTTGGTAATTGATAAATTGGAACAATATTTAATTCTAAAAATATTTTTTTAAAGTAAGCTTTTGTACAGAATAGTTATGCTTGTAAAATGCATTGGGTAAACCCATTTTACAGAAATACAGAAATACAGAAAATCTTATGCAAAACTTATAAGAGTGCTTGTTTTTTCTTCCTCATCTGGTCACTTGTATTATCTCTACCTGCTCTCAGGTTTTCACTGAATTAATGTACTCTTGTGCCTGTTAGTCCGAGATGACATGTGCAGAAGTATTTATATTGAGTAATTTTTCGATAATACTTGCAACGAAATAATTTTATACACTGCGTATTAAATGCTTTTGTGTTAATATAAAATGTTCAATATTAAACTTGTAATAGTTTGTTTTATTTCATAACGTGGTATTCAAATTTACAAGGTCTAACTGTGGTGCAATTGGCAGTGCCCTACATCTGGAATCTCCTTCTGCCCTCACAGGCTGCACGGCCTGGTGACGGCTCGGCAGCTGGACAAACAGGCCATCACACAGCTGGAGCGCCGCCTTCAAGATGAGCGACGCATCCGCAGCAGCTGTGAGGCGCAGCTTGCAGCTGAGCGCAAAGCCAAGAAGGCTGAGGAGGCTGCTGCAGCACGTGCTGTTGCCATGGCGCAAGCTGCGACTAAGTAAGTTGTGTGTGCCTGTGTTTTCTCATATCAACTGACTAATATTGTTATATAGTTATTTACCAAACTAGTTCTGAATGTGACTCCTTAGGTTCAACGGATTCTTGCTGAACCTAAGCTGAACGAAGCAATAATAATAGGAGCAGACTCCCTTATTTTGAAATGAGTATCACAAAGACACATTTGTAGAAATTGCTTTCAGTAATTTTTGTATTTAGTAATCATGCATGATATCGGGCTGCACCATGTGTAGCATAAGGGATGATTTTGAATATCTGAATTTTCTAGAAAGACGGGGAAAAATACACTGGACTTTTCAGGTGGCAGAGAAAAGGAATATAACTCCCCCTTTTCCATGGAAGAATTATTGTTTGAGCTTTCTCTTCTGAAAGACTCTGCTCCAGGACCTGACCAAATCCACAACCAAATGTTAAAACACCTACCCAAGAAGGCACGATTGTTCCTCCGTAACCTCTTCAACCGCATTTGGAATGAACACATCAATCCTGACACCTGCTGCTAGACTATTGGAAACCCTATTCGTAAGGAAGAAAAGGATTGAATGATTCCTTCGAGTTACCGACCAATTTTGCTTACTAACTGTTTTTGTAAGTTGTTGAGAGAATGGTTAACAGACGTCTGATTTGGCTCCTGGAGCATAGAAACTTTTTAACACCAATTAATGTGGCTTCAGGAAGCATTGATTTTCTTTGGATCACTTGGTCACTCTTGCATCGCAGATATCCACTTCCTTTGTATTACAACACCTTGTAGCCATCTTCTTTGGCATTGAAAAAGCCTATTACATGACCTGGAAGCATGGCGTACATCACACTTTGCACTCTTGGGGACTTAGAGAACAGTGTTCCTTATGAACTACCTTTCTTCAAGACCTTTTCCAGTCTACTTTTGGTACAATCTTCCAGTCAGCCTTTGGAAAATGAAGCTCTTTAGGGGTCATTTCTAAGCACCACTTTGCCATTGTAATTAACAACATAGCGACAGTCGTACGAGAGCCTGTAAAGGCATTGCTTTTTGTTGATGATGATTTTGCCATTTTCTGCTCATCCAGGAGCATGAACTTCGTCCAAAGGCAACTACAACTCGTCCTGAATAGACTTAATGAATGCAGTGCAAAAACAGGATTTAAGTTCTCCATCTCAAAATCAAAGTGCACTCCTTTCTGCAGGATATCCCTCCACAATCAGTTAGATCTGTTCTTTGGAAACCACCTACTTCAGCTTGTTGACACATCTTCCTTTCTTGGTCTGATATTCGACAAAAACCTGACATGGCAAAAACATGTCCGCAACCTGCAGTGCCAAAGTGTAATGCCATGAAACCTACTTTGCAATCTCAGTGGCACCTCATGGGGCGCCGATCATACATGACTGTTACAGTTATACAAGACACTTTTTTGATTTGTTTTGGATTATCGGAGAATTGTATACAGCTCCATGTCAGCTTCAACTTTATGACCTCTCAATTCTATTCACCTTGCCGGAATCCACATTGGCCCAGGTGTCTATCACACAAGCCGTATTGAGTCTCTCTTGGCTGAAGCTGGAGAATCATCTCTTAGCTAAAGACTGGAGATTTTAATTTGTTCACACAGTGCAAAAGTGTTAAAGAGTTGAATGGTCCATCTCGGCAAGTACTCTTGCCCCAAGTCTCCAAACATCATACTTATTGAGACCATCTTTACTTAAACCACAGGGTATCCGCTTTTACATTTAGTTGCAGGAACTTAACCTGAAACTTCCTGCCCTCAGTGAAACCTCACAAAATTCTGATCCCTCCTTAGAAACTTCTCTGACTTCTCCAGCCTCCCTAAAACATCAACTTTACCCATTATATATCTAAAGAGCTTTAATGAGTCAAGAGTATCTTATTCAGACCATGTACACTGACGGCTCTGTCCCAAATGACTCTGTGGCATGGGCGCTCTACTGTAGAACAGCCACACTGTCATTCAAAATTCACCCGTACTGTAGCATTTTCTCTGCTGAGAAGTTCACTGTTCCGCAAGACCTGAAATACATAGAAGTCAGATTTTAAACTTGCAAGAATCAAGGATTGTATAAAGGCTTGGACTTCCTCATCTCGTAAGTCTAGGCATGAGGAGATTATTCTGACACTCCTTTGGATCGGTCACTGCCATTTCTCCCTTGGCCATCTTCTCCACGGTGACCCCACTCCTACTTGCGATAGTTGTGAGATGAATCTTATCATGGAGCATGTTCTCCTGCATTGTTCTAAGATAAGAAATAGCCGTTGAAGGCTTCACCAGGCCAGTGCTCTAGCACAGGTACTTGCAAATGATGAGTCTGCTCTCTGCAAGCTTTTTAGCTTCTTATGAGAGTCTGACATACACGGCATTATCAGAAAGAAGAGGATTATGCCAACTATTTGGCTTTTTATTGGAGATTTTAGTGTTTAAGTGGCTCTTTTCTGCCAACCCCTCTTTTTAAATAATTGAACACGTTTATTTTCAGTTTTACTCACATTTTACTCTGCTTTAAAAAATGTTTTAGTCTCTCCTGTATATAAAACAAAAAAAATATTTTCGTCTCTTTACAAATGGGCATAATTGGACCAACATAGTTCTTTTTTTGTCTGGGACTTCTCTATCTTACTTGAACTCGCCTTACCTACAGAGCTTTTAATTGCGATCCAGCTCATTATTTAATTTAACGTTAGTTATCCATTGTTATTTATAATGTAAAAATTAGTTACTTTTCATTCACTGTATACTTTAAATTTAATACTTTTTTATTATTTATACTTTTTATTATTAATAATATTTATTCTTTATTTCAAAAGTGATATTTATTTTATGAAAAAATTGTATTCTGTACTATCAGGTCTCGCGCACAGGAATGTGTTCTTAGCGAGATACAAAATTATAGTATATTTTGTGTATTCACTTGTATTTATTTTGTTTATATTGGCACTGCTGTAGTGCGTATTGCTCTTAAAATAATTTGACACGGGCACCAATCATCTTAGCTGTTCAAGCGCCTTAAACCTGAATTATAATAATAATAATAATAATTATTATTATTATTATTATTATTATTATTATTATTATTATTACAATAATTATAACAATCATCATCATCATCATTGATCAGTTTCTCTCACGCAACATAGCATTTTTAGCAAATCCAGAATACCTTTATAGTCTACCACACTCCTGGTAACTCATGGGAAAACAAAGTAGAAAAGAATCAATTTTTGTAATACTTACAAATACAATCTCTTTGATCAGTTTGAGCATGAGAGATAATTGAGAGATCATAAACTTTGATGATGACGACGATTGCTTTGAGTATAAACCCCTGATTTGCAACAAAAAAAAAAGACAACTATTGGCTGTCTAAGCTGCATACGAATGAAGATGAAGATCATCTCCTGGGATAAGAAAATCATTTATCTGCTTTGCAAGTTGTGAATTTATCTTGAGAATTCCCTAAGCACAATAACATTCTTGCTTGCATCCAGTGCCATTCATTTCCTCTTTTGCAGTGCTTTTATTTTTCCATTTCTATTTCTATTTCTGGAGTCCTGTTTTATGGTATAGTGCTCCTGTGCTGAAGGGTTAATATGTGACCATTTGCAGTACTCTTTCATAATAACAGCAGGTTGGTGACATGGCACCCTGTGCATCAGCAATCACCAATCCCACAGCTCAATCAAAACTATTTTGAATACTGTTGCATTATTCATCTTAATAGTTCCAAATTACTTTGAGACTTTCTGTCATGTTACGTCTAAAGACATTGTTAGATTGTTCATCAAAATGTTTGAATTTGAATAATGGTAAATATAAGTCTTTGTCTTTTACTAGATCTAGTTATCCCATTGTATTCAATTGCGAACTAGGAGTGAACTAATTGAACTAGGAGATGCAATGTTGGAATCAGTTTCACACTTTAGAGATTTGGGTGTTATTTTTGATCAAAAAATGAGTTTTCATCTACATATTGACGATATTATTAATAAATCAAATCAGATGTTAGGATTTTTGAGACGTATTGCATCTGAATTTACCAATGTGCAAACCTTCAAAACTTTATATTTAACTCTAGTAAGACCGATATTATTATATGGCTCACAAATATGGTCTCCCTTTTACGAGAACCATATCTCTAGACTTGAGGCTGTTCAGCACAAATTTTTTATTTTTGCTGCCTTCAAGCTTGATATTCCATCTCCTAGATTTAGTCACATTTATTTCCAAGTCGCAACTAGATTGAATATTAGCTCATTACGCTCCCATGGGGATTATTTTGATGTACTTTTTCTGTATAATTTGATAAATCATGATATAGACTCTTCAGAATTACATTGTAAAATTCCTTGGGCTAATCCAGTGTGTGATCTGCGTTCCACAAACAGCATGTTATTTAATATTCCTTTTGCGAGATCAACCTTGTACTATTATGTGCCAGTATGGAAAATGTGTAGAAGTGCCAACTGTAACCGCATTAACTTATTTTGTTCACCTTATCAATTTAAAAAAACTTATAAAAACCTGTTACTAAATGATTTTCAATAATACGGTAATGTAAATGATATTTAATAATTGGACGATTGCCTGTAATTATATGTATATAAATAAATAAATGTTATTGTATGAAGAAAATAAATTTTTAGCTAGTGGGTTATTTATAATTGTCTTATGTGTATAGGCAGGAGTGTACAGAGAGCTGTAGAGCGCGAAGGCGCGAGCTGGAGGCCGAAGGCAAGCAGCTGCGACGTGAGCTGAAGATAAAGGATGAGCGAGTCCTTGCAGCAGAGCGTGAAATACAGGTTAGTAAATACTTTTTAAATGAAAAAATTAAAAAGTTTGTTAATCTGGCTTGAGAATGAAACCTGTAAAACCCCTATTTTAAATAATAATTACAAAATATTTGTAATTGTTGACATCATCATGATCATCCTATATCTCTCTGTCTTAGTAGTTTGTATTTTGAGAGAGAGTATTTTACCTTTGAGAATCTTCCTTCACTCATTATATTAATATGTGAATATATTAATATTTGTTGTCTTGGGTTTTTTCCATATTTGTTTTGTTTCCGTGTTGATCCAGTCTTGTATAATGGAGGAAATGTCTAAAGAACTTGTATTACTCTGTATGTATTGAAGAAAGTAGAAATTAATGTTTATATTTATTTCTTTGTAAATGAAAGTATACTAAATCAATGATTTGAAGGGAAGTACTGATAAATGACAGTACAAACAATTTGAAGTTTTAAGAAATATTATTTTAATTGAAAAAAATTTATATTCTAAAGTTTCAACAATATCTTAAATACTGTAAATAGTAAATAGCTATCCTTTTTTAAAAGAATTTCAATATCACATACGAATGTTTTTAAAAAATGTTTAAAAACATTGCATTTTAAGACAGATTGCATTTTAATACACGCAAAGGGAGTCACAAAAGTGGTAGATGAGGATACCTGTCTTTCTAGAGCTCTAGTTTAAGGATTCAGGTTTCTTTGCTATTCAAGAACACTGGCTCGACTTTCAAATTTTGAATTTATAGTTTAGTTTCCTGTCTTAACATCTCTGAAAAAATCTCTTTTAATTGTTCCATTTATTCTATTATATTTGAAAACTTTGTGCTGCAAATCTTGAGAATTTTGCCCATTGTTTTCCCTAATTATTGAAACATTGATACTTGCTTTATTTCTCCCTCAATAACTACCAGCTTAGTAGACTCAGTGCATCAATTAATGTCACACTACACCTTTTAAAATAAATATCTGTGATGTGAGGAAGGTTTACAAAGTAGGGCGAGCAGCGATGCAAAAGAAGTGGAAGGAAAAAAATAATCATATAGTGTCTAAAATCTCTAATGTTTTGACAGCATCAGATGAATTAGCAGTGAATTTTTTTTTTTTTTTTTTTTTTTTTTTTTTTTTTTTTTTTTTTTTTTTTTTTTTTTTCAGACTCTGCGGCAGTACAAAGAGAGCCACAATGACTCTGAGATACTTATGTCTGCTCTGTCAGCCATGCAAGACAAGAACGCCCATCTGGAAAACAGCCTCAGCGCCGAGACACGCATTAAGTTGGATCTCTTCTCTGCTCTGGGAGAAGCAAAGCGGCAGCTTGAAATCCGAGAGAGTGAGTTCAGTGATTTTTAATGGCTTGGGAGTAAATTGCTTATTTCTTAAGGCCTTTTTACACAGTACAGTTTTCATCCACATTCTCATACAGAAACTGTGCAGAAATGTCGAGATCCCAAACTAGAAACATAAAATCTAAAAGTCGTGTTTACACAGTCTGCACATTTTCTACGCATTTACTTTGCGAGATGCCACGGGACCCCGCCAGAGGCTCTGCCATCATACAGAAGAATTACCCAATTGCACCATTCATAAAAATTCATTCATTAGTGAACATGCATTCTGAGCTAATTTATTAGGTACACCATAGGTAGAACAAATAGAAAAGATGCCTACTGGTGGAGTAAAACTGCATTTTCCTGAATGAACAAAATAGAACACGCTCAAAAGTTTTCATGCAGACTTCAGGCATTCTGGACTGCATGCTTTTTGTATGTCCAATTTGCATGAAAAATATATTGTGTAAAATGGCCTATAGTCTGAAAATAATTTATTCAGCATTTGATTCATTTTAAACATTAACAACTCTCGTGAAAATACTCGTGATCAAATGGAAACAAATACTTACATCAGTTAGCCTCATTCCCTCGTGCACTTCCATGAAAACTACATTGCAATAACTTCAACTGTTCAAAAATTACAGGAAGTGCTGAAGTTACATGACTCACCCTGTATAATGGATAAAGAGAATAAAAAAGTATTAATTTGTAACATAATCACTCTATTGTTGATTGATACTACTTTTATTATAAGTTTTTCCCAACTACACTTTGACCAACCAAACTGGATTCCTTTTAAACATGCTTCGAACAGTGTCAGAATCAACTCTTATTAAATTTTGATGGATATCTCAAGTAATGTAATAGTTTGATGGACCCCACAAACCCATTTTCTTTGTCTCTAGGCATCATCCGTGCACAAGAGAAGGAGATAGAAGAACTGAAATCGAAGATCGCGCAGGTTCTAGCTGTGATGCCAACAGACGTTGCGTTTGGCCCATCACCCACAGGGAACTCTGGGATGTCCAAGCTGCGGCTGGCAGACACATCCGCACAGTGTTTGCCCTGTCCAGGCTGCACCGTCTCCACCCTTGACCCCAACGCCACCGCATACACCCCTAAGGGCAGCCTTGTCGCCTCAACTGAGGCCTGAGCTGGCCACCCAGGTGCGACATGTCGCACACCCGGAGTCCGAAAACATTTTTTTATTGCTGCCGTTACTTTACCACACTGCTGCTGCCAAAAAAATTAAGTTTGTTTCTGACTTCGATAAAGCTTTTCACTAGAAAGGAGAAAAAACTTGTTTATAATTTGAAAATGTCACCAAACTACTTAGCTTTTTTTGCCTGTCTTCTGAAATTTTTTCAACAACAGAAGGAATATGTTTTCAGTTGGAATGTATATTACTTCCAAAATTTGCCCCTAAGTGCAGAAAGTTTTCCTTTTTGTTATTTTTTAGTACTTTGCTATTTTGTTTCTGTTTCATAAAAGTGTTCTTTTGGAAAGGTTAATTAAGTGATCCCTTTGATAAGATATTTTAAAGGTGGAGAATAATTTTCAGTTTGATCTTTTCTTTTATATGTTCCTGTTTTGTTTTTTTTGGTTTTTTTTATATATATTTAAGTGTTTGCAAATTAGGCATTTGCATTTAAAGCTTTATTTTGATTATTTATCTGTGCTTTCTTTTGTGATTGTGTAGAACAGCAGTGAGGTCATAAATCTGTCTCAATTTTTATGATTTTATTATGGTTCAAACCATTTTTTTGAATTATTCTTCTTTCTCTGTTGTTCTTGTTCATTTCTTATTGCTTCTTCTTCAGAATTTTTTTAATTCATACTTTGGGTTCTTTATGTTCCATTCTCATTATGACCCTATTTTCATTTACATTAGGTAACTTAAATATAATTAATTATACCTCTTCTTTTCTGTGATTGCAGATTATTTTCCTCATTTGAATTTGTTTTAGTTATCTTACTATTCAACATTTTTCTCACACAATATTTATTTAATTTACAAAAGTATAGCAAATGAGAAGATGACTGATGTTATTCGTGTTACATGAATAGAATATTATGTTAGCAAAAGTTTTTAGTTAGAATGCTTTAGGTAGCAAGACATTGAAATTTAATCTTTGGGGTGATCATTTATGTGCTTATTAATTTCTGTCTCTTAATAGAACATTCTTGAATTTCTTCCTTTCTCCTGACATTACTTAGGTATTCAACATGTGAATTTCATTTCTTTTATTAACTTTTTTCGTTTTGAAGAGGAACAGATATAATCACTTATTAGGGGTGGCATTTTCAGGTATTAATGAGGTTTTTATATTGACAGGCTTGTTAACTGTTAACATAGCTTTTAATTTATTGAGATTGACTGGAGATAAATAAGCATCTCAGATTGTAATGTGTTCATTACAAGCAAATTGTACCTCTATTGTGCATCTGATGGCACGCAAAGAGCTGATTAATTGACTTGCCCCTACCTGTTGACATGTGGCAGGAGGCTGTTAAGCTCTTTGAGAGACCACGAACAGTGTGTTCTCATAGCCTCCACATTTGTTAGTAAACATAAAGACATGTCAAAAGATTTTTTGTTTTTAACTTCTTCACTTATCTCGACATTCTTTTTGTTTTGACATGGTGGCAGCAGTGTGCTGATAACATGTAGCAATTTCCGACCGATTCGTAATTCACTGCAAGTATTTTGCTGACATACTAGTCGAAGATGATTTATGTGTTTTTTGCGTGTAGGCATTTTTACTAGTGTTCCAGATCTTTGTCTTTATTATGTTTATTTTTATTTTTAGTTACTTTTAATTCGCATGTGCCGGAATTAGATCTGTTTGTGAAATCAAGTACAAAAGCACGATATGTTAGATGAGAGGGAAGATTTGGAAGTACCTTCTTGTGATAAAACACTGGCAAATGATTATCAGTAAATGAATAATTATTTGCCATTGTTTCACAAAAAGAATATTCCAGTGATATGAGTGGCATCAGAGGCAAATTGACTGATTCAAGCAAATATTTATTTACTAAGTAGTTTACTGATTAGGCATGGACACAAGACTCAAAAATTTCTACTTGTACTAGTTGTAGTACACATACTGTTTATACTTATCCACCCCTAGAACTCTCTGTACTGATCCTACTGAACTACTACTATTTCTTCCAAATACTGTTACTGACACTACAAAACTACTGCAACAGCTACTACTACTTTCACTACTACTGCAACAACTACTATCACTTCTACTTCTACTACTTTTTCTACAGCTTACTATGACTTCATTCTGCTGCTGCTGCTGCTACTACTATTACTACGCATGTTAATTATTTTTGTAATATGATGGTGTACCTCGTAAGATCTTGTATTGGACAGTTACAGATGTCCACAAAAGATAATTTATTTTTTTATATCTTTAGTTGCTTTTAGCTACACAGAATTCCAAGAATAGATTTTGTTTAAAAAGTGTAGAGGTGATTACGGAGTTAGAACAATTCTGGCCTAGTCATGTCATGTATTTTTCCCTTTGAGCGAACCCTCTTTTTTGAGGGTTTGACTATCTTGTTTTATCCAGTACTGCAAAAAAATTATGCAAAAATAGGTTTGAAACTTAATCATCTCTCCATATTCTTTTCATTCTGCTTTTCTTTTGTGAACTTGAAGTTGCTTAGTGCTGAATATTACAATGTATGTTGGGAGTAGAGAATGGTTTATTTGGAGAAGTGTGATTTCTTGTTTTTTGTTTGTTTTTTTTTTTTTTTTTACTTCTTTATTAATCATTTATGAAATGTGATGGAAAAGCAAGAAAGGAGACACATTAGTGATCTCTATTTCATTAAAGAATCTCACCTCTCATTTCTGAACTTTGCAAACCTATTTTTGGATGAAACTACAATCCTAGGAAAGTGTATTTCCCACCCTTATTTATTCCATGGCCCCAGTAAGAGGCTGTTGTTCTTCAGTTTATGTGATCATGTCAGAAATGAAGAAAATCAATGTAGTGATGTTCTTTTAGATCTTTTTATTGCATTCATTTGTATTTTGTCAAAGGGTTGACAATGTACAGCAATTTTTTTTGTGAAATGTGTATGTTTGTTTAGTTATAGTTTGTATGTAAATATTAAGTATTTGAAATGTCTTTTAAGTTCAGCAAAGAGCACAAAGGTACTGTTTAAAACTTGAGTTACTTGAGTATTTATTTTGTCTGATGTTCCCACCCACCCCTTAAAACAAGATATGCATTTAGGCCAAGGAGCTTTTCTCCTTGGCCCTTATGGAAAACGTACTTAATATGAGTTTTTTTGACTGTTAAGTTGTAGGCCATGTCTGTGATGCGAGGAAGCACAAGGTATGTTATTGTGTAGAAACTTGTCTAGCATGTGTTACTTTATTTCGCTGTATTAACTGCAGTTTTTGAAATTTTTTACTAAAAACCTGAACCAAAGTTTAGTTGCAAGTGTTAGAAAGCAGAATTTCGTCAAGTGTTTTCTAATTTCATGGTTGTAAAAGTCAATTTTCCCCTCACGGTTACTTTTTGGTATGTTCAAACATTAATTGTATTTGTTGCCATTAAAAAACTGTGTGTGTTCTAAATTCAATTACTTCATGACCAGAATTTTCTAAACACCTAAGAAAACATGCACACAACTTTCTACACAATTGCTTAGGTCATGGACTTCCAGGAAAGGATGTTTTTGATTATGTATCTGTGGTGACTTTTGATCTCAAAGCAGATGCACGATTTGCTGATCAGCTTGTGCTTTGTGCCTCTACTGGGCCATGTGAGGTATTGTTGAAACTCTAAAGACTGTTTGAAACTTAAGTTGTGACAAGCCAGATTGATTGAGAAGAAAACGTGTAGTCGTTTTGTTTGAAATTAAGAAACAGCTCATTGGATTGTTCAGCATATGGTTTAGTTTTGGCTACCGTTTGCAAGTTCAGTTGTGTGAGTGACAATGTATTTGGCTTAGTGCTTCGAGTTCAACTGCAAATTCACTTTACAAAGTGAGACCTTTATATTTATATTTGGACATTTAAAAGCCATGAATGGTGTATTGTTTCTTAGTACAAATGTATTTTTTCCTTTGCATTGCCTGTCCTTTTGGAGTGGTTCAATCATTGGAACAGAATGGTCGAATGCAAGAGGTACATTTATTGTAAGAGAGAGACCCATTGTTGTGGGAAGCCTTTCAGTCTTAATTTCATTCAAACAGGTTTTATCTGGAATCTTAATGCAGTTAGTAGTTCATTGTGTTGTTTTTTTATTATTATTTTTTATCTGACTGCTTTCTTAAATTCTGTAGTTGATGTTAGTATATTATTGTGTTCTTTGCCTATTGTTTCCAAATGTTCAGATGTTTGGCAACGTTTTTAACAGAAATGAACTCAAGATAGGGCATTGTCCTGAATGTAACTATCATGTAATATTAAATTTGATACTGACAGGATAAAACAATTGCGCAATATCGGGCATGCCATGGTCACGAAAGTTTCTTTACACAACTTCTACCGCATTTTATACTCTTTGCATATGGCCCGTTACGCAGTGGTGCCATATAGGGTTAATTGTGTAAGAAACACTCGTGATAATGGCTGTGATTTGAACAATCTGTGTGAAATATACTTATTTTGATGTTTGGAGATATTCTGCTCTCTATGTGTCAAGTAAAAGTGAAAATAAAACAAAAAAATGGGACCACGAGTACCCAAAAATTGCAACAATAAAAAGTAGTTTTATTTTATGATCCACTTATGGTTTTGTTTTTAGACAGATACGAAGGTGAGCTTAGGTCTTCGCTATTTGAAGTATCATTATTATTGAATTTAAATTTCTAGTATTGATGTGAAAATTTTTACAAGAAATCCTACCTAAAAAGATCCTTTTACCGCCAAAAGCCAAATTTATTTCGATAATCGAAGTACTATCGACTGTCGTGAGAGCGCGTTCTGTAAGAATATCTAGTATTTGTCAGAATGTATGAATAAAATTCTGCTAAAAGAAATCTCTCGACCGATAATTTTAACTACACCGCTTTGAAAAGGCAAAATTCTCGCGATTTGATTTCGGTTTTGTCGTGGTCCTCCTTTTGTTAGTGCATGTTCTTGTTTATAGTAACCACTTTAAAATCGTTGCCGGTTTTGTCAGTGTGCACACACTGAACGCGCCGTATCAGGTTTGGCGCGAGGAACTACTGTCGAGGTGCTTGTTGGTTAATTTGGGTGAAATTACGTTCAGCCAAAATTTACAATGGGCGATAAAGATGGAGGTAATAATTCTAATTAAATAGTTATTAAGTTAATGTAATGTTTGATATAACAAACGTTCAGCAGAAAATGTGCGAGAACGATGTTCACGACAGTTACGTTTACTGTACTATTGGTTTTTAATGTTTTGTTCTAAGGTTTATTAGGCGTTAGTTTTTGTACACCGTAGATGATTTCCGAACGACAAGTTATTATGGATAGAATAATTTCTTTCGTGGTATTTTGTAAATGCAAATTGCCTTGTAAGTGGAGCCATGTTACGTACCCGAATAGCGATGAATCCGTGCCGGTCGTAAACTTTAAGGCTCATTTTCTGAATTAGTTGGCATATGTATTTTGCGATTCATAATTATAAGCAGTTTTCACAATCTATGTATGTTCTTGATGTAAAAAAGACCCACACATCAGTAAAGTGATGTGACACTTCTGAAAGATAGTCAGTTTTGAGTTATAGCCGAAATAATTTAGAAAATATTTTATTTAAAAGTGTAAAAATTACATAGCTCACAAAATAACCGATCTATAGAGCAGGAATTTTTTTTAGTAAAGTAAACGGCTCTGCTCAGATTTAGACTTCTGCAAAACGAGAATGTTAGTAAACCCACTTTTCTTGTATGTACTGATATGTTATAATGTGGAGTGAAAAGTGCTACTATATTTTGTTCACCTTTTCAATTTTGGTGTACTGATATGCTTTGAGAATTATTTTTTTGTACATAGAAACATTTGATGATGCTGTGGAAGAACGAGTCATCAATGAGGAGTACAAGATATGGAAAAAGAATACCCCATTCTTATATGACTTGGTTATGACACATGCTCTTGAGTGGCCATCTTTAACAGCACAATGGTTACCTGATGTTACAAGGTAAATGTTTATTATAAGACATTGTTAACAATAACCCATATATCAAATACAATTGAAACGTTTTGAGAAATTACTTGTGAAAAGCTTTCCAATAAACTACTGGTAAGTTTGTGGGTTTATTGGTTCTGTTATTTGATGGAAATCTAGGGCAACTGGGACTTTGTTTCATTTCAGATGCATATTAAAATATCGTAATTGTAAAGTTCTGGAAATATCAAGGAAAGAACTTGTGAAATTAATGCAAATTTAATTATTTTTCTGTTTAACATATTAGGAACATTATTTGTTATTGTCAATCTGAATTGTGTATGCTGGAAATGGCTGAATCAGCAATGAGAATTTAAAACTTCTTTGATATTACAGGAAGGGGTAATTTGGTCATTTATCAGAATACCAATTGCAAAAGCATTTCATATAGCAGGTAGTGTTTCATGTAGATAAATGGTATCCTCTACATTTTGATTTTTTTTTTTTCCCTCACACCATAAGCAAAATATATAGAATATTGGCATTAGAGAAAGCATTGTTTCTCCTTTCCCCATTTTATTGTATGTATGTTCTAATATCAGAGAAAAAGATACAAAGTTGTAGAAATTAAATTGTGTATTTTATAATGTGTCTGATCTGTTTATGTCAAATGGATGTACTAGATTAATCAAGTAATTCTAGTATCTCTTCAATTTTCATTCACATCACCTTTTATACAACTGCATTGAATTTACTCATGTTCTTTAGTAATTCTTTTCATTTTACAATAAAATCATTAAAATGAAAACTTTTATCTATTAAGGTCTACTATTCTGATACTGGCCTTGTCAGATAGTTATCCTGTTATTTATAATGTTTCTACTTCATGCTTTCAAATTCACTGAATCTGTTTTCATCTTATACGATCCTTTGTATGTTTGACAACACCCCTTTTATAAGCAGCTCTACAAAAGTATAACTTTGATGTAGGTTTTGCAGCGATCATTTTTGTTTTGTCAGTTTCCTTTTATTACCTTAAAGTACATTTATGTAGTTTAAAATATTTTTCATCTGGTTCACTACTTATACTGAACATTCTTGATCTATACTAATAAAATTACTTACTATTAATTAATTAGTTACCATTGATAATAATGTAGAATATACTATCTGGGTTCCTTGCTGCTTAACACATACCACAGTTTCAGCATCTTACTTTGAAGTCCAGTCCAATTTCAGGAAGTCTTTCAAAGTTGTTTGCATTAGCTCAGAGCCAGTGTTCTTACTGTTTCTGCAGGGACTCTATCCTAGGGTTCCCAACAGTGGTGTATTTTCGACCCGCTATATGACTGTTGAATTTAGCCAGCACAAGCTGAATTGCTTAAGTGAGTGTGTACAAGTTCAAAATGTTACGCTGAATACCAAGCAGGATACTCGTGTACCCTCACATGAACATTATGCAAGATTGCTTTGAAATACAAAATAACTAACTTGTATATGAACATTTTGACCAGTCAATATGTAACAAAAGACAAACTTAATAGAATTAATCAACTTTTATTACTATGTTTGTCTTTTAGTAGATTACAACACTTCATCAGAATACCTCTTGTAAGATCATTCCTGTTTTAGAGTATTAATACATGCTTTCATTTTTTCAGTGTTAGAATGTTTATTACACATACATGATGAACACTTTAAACATTTTGTCCTATTCATTCTGTTTCTCGCACATTGCGTGCCTCTTCTAACTTAGGCTGAAGAAGTGCAGAGCCCTCTGCTTACTCTCCAAGCAAGCCTATCACTTTTGACCGCATGGGGATTTTCAGTGAATTCGTGTTTTGTTTTTTCAGTATTTCTTCGACTTTAGCTTTGATAAGTTCTTACTCCATGTTCAATATAAATTTTCTCTTTTTACAACATTTTCTTGTACAAGTTGCCTCAACATTGTCCTTTGGAATGCAAAAATTCATGAACTATGAACATTCATTCACAAGTACAGGTAGACTGATGCAATGATTCAAATGTGTAACTGGAAACTTGCAAATTTCTCAATTATGCCACTTTGCTTGGAAAACCAAGAAGTATAATGTTCAAAATGATACACAGGAATAAAAATTGGTGACACAGAATTCCAAGTGGTGTACAAATGTACACCAGTGTTTGTTTTTAGTTAGTACATGTAAAACACCTTAACAATTACATTCTTTTAAATGTTGTTGTCAATTGAAGTATCTTATGCAATGTAATGAGATTTCAATATCTCATAAGTGCAACGTATACAACAAGAAAAAAGGAAGATTGAGGTACACATACCTCTTGGAATGCAAAGCGTTAACTATGCTCCATGAAGTCACGGAAGATAAGCAACTCGTAAAATCACAGATTTTTGTATATATTGGTAGCTTGTGAGGAGGCAAATTCTAGTGGCCAGCTTAGCGTTTGACTTTATCTGGTGTGGTATTCCTCTGGAGAGAAGGGAGGAGGAAATCCCTTGCAAGCGACATTTAGCTCAGCGTCGAATCTCACCATCCTGTGGGGAGGAACACTTGACACCTGGTAAAACATTCACTACACTAAGGCTACTAACAACCACAGCATTTGGAAACTTCGATCAATCAATTTTAAGGAATTTGCACAAATCTATTCTCTCTTTTAATTATAATTGTTCTCTGGCCCTTTGTCTGCACTTTTTTTAAAGCTTAGCTGATTATCACATGTCTTCCCAATCCCTAACATGTTGGGTAATAAGCAATCCCTGCTCATCCCCCATTTAACATGTGATTTGTGTGCTACATCACTCGAGCAAAGTTATTTTTTCTCATTTTGGAGAATTTAAATCTTTTTTGAGTGTAGCAATTATCCATAGAAAATTTACAATAGTTGCATTTAGCTTAATTATGAATATTCATTTTTGTTAATATAGACACTTTTCACTATTCACACAGAAAACCTGTCGGCGTGCTACACGATCATAAAGGTGATATATTTTAAGGTGGAATATGTTTTTGAAAGCAATAATAATGCAGGTTTAAATTCAGCCTGTAGTTCGGGTAATAGAGTTACCAGTTGTTTATCAAATTAAAAGATTGCAGATAAAACTTGTCTGTTAGTTCTTTACTAAAATTTTGAATTATTACCATGCCCTTTGCAGTTCAATTCACAAATATTAATTATAAGACTTAAAATTTGAGTAAAATCACACTGTGATAAAATATTGCATGTTGATCTGATTTATTGTAAATGATGAAATTTGTATGCTTGTATGTGCAGGCCAGAAGGCAAGGATTATTCTGTGCATCGCCTAATTCTTGGAACGCACACATCCGATGAGCAAAATCATCTACTCATCGCCAGTGTCCAGCTGCCCAATGAAGACGCTCAGTTCGATGCATCACATTATGACAATGAGAAAGGGGAATTCGGTGGTTTTGGCTCTGTAAGTGGCAAGATAGAGATTGAAATCAAGATCAACCATGAAGGTGAAGTGAACAGGGCACGCTACATGCCTCAGAACCCATGTGTGATTGCCACCAAGACTCCGTCAAGTGACGTGCTGGTGTTTGACTACACCAAGCACCCTTCGAAGCCAGACCCCAGTGGAGAGTGCCACCCGGATCTCAGGTGGGGAGCTCTCTTTCAGTCAAGGAACAAGTCGGTTGTTCATTGGTTACAGCTGCAATCTTGGCCTCTTCTGATCTCTTTTGTAATTTTCTCTCTCATTTGTTATTTGGCTCTTGCTGCAAGGGTCATCAATAAATTTAATTCATGCAAGGGAGGGGTTTTGAGGGAGTGTTACATAGAGGAAGAGAGATAAGTTCAGTGATACGTAATGCTGATTTTCTTTTTTTCTTCAATATATGCTGAAATAATTATTTTTATTCAGTCTTATGCTAAAACATTAAATTATTAATAAAGTATAGTTAAAAATAATTAAAAAGATGTATAAATGCTTATAACAATTGGGAATACAGAAGCTATTTTTACTTACTATAAGTAGGGGGAGGGTGTTGTCACAAGCATTATGTAATTATTTTGTAGGGGTTTAAGTACTCGTTACTGAGGGAGGAGAGGGGGGTACTCAGAACTGCAAATGAGCGTAATGTAATTAATAAATGGTCCCTAATAAGTTCTCTGGTTTGTAGTTTAAATGTGGTTTGTGGCAACTTAGTTCCCAAAGGCTGGACTACTATTGATTCTACTTTTTCTTTTTAACACAAGTTCCCAGAGTGGCACATGGGGGCATGAATGGTCCTGGACGTACTAGCACGCTCATAGCAGTCAAAGGATTTCAATTTTTAAACGAAATCCTTCTGTATGCCCATATAAACAGTGATGGAATATTTTCTTGTTTCAGATTGAGGGGCCATCAAAAGGAAGGCTATGGCCTGTCGTGGAACCCAAACCTGAATGGCTATTTGCTGAGTGCTTCTGATGATCACACGATTTGCTTGTGGGACATCAACGCCACACCCAAAGAAAACCGCATAATAGATGCCAAGACCATTTTCACAGGGCACACTGCTGTGGTAGAGGTGTGTAGTTATTGGAAGCTGAATAATATTTATTTATAAATAATGACTGCAACAGGCATTTGTACACATCTTACAACGATGCATCAGCTTATGCAATAGTACAGTTTGGTAGAGAAACAATTTTACAATTTGTATCACAATTAAGTATCAGACTGTATGACTACTTACACATATACATCTATATATTGAATGTTATTTAGTTAATAATAATGTCTATCTAGACCATTTTTGAAGGACTACAGTTCCCTTTTGAGTAATCAGTTGAAAGTGCATTCCATGCTTCTACATCCCAATTAACAATTAAGTGAGGACTTTGTCCTATCCTTTCTTTCTTTCAACTTTGTGGCTTCTCTAAGCATAGGTTCTGTGGCTTAGTTTAAAAATGTTTTTATATAAAACACACTCACACACTGTATTTACCTGAATATAAGATGAGGATTTGTTTTTCCTGTTTTTGACCTTTAAAAAGAAAGGGGTAGTCATATGATCATGTATGAAGAAAATGCAATATCAATGGTATTATATTGTTCCTGGTGTAGTACAAGTTAACTTCATAAAGAAGCATCATTTGTAATAGAAATTTGTCTTTTAATTACTATTAGATGTTTATAATTAAAGTTATTATATATCGAATAAGTTTCCCAGTCGTTATGCAGAGTTCTTTTATAGGATTTGTATTTCTTAGCGGCAGTTAGTAGTGTTGCAACAGTTGTGACGTCGCCAAAGCCTTCCTTGTGGCCAACAAGACACTCGCAGGCCACAAGCCTTCCTTCCCCATCTGTGTCATTGAGTACCGCGACTTTAGTAGTCACTTGGTAATTGTGTTCGTGGTTGTGTTCTGTAGCTTTATGCTGATATATTAGGGTGGCAATGGCTGACCGCGTGGAGAAAAGAGGAAGTGTAGAACTTGCTAGAAATGTGGAGCGACATAATTACGATGCAAACTTCAAATTGTGAGTAATTCATCTCGCTGAACAAACTAACAATAGTGAAGCCGCACAAGGTTATGCTGTAAGTGAAACAAATGTACGGTGTTGTGAGAGTGGTAAGAAGGAATGCATGAAATCTTGCAGTTCCACAAGGAAATGTTTCACCACAAGTGGAAATGGACCATAAGTGGGGGGCCATCCTGAATTCGAAGATGAAGTTGTCGCGTTCATTATAGAAAATTGTTACAAGGGTTTCGGAGTTTCAATGAACAGCATTTGCATGATAGTATAAGAAGTAATAAGAAAGAAAAACATTTTCTGACTGTAATTCAATCTGAGGGTCGGCTGGTGCATACGATCATGAGAAGGAAAGGGTTCAATTTGCTTAGAACAACTTTCCTATCGCAAAAGCTGCCTGCAGATTGTGAAGGAAAAACTTCTGCAGTACCAAAAGTACATCACACTATTCCAACATCAATACAACAGAATTGGAAGCCATTCTCAATCTCAACGCACAACTTGAACAGGACGTAAAGATCGGAACAGAGTACTCGCATAGTTTGTCTACAGATCAGAAAGATGTTGACCATGCCGATTGCACTGAATGCTTGTGAAAGAGGAGCCAGAACACCAGTAAATAGCACTGGCCTGAATCTAAATAAGTGAAAAGAGTATTGCAAGTTTAAAAATCGATGAATAGGTAATGCCAGGCAACGAGGTTGCTATCCCGCGAGGCTGCTAGGCAGCGGCCATTACAAGACCCCATTTGCCGAAGAGAAACTAATAATGATGGCATATGAAGCAAACAATTGAAAATTACTGATTTTTTAAAGGACAAGTAAAGATACTGAATTTTTCAGTTTGTGCTGTTAATGTATTTTGTGTTTTATGTTTATAAAATCAATAATTGTGGAGAAATTGTATTTAGTTTTGACATCCTCAGATATAATGAACCAAAAATGTTAGTCCCCAAAAGTTCACAATAACCAGAGTGGACTGGATTTGTTTTCTTATAATTTCTATTGGTTTCCATTTTATTTTCAAATAATGAATTACAAATCCTCAGTGCTTTTGGAATTTTACATAATTCTTAAGAATAAAATTGAAACTTCTATGCAATTAGAACTATAAAATTTTAAATGAAAATGGTTGAAAAAGAAAATAAACTAATTGTCTCTTCAAACTTTTGTTTATATGCCAGTTTTCTTAGAAAATGAATCTAGTTTTCAAAGCAGGCTGCTTGAAAAATATTGCTAGATGCCTAGATACACAGCATTAATAGTAACTATTTAGATGTGAATTGGTTTCTATGATACTTCAGCATAACATCGGTATTTACTTAATACATACAAATCATTGTTTTACGCATGAATTTTTAAATGAGACAATCTCCATTTGCTTCTAGATCAGTCAATGGCATGCTACCATACGTTGGTAGCGTGGTGCATATGAACATTTTGAATAAGCATTACAGATAGATATTATGATTAATTGATATTAATAAAAGCCCGATGATGAGGAGAAATAGTGCCTTCAAACTGTTGCAATACAAAACCTAATACTTAATGCATATTCATTGTGTTATCATGTAAACACCACAATAGTTAAAAAGGTCTGTTAAAAAATAAAATTGCCAATTAGAACGATAATGATGGTACAAAAGCTTTTTAAAAAATTTAATCATTTCCAAACCATGTACAAATTAGTCTAATTCTTATCTTTCAGTTATGTGCACATTAATTATTTGTATTACAATAATTATGTATGCTGTATATTATAGAAACAAAAATTAGGCGTGTAGATGATGGAAATTATTGTTTTGAAAGGGGTGAAAGCAAGAAAAAAGTTTGGAACCCCTGCCCTTGGTCAATCTTGAAAGAACTGCTTTCTAGAATGATAAAATACTACTCAATTTCTCTTTATTAATAACTGGACTTTTTAAATTTTGTTTTATACTGTTTTTAATTGTTAATTATTACGTTACTTTTTTAATCTAACCCTCTGAGAAATGAGCTGCAGGTTTTGTTAAATCATTCATGTATTTGTGTGATGATAGGATGTTGCCTGGCATCTCCTTCATGAATCTCTCTTTGGGTCTGTTGCTGATGACCAAAAACTGATGATTTGGGACACTCGTTGCAACAACACTAGTAAACCTTCACACACTGTGGATGCCCATACAGCAGAAGTTAACTGTTTGTCTTTCAACCCATACTCTGAATTCATTTTGGCCACTGGAAGTGCAGATAAGGTAAGTTCTTCGTTTTCCCTACTTATGTATTATTCTTTAAAAACAATTTGACCAGATGTTAGAAGCTTGAGACAACAGCAATGTGCTTAAGTTTGTTTAAAAAGAATGGAGATCAGGAGATAGTGTTCTGATTTATGTTAAATTGAGGGACAGTAACTGCATTAACGAAATTTGCTTATTTATGGTAAGAACTGTAACCAGATCTTCATATCTTGTGCAAGTGTTTGCGTAGATTATTATTTATTATATACAGATTAAAAGTCAGAGGGAAGATTTTCATTGAGCTTCATAAACATTGAGCTTCTCACTCACATCCAGTGCTTCCATCAGATGTATTTCGATAGCAAAGCCTGCCAGCCACTTAAACACCCAAATTACCACTGGCATTGGAATGAAGGACTGTTTGTTTCACACTCATTTTCTTTTTGAATCCCAATCAATCCCATTATAAATAGCTAAAGGTGTTTCCTTGTAAGATTCCCTCTGATATGTTTGAAAAAGCGAACTTTTGGTACTGTCGAGGATACCTACGCAGCGTTTCTAAATGTGCATTGTGGTCTTCAAATATGCAAATTGTGTCAATTCATTCTGATGTTTTATGTTGTATAAATCACACAGGCATATGGTAATATAATTTAATTGATATATTTATTTTAAAATCTAATTTTTAATACAATGTTGTTGAAACTGAAAAATGAGATAGTGTTATTTTATAACAAAACTAACAATGAATGCTATAATCAGAGGATTTAATGGAAGTTTTGCTTAGATTTTAATTTTCAAGCCATAATTAATGTAGAGAAATTAAAATTGTTTCTGAACTCAAATCTGTACTGTTAAATTTTGACATTTCTTTTTTGCTTTCTTGTCCAATTTCGCTGGTCAATTCGTTGTGAATATTTTAATCAGAGCTGTTGTTTTAATTTTCGATAAGTCCAAGAGAATTAGCTGTTTCCATTCACAGTCTCCCTTGAATGTTTATCGAGAATATTCACAATGGTTTCACGCACTAGGTAATCTTAGTCTAATTGATGAAGCAGGTTTCCTATTTTCAAAAACTTGCAGGGCAGGGTCCAAAATGTTCAAAGGAATTCCTCATTGTGCTCAAGTTGGTAAAATGAACGCTGTGGTCTAAGAAGCCCTAAGAAGAAACTCCCATGGTGCATCTCCATTGGGTATTTCACATTGTACTGTCAATGACATTTCAGTTGTCGGCAAAGGTGAGAGGGATCATGCCCCCACGGGCCACAGCATCCATGCCTGTGGTTTCCTGGTGTATTGACTGGTGCGCCAAGCCAAAAATAGTTGATTAGAAAAAATCCTCCACTGGTGACCTTCAAATTTTGTGCTTTTTATATTCTCAGTTTTCAAGCATAAATTCGTTTAGGTTTTTTCTTCTGAGTGTATTAGTTAATTTTCTCTCACAAGATCCTTCAATGCATTTGTCAGCAAATTCATTGAATGAATTTGAAGGGAAGGTAACAGTGAGTTCAATTTTAGTTTGTATAAAATCCTGTAATAGGGCTATTCTGATTTTATAATTCTAAGTTAATTGACAAGATAACTGTATGTAAACTACAGAGACTAATTTGTTTATAATATAGCATTAATAAGAATACCTCCAGTTTTCTTGTATTTTGTGTGTGTTTCTTTTATTAGTAAGAAATAATTAAGTTAAAATATAAATTATGAATTGTAATTTTTTGTTGCAGACTGTAGCATTGTGGGATTTACGGAATTTGAAACTAAAACTTCATTCTTTTGAATCGCACAAAGATGAAATCTTCCAGGTATGGATTGTTTTGTTATTTTCAAGACAGTTTATTATTCATCCAGTTGGTAAACAGTGTGTCAAATCTTTTGTTTTGTACATTTAATCTTCCTTAAATGTCAATTCCAGAGTCCTTTCCATCCATGACATTTCGAAATTGGTCATTTTATCTGATAGCCTAAAGAATCGCTTCCTAAAAGTGTGGTTAATTGTGCACAGGTTCAGTGGTCACCACACAATGAGACAATTCTGGCGTCAAGTGGTACTGACCGCCGGTTACATGTGTGGGATCTCAGCAAGATTGGTGAGGAGCAGTCCGGAGAGGATGCAGAAGACGGACCTCCAGAACTGCTTGTGAGTTTTTACAGAAATGATCTTGAGAGAAATTATTATTATTGTTGTTATTATTATTATTATTAGTGATGTGAATAAAACCAGTTAAAAATCTGCGAAAAAACATTTATTATTAACATATTATTTATATTAACATGGACTGCTGGCAGATAAATGTACTACAAATATATCGATAGCAGTTAAGTCCATTCAGGCCAATTGATTTTTTGACAGCTGAGCTGAAAACAACATTGTTCTGCAAATTGTGTTCTGCCAGCCATACTAGCTGGAGTGCCAAGTAATAACAACAACAACAACAACAACGTTATGCTGCTTTTGCTACAGGGGGTTCCCCCTAGTAATTAAAGACAATCAATTTCTTTTAAAATATTTATTGAAACACTGCATTTTCAACTCTAGCACAAGCAATTTGCTTACTTCTATCTATGATACTGTTTATTCAAGTTTAAATAATAAGTTGGATAGCAAAATCAGATTTAAATGAAGGAAGGATTGGTATTGGGGCGCTTCCTTTTCAAAATTAAGTCGTTATGAAGCTCTTGTTCGGATAGCCGCATACCTGTTTGTTGGTCATAGATTTCCCTTGTGTTTGAATCCATGTTTAGTAGTGTGTCACTCGCATCGCAATCGTTTAGCTGATGACAGGGTCTTGCTCTCTTTCTGTCCCTCCTTGGTATTTCAATAGTTTTTGTACCTGAAGGATGGAAGGATGAATGCAACAATCTTTAATATATATTAGAATATTTTTTACAACAATTTTTAAAATAACTTGTTTTATTTCTAGAAATTTGCGAATCTAAAGATGTAGCCACATCAGTCAATAACATTTTGTATGGCATCTAACAAATGTTCACATGAAAAAAAAAAAAAAAAAGGCCATCAGAGAAATGTTCATTGTCTTTAATTGTGGGAACCATTTATAAGAGTAACATCAATCAGCCGGCTACCTTAGCCAATAGCAATTTTTTGATGAAGTGTTGTAACTTTTCTGCAAATAATTTCGTCCAGTGTAATTGCAAGCTTTCAACTAGTTAATGTAGTGTTTTTGTTGATGTAAAGACCTTTCTTTCTTTTTAAACTGTTCTCTGCAGTTGTAAGGAATTTGTTACTAATTATCTCTAACTTTTTTGCGTAGTTCATCCATGGTGGACACACAGCTAAAATATCAGACTTCTCCTGGAATCCAAATGAGCCATGGGTGATTTGCTCTGTATCAGAAGATAACATCATGCAGGTAATTTCAACTTGTTTAAAATTTATCCGTTCGTTTTTTAAGTTTTTTAATAATTTGCTAAAATGAGATATTGTTTATTATTCAATTAACTTGAAATTTGTCTTTTTGCTTCAATTTTATGAATTTCCCCTGACTCCTAAGTGTATACTCAACTTACCTTTGTTTTCCACATAATCTGACTCAAAATTGCCAAAACCCTTAATAAATTCGCTTAATTTAAACAACTCCAACCCCACCCTCGTTGGAGGGAGGCAGAGGTCCCCTAGCAATGGCAGTCTTAGGTTTCTAAACATCTGGCATGTGCTATACTTTTTGTTTGTTTATTTATTCATATACGGACACCACTTTCTGAGAACCTTGAGAAAAGGGAGGCTGGTGTAATTAGGGAATTTGTTCAAGCTTTAGAAGTCATAAACTTTCAAGACAATTATGAAGATCCACTATAAAAATTTGTACAGAATTGGGTTGTTGACATTGACTGAATTTAAGAACGAAAAATTAGTAATATTTACCCTAAGGATGTTGCAATAGTTATCCCTTTAGAATGATTTAGTTATTTTTTTACGTGTAGAAATCTTTATATAACTACAAATAAAATTAAAATTGTCTGTAAGACTGGGCAAAAGAAAGGTAAATTTATTCCACAAAAAGAGAAGCTACCTTGTCATTATATTACAGCATTTATTTTACACTTTGAATGGTGAGATTTGTGTGTATGTGGTAGGTGTGGCAGATGGCAGAGAACATCTACAACGATGAGGAGCCAGAGACTCCTGCCTCAGAGCTGGAGCCTGGGGCATCGTAAGGTGTGGCCAAAACTGTCAGGTCAATACAGACCAGGACTGAGCTTTGTTTTGCAAGTGATAGTGTTGGTGAAGTCTCTGGAAATACAGTCATTCTTGTTGCTCTTAAGCCTTGCATTTCCAAATGGCTACTGTTCATCAAAAGAAGTTTTGTTTAAATGTTGATGGTGTTGCTTGTCACTTGCAAATGTTCTGTTTTGGTTGTGACATTTGTTACAGCTTTCCTGTTAGATCACCGTTTCAAACTTTCATATCTGGACAATACTTTTCTTGCAAGTTTGTGTAATGTTCATTTCAGTGTCTGCAGTGTTATGTATTTGATGTTAAATTTGCATTTTTGATCTCATCTCCAAAACAGCTGTGAGAATCCAGATAAATGAAAGTAATTTCCAAAATGTTTATAGACACCTAAATAAAAAATAAACATTTTCATGTATTGTTTGTAACTGTTTATAAAAGATGTTCTTTTCACTCCATTGTAAGCATTATTATTCCATCAACACAATTTGAGCATACTTTTTATTTCATGGCTGTTTGTCTGGAGTAGGCATTGATAAAAAATGTACCTGAGAGATCATTGAAAGGGATGTTTTCAAAAACACAGCTGGGATTTTGGAAACAAATTGATTGGGGAAAGTGACAAAACGAAGACATTGAGGCTTCATCTCCTGTGACTTCCTGTTATCACTTTCCACTTGCGTGCAACAGCATTCTTCCCCTGAAATATCATTCTGTATATGTTCAAAATAGTGTTCAGTATTTAAGAATAGGGTTCTAATTTAACTCGTCAGTATGAAGTTTTGTTGACTTCATTTGAGACTGTAAAGAAGCAGTCAAGTAAATTTTATAAGTACCTTAAAACTCGTGGCATGTTTGTAATTGGCATTTTCTGTAATAAAAAATTGAATTTTTTCTTGTTCTATTTTTGCTTCCTTGTCAATTTGTGAAAGTAGGTAACAAAGAAAAGTTCTGTAGGTGCTAGCCTGTAGACAATCACTTGGGATAAAAAAAATAAAGTTGTTTTTGTCACAGTTGTTCTCTCAGTGGTTTTGGTACAGTAAGTTATAACACGTAGACAGAAGTGTGTCCCCCCAGTACACTGATTACTCAAAACCGTATCCAATACATAGCATCACCATTACATCTTACTTTGCAAAAGGAGGTGGCAAAGTCCACAGTGCGCAGATTGCACTTTGCTCCCTATAAGCTTAAATCTGATTTTACTATTCCTGCGTTTTGTAAATGAAAACCGGCACATAGCTTTCCTCCAAGCTAATAGCAATACTATTTGATAACTTGAATATAGAGGTAACCTTTTTCAGTCCTTTCATTTTATTTGTTACCCTTCAAGCCAATTGTTTCGATTATACAAACGCTGGGCTTTTATTTTACTCAAACTGCACCTCTCGAATAGAGGGAAAGAAAACGATAGGTGATGCATGAGGGGGTGAGGTATCATGCAACTACATAGGTTCACGATCACTACTTCACTGGACTCAGACCAATGATATGCCACACCTAGCTCTCTACTGCTCTCCTGCCTTAGCAACCTCTTCCACTTCTCTACAATGGCTGGGTCCTTAGAATCCTTATTTAGGCTACAATCGGAAACAAGTTTTTAAAAAAGTAATTGTTAAAGTAAAGTATGAAGAGAGAAAATTTAGACCTTAAAACAAAGGTATCAATAAGCAAGGGCCCTTGCCTAAGGAAGTTGTGTTGATGTGTGTGTTAAAATATCACTTTCATGTGAAGTAGCACAAAGTGCTTTTGCCGTTCTACATAAGATAGTGTTCATCTATGATGCATGTTACTTTTCGCATCAACACAATGCTTGTGTGATATGCCTTAATCCTGTTGTCGTATAATGATTGGTCGTGCATTTGACCCCGCCCCTTTCCAATCTATTTTGGCCAGCAAGCAAATGTATTCAAAGCCTATCATCATTTTTATGAGTTACATCCAATCGGAGATGTCTTGTGAAAGATTTCCTGAACCTGACCTGGAGGAAGGTGAAATTCAAGAAGAAATTTGAACTGTTAATTAAAATTCTGGATCTGCAGCAAATTTTTCAAGATTTATATTTTAACTTTTTGTCTTTAATATTTTCTACTTTCTTGTATATGGAATAATATACATAGTATAAAGTTATGTAATGCTGTGGAAAATCAATTTCGAGATTTCAATGGAAATAAAGGTTTGGGGTCCCCTGATACTGATTTTTTTTTTTTTTTTTTTTTTTTTTTTTTTTTTTTTTTTTTTTTTTTCTTCCTCCAAAATGTTTGTCCGTCTGCCGTACGTGAGCAACACTAATACCTAAACTATACACAGGATATTTTCCGAACTGAATAAACCCCTCTCAATCTGGCCTCTCAGAAAACTCTGTGATCTTGAAAAATGTTCATTAATTTTGGGGCTACTTTACATAAAGCCCTTGGAACATTTTCAAAATTTTCTCAAAAATGGCTCCAAATTTATTCTTTAATTTTCTTGTAAGAATTGATGAAATGCACTTCTGAAGGTGACCTTATTTTCTCTGTTAATTCTGAATTTTCAAAAATTGTGGAAGTTTGCATTTGTCTACAACTACAATATTGAAGATAGAGATTTTCCTTCAAGTAAAATAATTATCTATAATTAGTTCTCTCATTAAGTTCATGTACATTTCTTTGAAAATTTTAGTAGTTTTCGTGGAATATTAAAATATAACAGAAACTGCTTCTAATTTCTTCTGAACCTTTGGTAGAGATAAATATCCTCTATAAGATGACATAAACATTGTTCTGCTCAGTTTTGTGCAAAAAAAAAAAAAATAATAATTTTTTTTTCTTGGCTCTCACGATATTTACATTAGTGGCAATTTGGTCACATTATTGCACTTCTGAATACATGTGCTTTAAGTGAAGTCTTATAAAGTTTCTCAAAACCTCAAATTTTTTTCTGTGAAAATGAGCTTGAAATTCCACATTTTCAGAACTGCCATTTCGTCAAAACATTCTTCTTTAGGTTTTACTATGTAATATTCTTAAAGTAATATTTAGGTTATTGAGAAAATTATGGAGAAATGTACTTTGGGTGACGATAGTTGGCAGCTAGTAAGAGAATGGGGCCAGACTAAAAAACTAGGCTACACCAAAGAAATTAGAAAACTAATTAGTACAAGAAAGTCTGTGGCTTCGCTAGTGCTAAGGTTTTATCAATAAAAGTTTATTTCACAAAATTAAATTTATTTACAAATATTCATCAGCATCTTGAACTGCAGAATGTTGGGCCAACCAGTTTGTACAGAGCACCTGGTTGTTTATACTACAGTTCATGCTGTTAAGTGGTTCATACTTCGTGGTTAACTGTGGTTCGTACTTCCTGGTGTTTGTGTTCTCTCCATTTTTCTTTGACATCCCATCTCTCTCTGTCCTTTGGCTTGTGGTTAATTCTATGCTACTTTGGAGAGACATCTTAATCTTCCTAACTATATATTCTGATTTTTAGCTCATTTTCATCCGTGATCAATCGCTGCAGATTAATTTCCAATTCAATAGTTCTTCTCTATTATATACAAATATAGTATTGACCCCGAGAACTATTCTATACCATTACAGGGATTTTTTATGAATGTCTTGCAATTTGATATTTAATTACTGTGCCCTTGTGTGTTCGGCTTCTGTTCTTCCATGTACATTAAATGCCCCTGTTTGTTCCTGCTGAAACTAATTTTTATAAGCCTTTTCTAGTTTCCCTACAATGGATTTTAAAAAATTGTTATAAAAGCTGCCCTTTTGTTAACAATTATACCTTCTATGTTTTTTTATTTTAATGTTTTCCTTAAATCTTTGTTCCTTCGTCAATCCAGACATGTTACTTTTGAGATGTAGAAGAGGAATCTCATTTGTGTTATTTCAAATCTTTGCTGATACCTGCTTTTTAGAATCCAAAGTTAGGGTTCAGTTCTGATCGAAAAAGCTGTGTGAGTTTGGATGTTATCTATTTGCAATTGTGTTTCTGGAGTCGTGTTTCTATTTACTAATGTTAAAATGATAGTTTATCAAAATTGATATATGTGTAATATGTATAATAATGTCCTTCCAAGATTATCTCGATTTTCTTATCACTTGAAATTTGAAATAGGATAACCAAGTTGCTGCTGTTACCAAAAGAGCCAATAAGCTATTATACCTGATCAGAAAGGCATTCTCTACATTGCATTCATCTAACACGTAAAATTGATTTATATGACGTGTATTAGACCTAAACTAAAGTATGTTAATGTGGTTTGTTCCCCTTACTATCAAAAAGATAAAAACATATTGAAATATTACAATGGCAGATTACCAAGATCCCTAGAGATCTATTATGAACTGAGGTACTTTTCTTCATACTCTTCGTACTATTGGATTATGAAGGACGATGGAGAGAAATATCACCTCTGACATTAGAACAGAAGAAATAGGAGTGATATAGAAACTTCTAAAATCTTGAATATACATTCTTGAATTTAAGAATTTTATTAAAGCCATGGAATCTAGACATTGAGGACATTGTACAATATGTGTACAACAGCTTGTTGCTGTCATCATTAATAAATAAATGATAATTAGCATTTGGAACGAAACGAGTACAAAGAATAATTGGAAACTAATTCTTATTCTTTCTTCATCTTCATTTCACAGGTTAGGCTTGTCTGTTCCGTCTCCAATGTATCTTTTCTTGGATCTTCCCATGTCTCTTTTCCCTCTCGATTTGTAAGCGTATGCTAATTTATTTTATTTATTTACGCCAATCGGCTTTATCCATTTATGTTATAATACAATCTGCAGTTATAATATATTAATTAATTGCACTCTGAATGAATACAGTAATTTGTAGAAATACAATACTTTATCTATCAAATTTAATGTTTTTCATCTTTGATAAAAATGTAGATGTAGAACCTCCAAAAAAATTGATTTCTGAACAGTACTTATTTGCCAGGCTAACTATCCTGTTTTTAGGGCCTCGACATATGTAGTTTTTCGACGATTTCACTGCATTCAATAACCTATACGATCTCAAACCTGGCTTTGGGCATATGAATTGGAATTGTTCCAATATCTCTGGGCAATCAATTTGTCCATTGATAGTCTTATAAAAAACGTAAGATCCGAAATTTCTCTCCGGTTTATCAGACTGTCGATGTTGAAATCATCGAAGACATTCTCAACGCTTATATTATATCCTCTGTTCTGCATGTAATATGTGATGTATTTGTAGAATTTTTTCTGTATTTTTTCCACTTTATCAAGAAGGAGATTTGTATATGGTGACCAAACACCTGTGCAGTATTCAAGTCTTGAACGGACCAATGTCGAATATAATTGAATAAGTGTGCGCACATCGTTAAATTCTCTACCCGACCTAAGTATAAATGCGAGTATTCTATAGGCTTCTGATGTGATCTTGTCTACGTGTCTCGAGAAAGTCAACTTATTATCGATTATGACACCCAAATCTTTCAAAGATGCGACTTCCTGAAGTTGATGTTCCTCAAGTTGGTATGCCATAGGTCTTCGATAGAATGAACGAGTGAAGGACATCACCACACACTTATCAATATTCAACTTTAGCTTGTTTACCCTACACCATTTGCTTAGTTCATTAATGTCTTGTTGAAGAATGTTGACATCCTCATCATCAATTATTTTTCTAAAAATTTTCAGATCATCAGCATATAACAAATGGTCTGATTTTAGTGTATTACCGATGTCATTAATAAACATAATGGCAGTCTTGTTTCTTCCATTCTTTCTAAGTACTGTACCTCATCGCTGAGCTCTGGATTTTGCTTGCTCTTCTGTTAGAACCCAGCACTCACTGCCATAAAGTAATATCGGGAGAGCTATTGTTTTATAAAATTTGATTCTTTCCGGGTCTTGTTTTTAAGAGTGGTATGTATGGTTCCACAGATGGATTGAAATCATGCTAATTATTTATCAGTCTTTTTGTCCTTCTGTGTCTCATCCTAGGTAATTAAAATTTAGAACTTGTTCTGGCCTTACGTTGTCTAGAATTATTTTTAAACAGAAAATCTCTTTTCACCAAAACACTAATATTTTGGTTTTGTCTTTTGAGATAGTTAGGTTGTAAGAGTTGCAGGGCACGTTAAGTGGAGCAGGGCACGTTGTATATCATTTTCAATTTCTTGAATTATAACCATCATCTACGTGAAGTAGAAGGTTTAACATATTTTTCCTAGTCAATTTTATTCCTGTGCTAATATTTTGTTTCCATCTCAGAAGTATGTGATTTACATGTATGTTGGACAGTGTCTGTGACATTGAACATCCAGAGAACTACAGAGGTATTAGCTTGCTTAATTCAACATACAAGGTAATGCCAAAATTCTCCTAAAGATAGCAGAGTTGCTAGTGGATGAAGGACAAACTGGTTTTTGAAAAGGAAGGTCAACTACTGACAATGTATTTGTTCTTCAGCAAACCAAGGAGAAACGCAAAGAATTAAATCTACAAACACATATGGCATTTATTGATTTCATTAAAACCTTTGATACTGTTGGTAGAAGACAACTTTGGAACATATTGGAAAATTATGGCTACCCTAACTGTCTCATAGAAACAATTAAAAGTATGTAGAGTAATTAAAAAATAATTATTACATCAGATAATCTGTCAAGCGCCATATTTTAAAACTTCAGCATTAATTTTGTCTGTTCCAGTAGCTTTTCTATTCTTTAGTTCTTTTGATGATTCTTGCAGCTCTTGTATTGTGATTGGATCAATGCTGCTGTTCTTTTCTCCTTAACATTCCGATCTTTCATCTTTTTGTCCTTGTACCATAATTGTTTACAATATTCAATCCAATCTTCTTTCTTCACAACATCAATTCTTATTGTATCTCTTTCTGTCTTGTTCAGATGTTTCATTATCTTATATGCAGCATTTTTTCTTCCATGTGTCATTTTCAATTTTACTTATGAATTTATCCCAGGCTTTCTGGTGAGCTTCTTTGACTATATACTTTGTTCTGTCCCATGCTGTCTTATAGTTTTCTTGGGTTAGTTTGTTGTTTTGTTGAAGTCATTTTGTATATTTTTCCTGTCTGTGATTGCTTCTGCAATTTCTTCGTTCCAGATTCTCAAACCTTTTTTGTTTCTAATCTTTTTCTTTATACCAAGTGCTTCTGTTGATGCTTTCTTTATATCAATCTTTACATTTCCCCACTCTTTCTCTAGGTCATCCTCTGTTGGGATGTCCATTAAATATTGGAGACTCTTCTGGTACAAGCTTCTTATGCTCTCTCCTTGCAGATGATGCGCTTTGAATACTTCTAGGAATTGTACTTTCTTTCTTGTTGATGTTTTTCGTCTTTTCAAAGTGCTAATTTTGCTATCACTATGTAATAGTTAGTGTGCAGATTGCATCCTTGATCCTCAGTTAGCTTGTACATCCTTCAGCTGTGCCCATATTATATTAGTCATTAATGTGTACTCAATTATTGATCTGAATCCTTGGGCGCACCACATGTATTTATTTTGTGTCTCTTTTCATAAAGAAAGTGTTTGTAATTTTTAAATTGTTGGTGTCTTCGGCAAAGAAGATCTTTACTAAAGATGGCGTGAGGTGCCTCGAGAGGTATATGGAACACATAGCTGAAGTGAAGGCAACCATCTAGGGGAGAGCCCCTGACAGAAACAAGCAGGGCAGAATGCTTCAAGTCAGCAGCCACGGCATTTACTACTTGTAGTTGTGAGTTAGTATACATGCACATTTTCTTGAGCCACTGAATGCCTACCGCCACTCCTTTGCCAATATTAGTTTAATTAAGAATAAAATGATAGCAACGAGCGTTGTAGACAAAATCTGATAGCCAGAAATGTGTGCTCCTGTGTAACAGAAAATATTTTGCATTGAAAACAGAAGTACAAATTAGATATAAAATTCCTTTTGTCAAAATAACCAAACTCCCCACCCTCTCGCAACTAGCAAAGTGAGGGCTCAAGAAAATGTGCCCGGAATATAACTCACATTAAGGAATCATATTTTATTCGCAATCTCCACTGTAATCTGAATAGTTACATACGATAACCAATGCATGGCAAGGGCTGGGAAAGAAATTAAGAAAGAAAATTTAATCAAAAATAATTATTTTTGGGCCATATTGATAGAGGGATTTCTCATTTATTAGTTCAATGCAGTTGAAATTTTAATTTCATCCCTTGGCTAGTTCTCCAGTTCACTTGGAAGTACTAAGCTTTCGATCGTTGTAATTGTTGTCTTTGACCAGAGGTCCTGTTAAGCATGAAATTTCTTTCAGTGATAATTTAGATATTTCTTTGTAATACACATTTCAAATTCATGTTTGTGATTTAGTTGCATCCAATTAGGAGACAACTCTAATTTATTGTAATAAACATACCCAAAATGATCAATAACAAACAGTTACAGACGCTACATTACCAACAGTTTGAAAATGGTTTGCGGACATTCTATGGAACACATTAAATTAACATTGGCTTCCGAAAAGGCAGGAGTTCAAATTTCACAATCCAGATCATCTTGACTATAGAAAGATATGATGGCCAAAGAGAAAATGGATCACTCAAGAACACCTGCAGGAGTAACCATGCAGTCTGCTGATAAAACAGGGACAGGCATCGTAGGTAGATTATTTCTGAATTTCTTGGTACCTACAGAAACCATAGACACCTCTCACTTGGCCGCAGGCTGCAGTCTTAATTCATTTTTTGTAGACATTAGAAATTATTAACTTACATTATTGGAAATTATAATGCAGGGTTTTATTGAAAACAAAATCATTTCAACTTTTTATTGAGTTCAGTACATGCTAAAAATTATTTTTATGTTATTTCAAAAATGTAGCATATTATATATTGAACTTGTGAGTTGTAGGCTAAACACATGAACCAAACTTATCACATAATTGTTAATTTGTGATAATCTCGTACTCTGAAATTTTCATTAATAAATATCCTTCAAAAATGTGTCAGTAAGTGATAAAATTAAATTATTGTATAAAGAGAATATAACACTAGATAATGTGTAGTCTTTGCTAGTTTAACTTCAAATCAATAAAGGAATAACAAACTTATATAAATAGTTAATAAATGTTTGTTTTTTATACAATTATATAAAATGATTCTGTTAATTTTATGCAAAATACATTAATGCCAGTATTTGATACAGTCATAATAATGGGACATCTTGTCCAGTGGTGTTGATTTGACCTTCTTTAATTGGAAACAGGTTATTGTGAAGACTAAAGGTGAGAGTTAAAGAAGTGATCAGCTCAATTAGTATATCACAAATAGATGAAGATCGTAACAGTAGCGAAGTAGATTGCAGTGTGTGAGCAATTGAATAATTGTGATTTTATTCTGCTTTTGTCAACAAAATGACTAATAATTTTTATTAGTATTTTAAATTTTGTGAAGTTAAAATCTATGATGGATATACTGATGGCTATGACATAGCTAATAAATCAATGAAATTGTGAGGGACAGTAAATCACGTTTGCCCCCAAAACATAAGTTGGCTCTTGATTCAAACTTTTTTATTGTTTATAAACAAATTGTTCAATCCACAGGATTAATGTAAGAAAGAAAATAAATTAATTTAGAAGGTACTAGATTAAATGGAAAGTGTTAAGGTAGTTAGTTCTTGATCCTCGATTAATTTGATCGTAATTAACGATTGTTACATGCCAAACCTTAGGCCAACTTTAGGAAATATGACTTTTTAATTTGCTTATATTTAATTTGTAAAAGTCACAAGTTAATGAGGAAATTGCTGATATGATGACTCGATCCAGCCTTCTGCCGTAACGATCACCTCACGTAGCGGTCACCGCCATTAAGCGGTCGTTTGTTCGTGGTGCCGATTAAGTTTTCGGAAATACACGCGTAAATACAAGGGGGTTCAAATATGACCGGGACTGATTTTTTTTTCAAATACTCCGCCATGCGCATTAACTGCGCCGATCTGGAGAGAATCAGCCACAACCCCCCACCTCTCCTCCTTTGCAGCGTTAAACCTGGTTCAGTCGAGTCTGGGTCTTGCTAGAACGATGAGTGAAACAAAAGGTGCACACGGTGGCTGTGGAACAACGCTGTCTGATCATCAAGAGTTGTTCTCGTTTGGAGAAACGTTTCACGCGTCGGATAATTTTGCAGAGACTCAAAAAACCAAGTACAGGGAAGGAGTGCCTCTCACGGACCCGTGTGTTTGAATGCTGTAAGTGTTTCAGAGCAGGACGAGAAGCGTGGTGAGAATGAACCTCAGAATCGTCGGCCGCGAAATCCATAAACGCCCAACAAACATTGATCGCTGTTAATGCGGTTATTTTTGAGAACAGGCGCATCACTATCAAAAGAAGTGTGCCGATCGTAGTGTAATGTGTGGGCATCAGTGTGGGGTAGTGTAGAAGACGATAAAAACACCGAAAATATTAGAAAAGTGAATGCTAGCGGGGGTTCCACCACTTTGACGCGATGAGAACAAATTGGATGCGCAGTGCAAGCTGCCAGTGTTCTTCTAATGCGGGTTTGAAAGATGATAGAGCATGCATTTTTTGAAGTCCAATTGTAACACTGATTGAAACCGATTGATGATGTGGGTTCATATTTTATTTCCTGAGTCCCAGCAGGCATCACTGGAATGGCCGACACGGCCTCTTCTCCAAACCAGAGAGCGTCGGAAGATCCGTTCGCGGAAAAAAGTGGATGGCTAACATTTTTTTGGGACTGGAAGGTGTTATTCATGTAGACTTTCTTTACAGAGCTAAACCATCAATTACAGCTTTATTATTCAGCACTTTGGAAACAGAAATCAAATAAAGATCCGATTCCAAACGGGAAAGAGAGGGTGGGAAACGTGGGCTAGCATTCCTCAAGACAATGCACGCGCCTCATACTGTTAAAAAAAACATGGGCAACGATCAGCAAATTGAAGTTGGGACTTTCTAACCACATCCGCCGTACAGTCCAGATTTGGCCCCAAGTGATTTTACCTGTTTGGACAGCTTAAATCACATTTGCAAGGCAAGCGATTAGCGGGATTAATGACGCAGTCATCCCACAGTGTTCGGGAGCTGGATAGTGCGACAAACCAAAATACTTTTATTTGAAAAGGGCATTAGAATGTTCGGCAGAACGTTGGAAAAAATGTATAAAATCTGGAGGGAATAACTCGTGAAGGAATGACATGTACAAATAAATTTTTGCTAATAAAGTATTTCGTAAAAAAAATCAGTCCCGGTCATATTTGAACTCCCTTGTATTTCCTCTTGTAAGTGGTCAAGCTCATTTTGTAGACACCTGTATTAAGCGGTCACCTAAAGAGATTTTCAATTGTTATAGAAAATGTTGGTCGCCTTCATTCAATTCCTGCGACAGGACATATATTTACTTCAACCGTACATCTAGACTCTCTTATCTCAACGGTAGAGTAATGTCCGTTTCGGAGAATAATATTGTTGTAATGAATGTGCCTTTATGAAATAATGCCTTCATTAGACCCATTCTCATAAAGTTTGCTAATCCCTGCTTCCCCTCTGTGAAACATTTCTCGGAGTACGCCGCTTCATACGCGAAAGCAATTGAAGGTAATTCGAGAACTCCGGGTGACGATCCTAAGGGTGCGCCTAAGTTTCTACAGGATGAAGCCTTTGTGTGGGGGAGAACGAAAGTGAATTTCTCGAATAAGCGACTAAGTCTAAAGTAGGGAAATAATAGTAAGGGATTGTACACTGGATGAGAGGAGAAAAAAATATATTAAATCCCTTGTTTAAGTTGTATTTTGTGGTAATTAAAAAGGTTAAAGAAAATATGATAACCTGATAAAAGTGATTAAGCGGACTACTCTATAAATGGGCCATGTTTTGCAGGTACCAATAGTAATCGCTTACGATACCATTAGGGTGAGATGTTTTTCTAGTAAACCTAACGCGAATATCGCTGAAGTCAGATTTCACTATTTTAGCGTTTCTGAGACGGCATACACATTTTTCTTTTGTCCCTACCAGCTGGCTAGGATGTCCTTGCGTCATGGTCCATACTCTCTTTGACGACGTATTAGTCACATTTTGGTTGATTGTGCCTGCAAGACGAAAGGTGGCGCGTAAGCAGTTGGGCGAGTCCGCAAGGTGCATTCCATGCTCCAATCGTGCGTTACCAGAAGTTCCATCACACGACGCATAGCAGCAGATTTATCAACAATGCTCTTTTCTTCTCTTCGGGCTTCGCGTGTAGCCTTAGTGATCTGGCTTCCAGTTGGGGTCGAAGTGCTTCTGCAGGCCCTGCCAGCACTTGAAGTAGTCGTGGTCTAACTTTTGGCAGGTCTCCTCGCCCCACTTGGTCACCGACAGACCCAGGGAGCTCTCAAACATGAAGGCCTGTGAACACGAGAGAGCGCCATCCGAGTAGGATTATCACTTATTCAGCACACGCGAATGAATCATATAAAATGACTGGTTGCTAATTAATTGCCACAATTTGAAATTGATTTCCATGTTTTTTGTTTAATTGCCATGTATAAATATTGTGTTATGTTCTGTTTTGTGGTCGTTGTGTCGAGAAAATCTAATTTTGATGGATTTTTTTTTCTGTGAGTCGTCTTCTTACACAATAACATAGCGCCTAGCGGGGACTATCCTATTGTTAACATGACAAATTGTTTGAAATAACATAACAAAAATAATTTTTAGCATGTACTGAACTCAATAAAAAGTTATAAAGATTTTATGTTTTTAATAAAATCCTGCTGGAAGTCATCTTTTTAATTTTCGAAAAACTAAGAGAAAAATTTATCTTTATAAATTTGAAAAGCTAAAAGATAGCACAATATTGTATACATAAAGAAAATATTTTTTGATGAATTGCCTTTGTCAGCTTATCATTTCCCCGCAAAGACCCAATTTTTGGAAAAATGGCTGGAGGATTTTTTTTTTTTTTAATATTTGAAAAGCACAAAATTCTGGTTGTATAGAAAATGTGTTTTGTGCAAATGGCTTTGCGAGCTTAAAGGACGTGAATTTAACTTACATGTGTGCTGGCGTCGTGTCACACCCGTTTTAGCCACGAAAATACGTGTCTATTAATTCGAAATTGTAGTAATTAAATAACAGTTAATTAGTAATAAATCGAATAGTGTCAATTATTTCGAAATGTGGCAATTAATAAGCAATAATTCATTTGACATGTTTCATTGGGGTGTGCTGACATAGCTGTTCGAGTCTGACAGACCTGCGGATATGACAAGTATGACTTGGTGTTTTGGTAAATAACAGCGTAATAAGACCTACGGATCACGACCCTGTCCAGGATACCCTGAATGTAGTATCATGTCCGTAGTTAGGTATACTAATAAGTCATAATCAGAGATTTCTTTAATGAAGGTGATAGAACGTGTGTGTCGTGCTATGGGTGAAAACGCGTTCTTGCTTCTTTGCGAGCGGCATTGTGGATAGCCGTCGAAAGGCGATATTTTGGGAGGTTGTGCGGGGCGGGCGGACCTGCGTGGCGTCGGCGACGCGCTCGGGGCGCAGCGGCGCGGCGGCGGCGGCGGCGAAGCACTGCGCGTCGGGCCCGTGCGGCGTCATCATGGAGTGCAGCGTGGCGCCGCCCGGCGCGAAGCCCTCCTCCTTGGCCTCGTAGCGGCCCGCGATCAGCCCCATGAACTCGCTCATGCAGTTCCCTGCGCAGGGCACACACGCCTGAGCCACGAGGCCGCGCCTGCGCCTGCGCATGCGCCTGCGCATGCGAGAGCGCTACGCACGGTGGTAGTACGGCGGGCGGAAGGTGTGCTCCTGCACGGACCAGCGCGGCGGGAAGATGACGAAGTCTGCGGTGGCGGTGCCCGGCTTCCCCGAGGGGCACGTCAGCACCGTGAAGATGGACGGGTCCTGCCACGCCAAACGACCAGGCTCGCGTCTCTGTCGTCTTTCATCGCTTATCGTATTTGCACAAAAGAATCCGCAACTGTCGCCATGCCTAATCGCTTCGAGGAAATCGCGTTATAATATTATTTTGGTATCTGTCGTTTAAGGATCAGTTATGCAATAGCAGCGACGGAGTGAATGTGTGACCTAGTTCTCCAAAACTTCTAACAGTTGCGTACCAACACAAAGAACACCAATGTCGGAGAGTGTCAAGGGCGGTCCTCAGAAAATTGTATACAAGACAACAATTTTCTGCAAGTTTGAGTTAAAACATTTTAACATTTTTGAGGGCTGGCAGAGCCGCATATATTTTTCACAATTCTTGTACTAGCTATTATTTTGTTATGGACAGCAATAGCGTGTTTTTTTTTTTTTTTTTTTTTTTTTTTTTTTTTTTTTTTTTTTTTTTTTTAAAGAAATATTTCAACATTCATTCCCTATGTGATTACGAAAGCACAAGTGTTATCTTCATCAACAAATACTAAAATAAGATTTCAACGTTCAAGATTTAATGGGCAGATCTGTAAGAAAATTGCTGAGTTCCTCGAAGCGATTATGCATGGTGACTTTTTTTTGTAAACATTGGCTGAGCTTTGAAAGTCAACTACAGTCCTAAATTATGAAATACCTTGTAGTGCCTAAATACGACGAAAGCAGCGCTGGCGTCAGTCGTTTACACCCCTCCCCCATCTTTTACTACTGTTAATAATTTTAAAGCAGTATAGTACAGATAGGGAGTTTGTGCATCCTCGAACGTTAATACACAATCGATCTTCTGCGCATGAGCTGTTCAAGTTTCGCATCACTTTAGCGCATGCGCAGAAGATCGATAGTGCTGCCGCTCCCTGATACTCGTATCTCGCGCGAACCCTAAAGGCGCATTCACAATGCAAATATAAACACTAGCATGACGTTAACATAAAAGTTAGGACTACGTGTTTAAGCTGACTCACGCCATGGACACAGTCGATACCTAGAAATTGATTGTCAGATGCAACCAATAGTAAACTAGAATGTGTGACAGCCAATGGAAACTGTTATTTTGCTTAGGCCTCCGCCGGGCATTGTCCCTTGGTGGCTGGTGTTTGCATTGCGGCGGGCGTGCGCGTGCGCGTGCGCGAGGGGGACTGACGCAGTGGTCGAAGGCGACGGCGTTGACCACCATGAAGCGCGCCAGCGGGTACTTGTAGGGCGCGTAGTTGCCGTGCCAGGCCACCACGTCGAAGGCGCTGTGCGCCTGCCGCGCCTCGAACAGCCGCCCCTGGTACTTGTTGAGCACGCGGAAGCCGTCGCCGTCCACCGCGCGCTCCTCGAACCACGCCACCGGCGACAGGAAGTCGCGCGCGTTGGCCAGCCCGTTCGCCCCTGCGACGCACACACAACACGCGCATTGGCTCCTCAACGAGGTATCTCCCGCCAGCGGAGCGCCGCCTCGAGCTCTGAGCCCCTGATGTGAAAGGGGCGAATGTAGGACGGAAGGAAGAGGAAGGAAAGATCGCGCGAGGTCCGTTAGGGAGCTGCCCCGGCTTTCGCCTGATGTTGATCGGAGAAACCACAAAAAACGACCGATCTGAGCAGCCTGCCGTGAAGTGAACCTGTTTTGTTATTAACATGTAATTAATTCTATGCTTGCCTGTCAATCACAATATTTATTTTACAAATATAAAAACTTTAAAGACAAAAAAGCAGAAAATAGTCCCGCCAAGTATCAAAAACATTAAACAAAATCAAATGAATATCTGAACTCATTGGTAGAAAGTAAGCAGTTTAAAAAGATTTAAGATATATTTAAATATAATATCAAATACATTCCTTGGGGGTTGTTTCCTTCCATTTGTATAATTTTTTCCATGACCCAAGGTTATGGTAAAGCACTGAAATGTTGTACGCAACATAATAAAAGAACAAATTTGATTTTGTTTTTTGTACTACATAATAGTATAAAATAACATTTAGATATTTTAAATTAATTAATTACTGTCTGATGATGAGTAGGTTTTCAAGACTACGCTAAACGTCTAGAATATAATTAATTTCATTTGAAATCACTTTCTTTCGACATAATTCTTAAAACAAATGGCATAATATAGTTAGAATAAAATGACAAACTAAATAAAAAGAAACAAATTTACATCTAAGATTAATTATCTTCATCGGGAGATTCAACGTGAACTTAACCTTTCGGTTATCAGCTGATGCTCGCTGCCCTCAGTTAATAATTCTACAGTGAGGGAACGACGACCCTATTTACTTTGCAACTTCGCGATAATTCGTAAGACCATTGTGGCCAAGATGTGTCTCTTCCCACTTGTAACTCGTACGCTAATGGAAGTAATGGCGAAGCAGAAAATGGACACGATGTTCATGCTATTGCGAGAAAAATAACTTTGGGATTCACATCTGAATGGGAATCACCAAGACAGAAGAAGGGAGGGAGTTCGAGCAAAGCAACCATCCCAGCACGACCGTGCGGAGGGTTGCATATGCCACAGGCGCGCGCACACACAGACATTGCTGTGGTTTGAAGTAAATCTTAAAAAATTGAATCTGGCATACAGTGAACTTGTCCGGTGGGCGAAGAACGTGTAAAATGCGAAGACCTCTCCAGTATGAACATTAATCGCAGAACTGGCAAACATGTACTCTATTTTATTGAATAATGCGGGAACTTGTGTAATCAGCAAAAAACGATAGTGCTTTGAGATTACACAATGAGCAAGTTTAAATGTATTAACCTTTTACTACCACGTATGTTAATCTCAAAACTACGCTGCCAGGTTACGCCAATTTTTCTCCCGTACTCTAACTAGCACAACTTGTACATTAGAATGATCCATATGACTTTGTCTGGCGGGGAAAATCTGTATCTGTTTGGAACACATGACAGTCTAAGGGTTACTCACCTATGGGCCCCAGGTCAGGCAGCTCGAAGTGGTTGTCGAACACCTCCAGGATGTACCCCCGCGACGGCCCCTGCACGTCGACGCTGAAGCGCATGCCTTGCTGTGGAGGCAATCCACGTCTCACTCCACCTTCCACAAGAGCTGTACCTTCAACGTCTGTACGATCCGGTGCTTCGACTTTTACGTTACGTCAGGGAAATCGGAAAATGATCAGAAGCAGAATTATCGAGTGCACATGACGCGCGGACCCCGTAGTTCTCAACTGTGGTGGCCGAGTGTCGTGCAAATATTGAATTCTCGTTATGTCTCGTCATGTTGGTGGATAGCTCTATCGAGTAGAGAGGAATCGGGAGGCACTAGAAGAGAATTTAGTGGTAGCAATTCAATTTGCCGTAAAAGTTTGGGACTACTTGCATTGTCATAGTTTGGAACAAAAAGGTTGTGCAAAACTATGCAATTTTAACACTTCAATCAAACAGATATTATGCAACGTGCATCATAGAGTTTTACGAAAACCAGAGAAAAATCCGTGTGAAATAATTGTTGCTGCCATGATGCGCTCCTTTAGGAATTTGTTATTTGTTCTACGTTAGGTTTGTAGTTAATGTTTTCCAGTGATTTGGTTGTGCTACTAAATGCACTGTTGTCACATTCAGGTTCAAACATCTCCTGATGAGAAAAAAACCAACATCACGAAATGTCACAATTAATTTTGAATATACCGCACAACCAAACGCGTTTCTCCATGAGACCAGAATTTTATTTTTTAATACTCTTCGACACTTGCGATAATCAGACGACACATGTTCATGCAAATTTTGTGACTGTTCGTAATATCATTTATATCTCTCTAATATTTATTTATAATACTTATACTGTCAAATGTGCATACCACTTTTATGTTCATTTTGACTAAGAATACGATGGAAAGGGTGCCGTTTAATACATTCTGAGGACTTCAGCACACTGGACAGTCAGCTATGGATTCAAACACTTGCCTCTAAAGTTAGATCTCCGGACCGTTTATCTTCCATAAATGACAACTTTGTTAATAATTGTCCTAATATAGAGTAGGATGCTAAATATCTGTATATTTGTATTAAAATACTGTACTTTAAAGGTGATTTACACTACAGTATTTGCTTCTTGGCGAATCTTGTGAAATAGAATCGAGTGTGTGTAAAATACTGGAATAGGATACTAGTAGTGCGAGGCAAATAGAAACGAGACATTTTTAATTTTCACGGGAAACTTGTATTTTTCTAATTTTACTTTTAAATTATTTCAAATGATATAGATACCCATTGCCCGCCAATATGTTTGTCCCATAATGTATATAGTCTATTGAGTTGCAAAAGTAATGTTTACATTCTAATCACGTTGACTCTCTTAGTCTTATAATAGTGAAGAAGATAATAAGAAATTTACACACAATTTCTGGTAGCAGCTTCGTACAAGGATGATAGGGAATTTAATTAAATCAATTTTATGAAAATGCATCATCATCGGGAAATCATATTAATTTTTCTATAATTGAAGTCGTTATGAATTTTGCTGGTTTCTAAGAATTCCTTCCTGGAGCCTGAGCACTCCATGCTGTTATTATTGCACTTTTCGCCGGACTTACTAATTATTAACTATTAACATATTACCTAATTGTACTAACCCATTGTGCCCTATAATGATTGTCTAAAGACAAACTATTTCAGGAATTTACTCTTTCTAAAATGCCATCGGCTCGTAATATTAGATCTTATAATAATTTATTATAAGAATTTTATTCTTAATGCAATTATTTGTGGGCAAACATATAGAGCGGTGACATATTTGTGGTGTAAAAAATGGAGTTCGTCCCTAAATTCAGAAAGAGGCTTATTCCTGTGCGCTGGATATTTCGCCATTTTATATCTAGTTGTCAGGGGAGTTCGAACTGTGCGTTATTGGACATGTTGGGAACCACCAATCTAGCCAAAAACAATATTATCTGTAAATAAAATATATTATTTATTTAGTTATATTAATTAAATATATTATATATCTCTGTATGAATGTCTCCACAGTGCCTTCAATTATCCTTTCTGTTCAGCTCCTCATTGCTGCCTGGCGGTTCTATCAGGCTGGGGGGCATTGAATGGTGGTAGTTGCGCTGCTGTTTTTATCTAGAAGCTGTAGCATGGAGTTGCTCCTCCTGACCTCTAGTGTTCGCGAACGGAATGTGGCAAAGAAGGGAAGTCCGGCAACTGACCTGAATGACGCAGATCTCGTTGGGAGCGACGTCCATCTTGCCGAACTCTGTGGTGATGTGGAGCTCCCCCTGCTGGGGCACTGAAACACCGCAACAGCCGTTCTGCGCACAGCTCTGCGCCCGCAACATTGCGCTGCAGCCTCTTTCCCGGGTTTGCAAACGAGGTGGCATCTCGCCCCACCGACGTCTGGCATAAAGAGTCGTTTAACAAATACGTTCACAAAATCACTTTGTCGTTCCCTCGTCATTTAATTTCGTAAAAAAATAATTCAAGTGTATGTCAAAAACCCTCATTTACATGGTATTCAAAGATTAAACTGTACATCAATCTTTTCAATGACACTCGGCTTTTGCATAGCAATAAATATATTATTATTACTATTATTATTATTATTATTACAAATAACAGAATTATAAAATGCAATATACGCCGTATAATAAATAAACATGCGTTGTGTGAAGTATGGAAAATAACACACTTGATGCGTTTTACTGGTCAAATGTGTTTTAGTCACTTTTCGTCACTAATGCACTAAAATGTCTTGAGAACCTTCTTTTCATTGTATATGTGATGATCTGTTGGGTGCGTACGGATTTCTATTACTCCCCTCCTTCTCCAATCAATAGTTTTGTAGTGGTGGACCTCAACCCACAAAGTCACGAACACCCTCTCCTTATGTATGTCCGACATGACATTTCATATACGTTATATACATTTTTGAAATGACCAATAAAAAATACCCGCATGTAATTGAATATTATATACGGTGTCTCAGAATAAATTTTACAAACTTCTAAGTCGTGTAAAGGGATAAAAATTGTAACTTTTGCTAGTGAACATGTAGTGAGAAATTTCGTTTAACAGTATTACGCATGTGACATTTGCCCCCGAGGGCTAGGCAACCAAGGTGCACAGGTATTCGGCTTTTACATAAAATGTTTATGACTGCGCCAAAACGCCGAACACTTGTGTATAAGTTTCAATTTAAATTGTTTAGTAGTAACAAGAGAACCAATTTGTTATGATGTAGCTCTCAAAAGGAACAGCATAACTTGATAAAATGAGAAAAATCCATTAGTATTGACGTTACAGGGTTGAGTTCTTCATCCATTGCACATCCTTCTGCAATAACTTCATTACTGTCACTCCATTATACAGTATGATGCAGTCCTCGGTGCTAATACAAGACCCGGCGATAAAGTACACTAAGTTATTCATTGCAGCAAAAGGAAATAGTGTAAACCCTATTCAATATTTTTAAAATTTGTTTTTGTCATTGATCATTTTTTGCATGAAAGGTAGCTCAAATATTACATTAAATATTATTTCCATTGCCTACTTATCTAATGAATATAAAAATAGTGTGAAAAACAATTATTCAGGTGTTATTTAGAATAGTTTATCATAATTGCGTATGCAAAAGTTCGCAATTCCACCTCGTGTAACGGGGGCTCTACTAGTGCTCAAAATGGCGTGACCGCAATGAAGGCGTCTGCGCCAACGCGACCTTCGCGACGCGCGCGACTTCGCCGGGCTGTGCCTCTTTCTGCCTCCCCGCTTCCAATGCGCCGAAGAGGGCCATCGCGATCCTCGACTTCGGAGGCACAGACGCGCTCTTTCATTAACCCCAGCTCCAAAAGCGTTGGGAGAACCTGAGTTTAAAAAAATTTAGATACTGGAACCCTCTTAAACGCTCGGGTAAACAGTGAGTACCGATAATAAATTCATCCACAATGCCAACCGACACATTTACAGAGAATCGCTCTTTGTGGGCTACACTACGTGCAACATGCTGATTTCTTCGGCCCTCACATGCAATTTGTGCACATTAATTGCGCCAGTTCTTGTGAAGCACGCTTCAGCCGATCAAAGAACGAAATTGCTGGTTTTCTTTGCACTGCGCACTCACCGCACCCGCTGTGGATGGAAAAGGAATATCCCCGCATGGGCTACTTGCCAGACGAGGGACTGTGGGGCTTTGACCTCGTGCGAACCGTTGCAGAAATGCTTGCTTTTCTTTGCCTTTGCGCAGCAAATGCCTCGAGAATTCAGAACGACTCTGTAAGTCTGTACTGCGCAAATGCTGCACCTGCTGGAAATAGAAAGTCCTCCGCTGGAAATAAAAAGAATCTTTCTGCTTGACTTGTTCGCCAGGCGATGAACGTCGATGCGATCTCGCTCTGTTTGCCTTGCGCTCGCTTCCGGAGCTTCTCTGACAGTAGTAATAACTGAGTTTTCCAGAGACGTGGCGAGACAAGGTGAAGCCAGTCGCTCACTTGCCAGATCCCCTACTACACCAGCACAAGTGCAAAGTCCAAACTTCAACGTTAATTATTTACAAAACTAAACGACTAAGAATGTCCAAATTTGGAAAATTCAGTCTGTTCATCACATAAAAGATAAGGTCCGGGCGTATTAGCAACGAGCACTGAATCAGCCTGTATGAAACCTCAGTACAGGATCGTTGGCAAAAAGTAATAGTTTTCCACTTGTATAAGGCCTAGAAGTTTGTAACATTTGTTCTGAGACACCTTCATATTGTAGCTGAGTAGTGGGTGATTTTCAGTGACTTATTTCCGCATTGTCCGCTCTGCCCATGTCAACTAAGCCGACCTTGCTGGAAAGCAGACTTGTTTCTTGACTCCATCTATCGGCTCTAGAATTTTATAACATAAGTTTGCTACGTCGTTCCTTAAGCGCACGATTCCTTAACAAAAACATCATCTATTAGCCCCGAGATGCAGCCTCCTACAGCGCGCCCTTCGTTGAGAGCCTTTCTTTATACCGCAAAGCTTTCGTACCTATGAGCAGGTCCCCGTCGGCGTCCTGCAGGCAGCAGTCGCGCATGGACGCGTTGCAGAGGTAGACGAGCACGGCGAGGCCTCTGCGCAGGCGCGGGTCGCCCGCGCCGCACACGGTGCGCAGCCCGCCCACGAAGTCCACCGCTTCCGCGCCCGCGCCCGGCACCTCGAACGGGCGCCAGCGCAGCTGCGGTAACAGAGCACACGCTCAGAACAAATGTTACAAACCTCTAGGGCATGTGGGAAGGGGCGATGCCGATGGATATTTGGGAAATTTTATAAAACGGAGTTAAACGCGTGGCATTTGCTTCTGGATCTTAAACATCTCAACGTGCAATGGAGTTAGACGGGAATGAGAATGCTTTGGTTCACGACTGCATGGGAGCCTCAAAAAACAATGAATTGTTCCCAGTTACCGTGCATGAGTTGCCTAACAATCAGTGGCACGTGTTTAACATTGTTAAATGAAATTTCTCTCCGCTCCGTCGTTGTCCGTCGACGAAGGTGAGCATCTTCGACGTTTCTACATGCCCTAGAAGTTTGTAACATTTATTTTGAGACACTATCGTTGATGTTTCTGGACTCGCTAACTGCTGGTTAATAGTATCGTTGGGGTAGCACTTGTTTTACCCTGAGAAGTGCCGGTATTCCTTTCCTACTGGATGGTGAAATGCGCTAAGCTGCCGACTGGACTCAAGACATGTGTGGTATTCGTAGTGAAGTGCATGAAAGTAAGTGCGTGTCAGTTTGTTTGTAAAGAGACAGAAGGAGGCAAGGAAGGGGAAGAAATGATCGCGCGCAGTCCGTGACCCATTTGTTAGAATACTGCTCCCTGGTATTGATTGGAGACGCCACGGAAAACTGCCGTTCAGATCAGCTGACTGCTAGAATTCTCCTCCTCGACCTAGCTGTGTGTCTAGTGACGAAACTCCTTCCACTGCCTCGGTTGGAACATGTCGATGCGAAAACGAATCAGCTTCGAGTCCCCTGCAGGCCTTAGAGGTCAGAAGCCGCGCTGTGGCGAGGCCATGCTGGCTCACCTGGTTGGGGTTGGGCGGCTGCTCGTCCCAGTCGGCGCGCAGGCCGTCGTGGCGCACGGGGGCGAAGGGGCGGTGCAGCGCGGAGGGGCGGATGCGGTACAGCCACGAGCGCAGGTTGCGGCTGCGCGGCGCTGAAACACAACCACTCGCTGCGTTACAATACATTCAGCATCTTGCAGAATAAAAGCCAGGCGATCACTTGATTAGTGTTTCCGGGCGCGTTCCCTGCTAAGGTCATTAGTGCGTAGTGGAAGTGGCGGTGATCTCCCCAGTTGGATAGCGGAGCCGGCGCCTACCTACGCCGTTTCGCGTGTTGCTCTCCAAGGCACCTCCAATATCGGGCACCGCCGGGGTGGCACAAGCGCCCAGCTCGCCTGACATGTGCGGTAGTGTAGTGCATCTAAGTGTGGGTGAATGTAAGGGGTGAGGATATGACAAGGAAGACAATGAAAGGACTGCTCGGGCATTCGCCTGGTATTGATCGGCCGCTAGAATTCTCCTTGGGACCCCCTGTAGCTGACGCGTGGCGCCGATCTGCCCCTCCCCCGGAGAAGATCACCGCCAGGCCCCGAGATGAAGGCGCCTTCGCCAGGGCAAGGGCTGCGGCTCACCTGTGAAGGCGGTGCCCGAGAGCTGCTCCGCGTAGAGGCCGTAGGGGCAGCGCTGCGGGTTGTTCTGGCCCTTGGGAAGGGCTCCGGGGCAGCGCGGGTCCTCCGACGCGAACTCGTTGCCGAAGCCGCTCTGGTACTGCGCACGCGCGCCGCCCTTCAACTTACTCTCAACGCACACTTTCCCGCCTCTCCGCGAAATTGCTTCTGCGGCTTAGTGTTCTCAGACCTTTCACGTCGGTTCGTCAATGTACTCGTAGCTGCTTTGAAACCAGATGACACAGATACTTACCCTATAGGTATCAATTAACGAATATTTTAATCATTACGACATCGCATCCATTATATTTATTGAAAATATTCAGTTTTACCTCATTTCTTTCTAACATGTACAATATTGTTTCAGACATGAAATAACTCTCTCTTACTTCTTTGTCTCCCCTGGCAATATATTTCACACGATCCTTCAACATACGGCTCACACTATACTCCGCACTACAAAAAACCTAAACTACGTGTTTTTAAAGAGTTCTTCAGAATATCCTAAAGGGAGCCGACTAAGTATTGCCAATCTATTTGTCTCGTTCGAGGAATCGAACGAGCTATTGATGACCCCTGTAAATGCCGTAAGTCACCCAAAACATGATTCAATTGCTTAAGAACTCAAAAAACACCGTTTTTAGAAAGTTATCTCAAGTCCTGGCGGGATGCGCAAGAAGATCCTTTCCTCTCCAGAAAGAGAGGGCGCGTGGACCTTCCATTACGTTTTGGATGTATCCCCTCTCCATGTTAGGGATGGTCAGGCACGAATTTACTTACAATCCACGTTATTTGAAAAGGGAAAAATGGTTTATGTACGTTTTTATACAAATAAACATGTTATGCTTACATCATTTTTCCTTCATACCAATGTGGGGGAATGAAAGAGTTTGTACATAAGGGCTCTCCCTATTGGTACACAAGTATCATGGTAGTCCTAGGATTATGCCTATTTCACACAATGACCTTTTCTTTATTAAAACCCTTTCGAAAACGATAACGATATAAAAGATTTATATCGCACGGTTAAATTCGGAGTTTTATATAAAATATGCAATCGAACATGCCCTATTGCTATTAATAATTGTGTGCAAGAACCAATCGGCATTCACCACTGCCTGCGAGAGTAGTGCGTCTGGGGGAGAGCCGCGAAGCTCAAGCGACGACCAACTGCGCCAATTTTGAGACACTCTGTGGTTTTGGTCGGGAACTTCGAACGTTCCAAACACAATAGTAAAAATAATTGAAATGTGCACCAACGTTCATATATTTGAGTTGTAGTCACAATTTAGATACACCGCTATGTTTATTTTTGTTATTTTAATTATTATTTTTAACTTATCTTCACAGATGAACCATTGAACGTTAGGTTTGATCTAATTTTAGGTCACAGTCTTCCCCGTAAGTGGTGGGCAAAACAATTTAATTAAAGATTTGATTACAACACATTTGTATTATGAAACGTTTTGTAAAATCGTTGTTTTTTATCAGGATTGAACACTATTTTTTCATTACTACAAATCTTTCATAAAATGGATATTTTTGCATCTGATTGTCGAATATGCCGTTCGTGACATGGGTAATTACGTCATCACACACACACACACATGGCAAATCCCTGAGGTTAAATCGTGGAAAGTGTCGGTAACCTTCCCGTCGTCCACCGTTATTTCTAGAGCCTACACTGTCAAAAGTGTGACATCATAGTACCGACATCCATTCTTGCAACCAGCAAACTGCCCTTATAAAAATTCGTGTACAAATTGAACTTCGATGTTTTTACATCTTTAAACACTTATACAAACAAATGTATATAAACCATTTCTAATTCTTACTTATTTGAAACTGGCGCCTAACGTCTCTTGTTTTCAAACATGTATTTAAACTTAACATTATAAACGCCATTAAATTTTTTGTATTATCATGTAGTACGACTCGTTCTTCAACAGGCATTGGTGGCTGGCCTTGGAGTGGGGGCCCACTGGCTCCGGGGGGCGTGGCGGGGCACGGGGGCTCGTCGCCCGCTCGCCCCTCCACTTCTTTCTTTTCAGCTCCTAACTTCCTCGTTTCTCCTGCGCTTTTCGTTTCTCATGTCATCGTCTCTCTTACAAAGAACACAACAGACCAAAGATTATAAATAAAATGATTATTTTAAAATATTATTTTGCTTGGGATCCCAATCTCTTCTTCCTCGCGAATAAAGAGGTGTTTTATTCTGTTATATCTTGAATTACTATAATTCATGCTTCAAGAGGCCAAAAGAATTTCTGTAAAAACATAGTTGAATGCAAAAACGTATAGATGTAATTTCAGACAAGTGTGAGCAAAGCTTGTGAGTGAAAACATGACAGAGACTGAGATTTAAAGTCGAGCAATTAAATATTTATTCAGAACAAATTGAAATTGTGTGCATCAAAATATCGTGAGTAACATAAAAAATACAACTTGTGTAATTTTCACTGTCGGGAAAAATGTCACTCGACCACCTTTGCTTCTCGGCGTCTCGGTTTGTGCAATATTGTAGATTATAGGGACCGAAGCTACATCTCGGCTACGGAAAAAAATCATCGTGCGATGGTTTTGCAGGTACAAGTTTTGGCCCTGTCATAATTCGTGAACCTGCTCAACACTAGTGTATGTTACTTACTAATCAGGGCTAAATGTCACATTTGTAACTTCGTTATACGAGTCATGATATTTGCCACCATTTGTTCATTGACAAAATGGATTCATCTTCGACCCCCTAAATTCCCTAGACCATTGTACCCCCCCCCCCCCGCCCAGCGGCCGCGAGAGCGAAGGCAGTGAGTGGAGTGAGACGAGCGCTGGGGTTGGTGGGTGGCGAGAGAGCGAGCGGCGCGGAGCTAACGAAAGCCGCTCTCTCTCTCACAACAGAATGAAATGACACTCCTGCGGAGGTTTGGGAAGTGACATGACGCAATTTGTAAAGACACACAAACGTGTCAATTAGACAATGTGAATATCAGCTAAACGGGTATTTTCTTTCAGAAATCTCTATATTTATTATATTAATTTGTAATGTTATTTGTAAGTTGGCAGCTAATGAAAGATCTGAAGAATGATCAACTTGTAAGTAAAGTTGCATGTACATGTTATCATAAATTATAACTTATTATTATTAACAGTAAGAAGAAAAACACTTAGAATCCCTTCAGTTAGAAAGCTACTTATCAGAAATTCAGACGTCTGTGATACTCTTGCGGTACTTGAGAGACTGAATTCAACTCGATTTCCGTTTAACCAACAATGCAGGGCCAGTGTGTGCCGTGTGGACGTGATGTAGGAATAGTAATAGGGCACGATACTGGACGGTTCATGTGAATAAGTTATTTCTATTATTTATTTAAATGAAATCTGACTTGCGTTCTTAAATTTGATTTTATTTGTGTTCTGATGAAGCCAAACAATGTGTCAAGTGTAATACGTCTCGAACCTCAATTCCGATGTGATTACGTACAACACTGTTGAGGCAGTTGAAAATAATAATAACAATATTAAAAGTAGGGCCGCGCCGCGTCATGGCTCGGCCGTCCGAGCGCCTGGCGCCCTGCCACGATCGAGACAAGCGAAGGTCGGCCGGCGCCTCCTGTCGCCCTGGCAACACCCCCCCCCCCGCCCCATCCACCTGCTGCCGCAGACCGGTCCAGCGCGAGCCTCCTCGCCCCGCCTCTTGCTCGTTTGTTTTTCCTTTTCCCTTCCCTGACGCACGCGGCCCGCAGAGCTTCCGGAGGCTTCGTCCCTCACGGGCTCACGTGCTCACCCATTGATGGGTGGCACCAACTGCTGTGGTCCCTAGGGTGGCGCATGAGCGGTAGCGGCGTTCCTCCCCTGCTGGGAGGGGGGATCCCTTGTGTGTGTGTGTACAGCTACCTCCTTCAGCTGGGCAGCGCTCCATCCGGAACTAGCAGGAAGCTACCGACTACGTGTGTGATGGTGCAGTTAATGTCACTGGGTGTGAGTATGTAAGGGGAGATAAAGGAGCCAAGAATGAGGAAGTGAAGATTGTGCATGGTCCATGGCCCGTTTGTAGAGCACTGCTCTGACATTCGCCTGATATTGATCGGAGAACCCACGGGAAACTACCCATCAGAGTAGCCGGCCACTAGAACTCTCCTCCAGACAGCAGCTGAAATTGACCTAGCTATGTAGCTAGTATCAAAAATCCCTCTCTCCTTCGAGGAGCTCCCGGTCAGAGACATTGCACTCACATCAATTGAAGCTCTCAGCCCTATCGCGAAAATGTCTTAGAGCATACAATATTTTTAAAATCACTTTACTTCTACATTTTGGAAAACACAAAGAAAGGAGTATTCTATAATTTTGTTACTAATTCGTTCATAAAAAGACGTAATTAAAGGGAGATATAACTCGACATCAGTGAGTTTGCGGCATCATTTGCTGCCTCACTGATGAGTACATTACTGATACAAGAGAAGAGCCAAGAATTAAAAAAGAAACATGTGGCGTAATGATGGAACATTTCTTGCTTTTGAATCCCCGTTGCATCGATTCACCCGCCGAAACGCTCGCGAACTGTCCAAAGCCTCCTTCGAACCTAACCCCCTGTATACCGTCCACTGTGTCTAATCGAGAGGGTGTCTGGGTAGAAAAGAAGTTCAGGAGTCAACGAAGAGACCTGACTATAGCGACAGAAAGAAATGGAAACTGGAATGTGACGGGATGTGTAACCAAACTGGATATTCTTCCACTTCTCTTTTTCATCCTTTTTTAGCTGCTTGGTAGTTTTCCATTGCCGGCGACCTGTTTGGTGACTTGCTTTTTCCGAGATTCGAAAGGTCAGGAATTCTCGATAGTGGAGGGTTTTTTTTTTTTTCAATTTATTTTTCACGTTTTTAAAGCACTTAGGCGTTTCACTGATTCAGATCGGCGATGGTTGATGTGAATGCCCTCGCAGTCGGTGACGGCTGCAACCGCTCTGCTCGCAACCAAAGGGTGTGGGTTCGAATTCAGAATTTCCATCAGGGAAGATTGGAAGGTAATGCATTCAGAAATATCATCCATGTTGGGGTTACCTGATTGGGAAAGTGAATTTCCAGGTCTGTGTTACTTTGTAATGTCAATCTTAATAATCAAGCTCTAAACCCCTGACATTCATGGTAATGTGATGAATGCAAGTGTGAGCGTGTGTGTGTGAAGGGGGAAGAAGAGAGCAAGGATATGGAAGGAAAGATCTCCCGTTTGCTAACCGTACTACTCCGGCATTCGCCTGTATTTATCGAAGAAACCAAGGAAAACTATCGAGGAGAGCAGCCGGCCACTACAATTATTCTCAGGGTAGTAGATGAAATCGAACTACTTCGTTTGCACAGAGCCTCTGACCAGAAACTTCTAGGGTTCGAGTCCCGACGGTGGAAGGATTTTCGACACCTGCTACATAACTAGGACGAATTTAGCTGCTGTCTGGAGGAGAATTATAGCTGCCGGTTGCTCTAACAGGTAGTTTTCTGTCCTTTCTCCTATCGACACAAGGCGAATACCGGAGCAGTATCCTTAAAAATGGAGCCACAGACCGCGCGCCTCCTCTTCTACGTCCTTTCCTCCCCCGTGCCGGGAGACCGGGCGGTAGAACAGAGCTTGTTCCCTATGAGGCGGCGCTCAGCTGGAGGGAATCATCCAATGGGGGATGATCCACGCACGACACTTACGGGACTATTGGTCTTAAGAGTTGACGCGCTCGGAATCAGACCAGCCTTAGTTAGCTTTGAAAACGCCCCCCCCCCTCCGGGGGGCTCGACCCGCTGGGCCTCCTCGCCCTCCCGGCGCTGGACCGCGTGCCGAGGCTGCACGCCGCGCGCCGCGCACTTGTTTACGCGCCAGTTGCCTGGAGACAGGGGCGCGGCGCGCGCGGCGCCGGGCGGCCTTGGGGGACGAGTTTCGAGCGCGCGCTAGCAACCGCCCAGGGTTAATGCGGCGGCGCTTTTCTGACAAACACCGGCGACATTGCGCAATGACACATTTACCTGCAGTCATGAAAGAGTACCGATCATCTTCAGCCTCCCTTCACGTTAACTAAAAACGCCCCAGCCACCTCTGTAAATTCGACTCTGGAATATTTCGAGGTTATTGTTAAAAAATTATACTTTCAGTTTCAATACTTTATGTTTGCTTATTAATTGAATAATTTAACATTTATCGAGTATTTAGAAAATATTTTTCAATTTTTAAATCCACTTTTTTACAGTGTACTATTTGATTACCAATTACTTTACATAAATAAAAAAGTTTTCGACATTTTTAGACAACTTTTTTCGGTTAGCTCCCCCAGTATGGGAGCCTCTAAACAACTACTTATTTTATTCGTCGATAATCCCATAGTACCCGATTGGGGAGATATTTCGAAGATGGTATTGGCTATGGCTGCGATCCGAGGACAAATACGTTGAAACAAAAAAGTTACTTATAGAAAGTTTTGAAATGTGGCTGAGGATATAAATATTGAAAGTACAACGGACCTACAAAATAAGAAATGCAAGTGAGCTCAAAAGACAGGAAACTAATTGGCCAAATAAAGATCCTGAAAGCTAATTAGCAGGGTCGCCTTTGCAACTGATTTGCTTTCAAAAAATACTAAGAAAATTTTGGATTCTCCCGCTAATTGGAATGTCAGGGTTCGATCTCTGTCACGTGCGGGATTCCTGATCTCCTCCAGACGAATGCAGGAATAGCACAGCACCCGAGCCACAGACCGAAACTCCGAGAAAGAAAAGAATTTGAAAGATGTCTAAACGTAGCAGATATGATCAAATGTACTGAAAAGATATGTAGAGAAAATATAAATAACTAATAAAGAAGGGTATTAATGCGTACAATTTAAAACATAAGGGGGAACTTATATCCCCTAATTTCTGAGCTCCTGTTTCCTTTAAACTTTATTACTTGTACATTACATTTTGTCAGTAAATAAATACAACATTCTACAAGGAGAATTAACTTATCAATTTAATGACACAATGAATAAATAAAATTGACTTTATGTTCAACTATTTCCTAGATGTCATGGAGAGCCTCTTCCCCAAATGTTGTATAACAATTTCTGAACTTTACAGATTAAAAATAACGAATTTAACAGATTTAAAGGCATAAGCTGTTTAATTGCGTAACGCTATGGACCTGTTTCAAAATTTTAAAAGGGCCAGGGTCTGCTTTCCCTCTGCCTCCCTGTGTACATCCATATAGAAGAGATTACATCGATGCACTTCCAACAAATCTCGAAAGACTAATACATGCGAAGACATTTGGAGAATATGGTATTTGTATGAAGAGTAGAGACATCATTAACCGAGATTCTACGTCGAACGTGTAACTTGTTTACTAATTGAGGGGCGTGGCGGTCGAGGCGGATTTCCTTATCTGGCTTCTGCGAAGAAGTCAGTTGACACCAAAACATAATAGAAAGATGTTGAAAATAGTATTTGTTGAATGTTCCTGAGAATCTTGTTGACATCAAGGAAATAAATCTTCAAAGACTTGCATTGTCTCGCTCTCTCACAGCGACGTGTTTTACCCTTCCTCAACTTCCACAATTCACAACTTGTCTGATATCGCGCCTCTACCTGGAGCGAAAAACAAAACGCAATAGCCCCCTCGTGTTTTTCAGGTTTGCAGACGACAAAGTTTCCGTCTTGATCGATATCGGAGCCAGGTGAGAAAAGGGAAATAATTACGAAATAAGAAAAAGGAAAAATGCTTCAATTAGTGACCTGTAGAAGCAAAAATGCTGCTGAACAAAACCATATAAAATGAAATTACAAAAAGTAGCGCGCACGCTGTTCAAGAACAACAAATAAAATATTTTCGAATAACATTGCAATAAATTAAATATTTTTACACGAACATTTTCTCGAATACTGCAATAACATGGTATAATATACATGTAGTACAATTCTGTACACACCACGAATATCAGAAATGTTGCTGATCGAAAACGCAACACGTAAATAGCAAATATTTAATTGCCGGTGGCCTCTTCCTTGAAGCCTTGGCGTCCAATGACGTCAGTTGTGCCGAAATCAGAGACGCACTGATTATGAAAATTCAGTCGGTACGTGCAGTTTAGGAATAGACGGAACAACACAATTAAATATTTGCATTTATTCCGTCAAAATAGAAACTTTGTTTTCGGACTAGAGTTCCTAGATATTTAACAAAAGCAGAAGCACCATTCGTATGGAGGGGAGGCTGCATAGTTTTCTTTCAATTTCTGTGCGCACTGGAAATAAGTAATATAGAAAGACATCCAGAACTACAGGAAACAAAGGCCAAACTAAAAATGTCCCAAAAAAATAACCCCTGAAGCACAGTTATGTTATTCTGGGATTATCTTTGAAAGTCTTAAGCTGGGAAAGGCGGCGTCGGTCTTCGATGAGACAGTCGCCAACCCCCAACGTGCTGTGGGTTGCCTCAAAGCCGAAAGGAGGCAGCCCGTTCGCGCGCTTGGGGGAGTGGCGGGCGAGCGTTCGGGGGCAGCTGGTAGCGAACGCCGGACCTTCGGTGCCGCCCTTCCCTTCTGCAGCGCCTCGCGTCGGACTTGCAGTTAGGGAACTTGTATTTAGAGAAGGTTTGATTATATGAACCAAAATCATTGCTCCGATCTACATTTATTAAAAATAAACACTAGACGATTCTGATACAATGCACTTTCATCATTGGCGATTGCGAACATTGAAAATCGAAAATGCTAATTCCAATAACATTAAGAGTTTTCGAGTCTCTGAAGTAATTTTTGTATTATTTGGAGCGAATGAAAGAGCCTGAAGGAACAGGCCACAGAGGACGGCGTTTCAGATCATCTACGACAATTCTGCCTGGGGAGAAGACAATTGTCACGGACTGCGAGATGAAACTAGCGAAATTCCACCCGGCTAGGTCATCAATAATGCTAGGGCATCGCAAAGAGTCCTCCAGAGAGGAAGACGACAGCGACGACAAAGAGGATACAAATTTAAAAAGTATTCCAAAATTGCAAGAGGTATTCACGTATCAAGATCGCCCTAAAATATATTGAGGTTGTGGACACTAGAATCATATGTGTAGAGATCACCATCTCTGGAGAAGGATTTGCAAAATGCCTTGCATAGTAATTGAGACACTTGTCGGCCGCCAATCGAGATAAACGGAGGTCATTCCGTGCGTCTCCGGCCCCAGGCAGAACAGACCATCGCTTTGGAGATCCATTCAGATCCTAAGAAATTTTTAGGTGACTTACAGCATGTTCAGAGGAGGCCAATAGCTCATTCGATTCCTCTCGACTAGACAAATCGATTGGCACAATTCTCAGCCGCTCATTCGGCCCTGGGATATTTCGAAGAATTCTTGGACAACACGTGTGTTTGGTAGTTTCATTATACCTGCGAGTAAATTGGTGAAATTGGCATACTACACTCCCTTCACGCCATCTACGTGAATCGCACGATTTGATTAATCATGTTGACGATAATTAAACCTAATTTTATAATGAAACAAAAAAATTAAACGTATTTTAATTGATACTTTTTCATGCAACTTTGTGTGAAAACGTGTGAAAACCAGAACGGTATAAGTGAGATTTAATAAATTCTGAGAAATCTGTTTAAATCAATATCACTGAAAAGTCGTAGTGCTTTCATCATTGAATCCATAGTTTTTCAAGTGCTCATTAAAACCACGAAAATACATTGCCACTGAAATATAGCCTAAAATAAACAAATTTTTCTCAGAATTTATAAAACGTCACTTATCCATTCGGGTTCTCACCAATTCAAAAACTTTTTAATGTGAAGATACTCGCCGGATGCGCCGCAGTAAGTTATTTATTAATGAAAAGCTGGACAAGCAAATAGTAAAAAGAAGTATCTGTTATTTTAAGGCTAAATGAATATACTGAATTACTGGATTAGCCGTGTGTGGTTATTTCACAGTACGTGTGCAATTTTGAAAACAATCATGAGTGAAAACTGTTAAATTTTGAGATCATGGGATACAGTGAACTTGGTGAATGGAAAACGGAGTGTGGAGCAGTGGAGTTGGAAGGAGAAGGGCTCGTGAAGAGCGGTACCTGCAGGACGCCCATGGCTGCGGGGCTGGCGCGCGTGGAGCGGAGCGGAGCAGAGCGGGCGTCGCGGCGGGCAGGAGCGCAGGCACTGGCGCCCACTCGGCCTCCGCCCC
>BOPP01000268.1:400644-597971 GCA_017312745.1 Gryllus bimaculatus
CAGGGGACAGACTCCCAACGACTAGCCAGATCGCTAGGGCGAATTCAGCAGCTGTCTGGAGGAGAATTCTAGCGGACGACGTGGTTTCTTCGATCAAAACTAGTTAAATGCCGGAGAAATACCCTAAAAACGGGTCACGATCCACGCGCGATCTTTCCTTCCTCTTCCTTGTCCCATCCTCACACACACACACACACACTTACATGCACCACACTATCACACATGCCGAGAGACCGGTCGGGAGCTTAGAGCTTGTCCCGGCTGGGGCAGGGCCCCGCTGGTGGGAGATACTTGGTTGGGGGAAAACCTCGGTAGGTCGGCGCCGGATCTCGCCATCCCGGGGGAGAAGATCACAGCCACCTCCAAGGGCGAACACATGCACTGAACTTAGGGGAATGTCTCTCGCAGTTGTCGATCCCGGAATCATTAACAACCTCTCAATCATTTATCAATCCATCACAATTTGCTATGGGCAAAGCCAGTTTTCAATTCCGTTTTCTCTCCCTACGTCTCATTCCACCGTTTAGTATCCAGAGGTGGCTGGTGCCCCCCAAAGACTGGCATGCAGCTCCATCGAATGACGGAAATGTAATTTACACAAATACGTTATCTAATTCTCGGATATACTGGCAGTACCTACTACTGCTATCTTTTTACGTGTGTTTCAGAAGCTTTATGTGTCTTCGATCATTCTATGTGCTTTAAATGTAATGAAAAGAAGAGATTCGTAATGATTTAAAGCTAGTCTTCGGCGTTGTATCGGTTCTTCCGAATAATATACCAGAGAAGTAAAACAGATCTGCCTTCGAATCCCATGCACATTACCGCCTGCATTACTATAAAAAAACACTTGAAATTTCGATTTAAGTTTTTTGTTTGTATTTTACATTTTGAAATACGCCTTCCACGTCTCTTCATTTCGGTTTTCTTCAATAGAACATAAATGTTACTAAATATTACACTGAATTTGTTGATGGATACCGGGAAATAAATATTAAAAACGCCGTATTTTCACTAAAGTAAGCATAATATTCATACAACAAAAGCCTACACCAAAACGAAAGATATTCTTACTTCGTTGAGAAAGAAGTTTGGACCTGATTTAGAGGCAGCAGGAGCTATGACGCCATCCAAAATAACAACAATAAAAAAATTCTCACGAAAAATTATTGTGGTTCGAATTCTCACACCCCCTTGTTATATTTGCGACGACGCAAAATCACTTCGGGGATAGATACTGTGAGAACTGCATGCGATCACTCCCAGAGATCCAACAGAAAAATTTCTTCAAAATGGTCCAACTTTTTCTCATAAAAACTTAATTCTTCAATTACACGTTTTGAATCAGTAAAGTTTATATCACACAAAATAAATTAACCAACCATTCTAAATGGTGAATTCAATATCAAAAAAGGGACTGAAATTCTACGAGTATATCTCCAATAAACGCGGCCTGCAGTGATATTCAGATGAAGGTAGAAAACTGGCCCCATTATCCGAGGCCGCTGAGCCCCAGTGCTCTGTGGCAGAAGCCTCTGGCGCTTTCTGTTGCGGTACCAAAACGCACGAGTGGCCGAGTGCTCACAATCACAATAATGAAGCAAAGGAATGGGCAGCCGGTTGGATCAAAAAGACTATTCAGAAAATGACGGCAGGGACGGTTGATTGTGTTGTAGTTTAAACACTTTTTGGGAAATGTTAATTTTTTAATTGAATTTCTCTATAGTTTGAATTAAGTACCTATAATATTACAATCAGACTGATGTTGGGTATAAATTTGTCTTCGAAACGCCGTGATTTTGCTAACTTTATAAAATATTGTTAACTGTCATATGTGTAATATGTGATTCCTGAATCTGATTGTCAAAAAATGGCCAAAGGATTTTTAATTTTAATATACAGTAGAGCCTGGATTATCTGGGATAATGGGGAGGGGATACAGGGATAAATGAGAACCACAATTAATGGGGAAACATTTATTTAACGAATTACACAGTATTGTGTGTGTATAATGTCATGTTACTGCTAGAGCTCACAAGTTCAGGTATTTATTTTACCTAAACTAGGCATGCAAAATGGCAATTATTCTGACTAAAGTAGGGGTGTAAAATTAGAAGAAACATTTAGTAATTATAGTAAGAAATTAATAATTAAAACATGCCGCAGTTTTAATTTAACTTTAAAATAAACACTTCTATTTGTAATCTTGATTGTTCATGACCATCTAGTATAACTATAGATTTATTTTACTCATGTTGCTGGTTTAAGGAAATTCTATTGTGGACTTCCTTGCGAATCTTGAAATGGTATCAATGGAAATGGAGTTGTAGATTTTGTTCTTTGCACTTGTCATTGCCAGAAGAAAAGAGAGAACAAGAGGGAGAACAAGACTGAGAAGGGTATATTATATTGTACAGAGAGCTCTATCCTTCCTCAAAAGGGATTAGAGAACGTTTCCAACTCACAGTGAGAATCCTGGTGGGCAAACAAGTCTGTCAGCATCAATGAAAAATATCAAAAGTCCTCACTGTTGTCATCATCCTTTCCCATTTAGATTTTAATGCAACCTGACATTGGAGCCTCCACATCCACAGGAAGACAATAAATGATCGTGCCTTCATGTTCTTCAGGTGTGCAGGTAAGTTTCCAGCATGATAGAGGTTGGTGTCAGGAAGGTAAAATAATAACGAAAGAGGCACAAATAAGGCAAAATAACAAAAATAGGCACCAGATGCTAAAATAGGCAAAATGAAAATCTACTAAAACAACTCCTAAAATTAAGTGTTATTAAAAGTTATAAAATCCTAACAATAATAATAAAAAGGCATTTTTACAAATTTCTGGGCTTTAGTTGTAACATTATCAGGACTTGAAATTTGAAGTAATCACTATCACTCTAATCACATCATGGCAGTCAACATTTTCCTGTGGGACAAGTTCAGGATGATATCATCTACTGATTTTTTCCTTTTCTAGCACCAAAACTGTCATCATTGCCACTCTCATTAACTACTGAATTATCCTCTTGTCAAATAGAGAGAGTAAACTTTTGCTGCTTTAATGAGCTGTCACTTATATGTTCAAATTCCTCTCCATCAACATTTTTGTATAGCCAATCAACCGTCTTTATCAACATTAGAGAAATCTAATTGATGTAGCCAGCTCAAGACAAACTTCTATGTCTCCTGTTCTATATTTTCTTTGTTCTCTTAGCCTTGATCTCAGATTTTCACTTAGAAAAAAGGTAATTTCTATTCCATTTAAAGGATACTTGAAAATTCAAGGAATTATTCCCCCCACCCTGATACTTTTTTTGGAAAAGTGAGCACAGTAAATTGAGACCTAAACAGTTAATTGAGATTTTACTGTAATTAAATAAAAACATTTAATAAAGAATAATCCCACCTCTCCGCACACACTTGGTCAAATACATTCGCTAAAAGTTCTTAAATAACTAGGATGAGCAGTGGTGCTAGAAGGGGTGATGCTCAGATGGGACAATTTGCCTGACTTAATTGGGGCCCCAAAATGTTTTTTCATTCCAAATATATGAAAAATATATTTACTTCTAATTCAAACGATGGATCTTGATGTTATGATCTCCTGTGTGCGTCTTCTTCCCAAGACCCCTTGTTTTGTCTGATCACTCTTGAATTCCAGTGCAAATTGCGACAATGTTGAGTTGCGACTTAATTATAGTATTCTTACACCATGCCCATGGATGTTACCTCCTTAGTTATAACACAAACATCTTTTGTTTTCCTTCATTAATCAAAAATGCTTGTATTATGAAGATGTTTCAGAACTGGTGAGATGTAAGGATTCCCGCATTACACCTGCATTTCATATCTAACAAAGAGAACCAACAACATTATGCTTGCTAGAACTATTAACATAGAGAAAGGACAGGCATTAGGCTTTCTGTAAGCTACTACTCTAACCACTGCCCCAGTCTCCAAGTCTGATTCTTTTAACATTTATTGCCGGAGTATATTATTGAGTAACTGATGAAGTGGTGCCATAACTTGACACATTTTTAATCTACTGTGTGCAACCATATTAACTTCAATCAATCAAAATACTGCCTTAACTTAAGACTAAAATTCCTGGAAAATTCACGCTTTTGATGTCCCCCACATTTTACATGTCAGAGACTCTCTTGGGATTATTAAATGACCAGGAATCAAACACTGATCTTAGGGTTTACTCTCAAATGCTGTAAACACAGAGCTTCCAAGGGGTCCAATGTTTCAAAGAGTTTGTTAGGCCTGATACTGCCAGTTATGTGATACTCAAAACGATGGTAGCAATAATTGTAACTGGTAGAGACAGACAAATCTCAACTATATGCATCTTCCATTTTGTTATGAAGCCGGTTTGCAAAAACATTTTATACTTTTTTAATTGTAAGAAATTTAGTGATGATTATGAATATTATTTTTTGCAAGAATGTTTCAGAAGACTTATCAGCAACAGTAAACAATATTTTTTTAAAATTATTTAATTGTATTACTATTTTTGAATTTGATCTATTGTGCAGTTGCATGTTGCAACAAATGAATAAAATAAATTATTAAAATGAATCTCAAAAACTACTATAAATGTTTTTATCAAACTATTTCTTCCCAATAATTTGAGGCTTTTTTCCCTCTCACCTTTTTCAATACAATGAATAAAGCAATATTAGGCAAATTTAAGGACCAAAAAATAAATTAACTCAAAATAAGGTTCATGCCATATTTATTGTAAATTTTCCTTACACAAAGTTCAATGAATAAAAAAAAATCATGCATCACTTATGTCTTGTACACTCTTGTATATATCAGTCTTCAATGACACTATTGCAAGACCAATAGTAACTACTTATTGTAATGTAAACCAATTCGACAATCCCAGGGAGTATTGTCAAAGGCTATGGAAATTAAGTCAGTCTTACCAACTACTGGAATGCCATTATTTATTGAATGATTCACTATTTAACTACTATTAACTACATAACCCTTACAACTTCTAAATATTTCTAAAATAATAATGAGTAATAAGGGTATAATGATTCAAAATTTCAATCCTTAATGAAAGAGTAATCATAATGTTTTGTAAAATGACCTACAGTCTTACAACTCCTGGAATGTAATGATTTGTTGTAGTGACATGTTATTTAACTTTCAGTCTCAATTAACTAACAAACTTTTACTGAGCAAATTACAAGTGATATTAATAATAAAAAAAGCCTAATAGTTGCGCAAGTTGAAGAGAAAGCAAAGGTCGTGCTGAGAGCCTAAGGACCTTCACTGGTCCATCTTCTCAGCTACCACCTCTCCTCCAGCCTGCTTCTTGGGTTTCTCTGGTGGCTGAGATGTCACAGCTGGTGCATTGGTGCAAGTAATATGAATGACTCGCTCCTTGCTGGGAGGTTCTTCAGCCTGAAATGAAGAGAGACTTAAACCTTGTCAACAACACAGTGGAAACTTAATTTTACTAATTCTTCTATTATTGAAGAAAACGTTATCAATAACACTAATACATCATGTATATTTTACAGCCAAAGTTTATTTGAACATTTTGACCAATTTTAATGTACAATTTTGAAATATTAATATCCAAAAAGAAGAGACTAATAATTTTATTAATAATATATTACTTTATTATAAATAAAAAACAAATCTTCAAAAAGTTCTGATATGGATATTAGACATCTTATGGAAGAAAAACAAAATGTGATGTTAATAAAGAAACCTAGCAAAAAATAATGTAGAAATACATGAACAGACTGGAATAATAAGGAAAAAATTGGGCATCAACTGAAATGAACAAAAATTGAGAAGTAAATGAATTAAGTGAAGGGAATGGAAGAAGCAAGTGAGAAAAGATTGAATCATCAAGACATGAAAAAAAAATGAGAGTTCTGACTGACAAACCTTCTTGTGAGCCTCAATAGTCAGCACTCCATCAGAGGAGAGATTGGAAGTAATGGCATCCAAATCTACTTCCTCTGGCAGTTTGTAACGGCGCTGGAATTCACGTGAGATGAACCCATGTTCATCTGGGCGCTCTTCATGCTTTGCTTCTACCACAATGAATCCATCAACAACTTTCACACTTATTTCACTGGGTCTGAACTGCTGCACATCCAAATTAACCTGTGAACATTACGTTAAAAATCGTGAGCAAATAGAGTTCATTAACACCTTTTCACACAAAAGAAAGCAAATAATAAGAGTCAAAAAAATGAAGATATCAACCAAGGAGATTGCATGATAAGATTGGAAATGGTTTCAAGGGTTCCATGCAATTTGAAATATTTTGATTATTTTTTCTTTTACGAAGGGAACAATTTTCTTGAAAATGGCTCAAATCTTTTCTGTGATGGAGCAAAGTGCACTTATGAAAATTGCACAGATCCAAATTTTGTTTAACACAATTTTTTCAAATAACAATATTTCAATTTTTCAGCTCATTCCCTCAACTATAATATTGAAGATATATATTTTTAAATTACATCTCTTCTCTAAAACTAGCTATTTAAATTATATTACGTGGTATGTGCTATTGTAATACCATTAACATGCCCTTTCTATGGTGTTCTTTAGGCCAAGACGTTAGAAAGCTTCTGGGGGAGGGGGAAGAAGAAAAACTCAGAAAACGCGCGCATACAAAATTAATTGTTGGCCTACAGGTTAAATGTAGCGACGAAGAGGTTATGAAACTTTAAATACTACTAACGACGACTTTTTTTTTCAGACAATGCAATTTGTTTCAGACGGGACATTCGAAACTAGATCAGAATTGATAAGTAAAAGCAAGACATTATCTCTTACGCTACTCTGAATGAATCCTGAGGATATACACAGGAGTGTGTGGTCCAATTTCATGCATTTGGAAATTTCTGTGTGGAAATCTTTAACGAGGCTCATCATAATCATCTATTATTTCTCATTCGTGTGATGTAAACATTCCGTTTTGGGATGAACCACTCAACTTAGCTCAGCAAATAAGGCGCTGCTCGACCGCTGGCATCGCTCGGCGCCTGCATGTTCGATATACTATGTGAATATTGAGGGCGGATCCACAGACACATTTTGGGGGAGGGAATTAAACAGGTTTTGTAAAGCGTCGCGCGTTACACTCGGCTCGTGCTGCGATACGATTTTATTCCTTTTAAAGATCATCCGAAAATATTTTTGCTTGAAAGTGTCGCGACAAGTTAAAATTTGTAGTTGAAAAAAAAAATTAAGGGGCAATTTCCGTTATTTTCTTATCGGTGGATCCATGTTAAATGTCCACGTCAAGCAACCTGGCGGAGACGAAAGCAGCCAGATCTGGCGAAGGAAGGGAGGCGAAGTCGCAGCGCGTCTTGTGTGCGCAGTGTTAGATTGTGCACTTTCAAGTAGGATTTGCGTTTTTCAATTTGGTGCGTGGTTTTCAGGATGATAGCAACTGTAATCTTCATGAACCAAAGAGGGAATCAAATATTCGTGTTCTATAGAAGGAACACTGCAGGGTATGGCGGAAAGGCGAAGCAGCAAAGACAAGGAGTGGGGAAAGGAACAGGGTAGATTCGGGCAGTTCCACGATTAAGGGCAAGCTAGATCGGGGATTCCCTATGGGCATAATTCATTCCTTTTTATGTCAGTATAGATGAATATAATAAATAAATGCCCGGATTTAAACCTGCAGTTCGTTTATCATTGCAAACAAGTTTTCTCTAACTCTGGAACGAAATTGTCTAGTTTTCCAAATGTTGCTAATCTTGCACTATTTTAAACTTTATTTTTAATTGTATATCTTTCACTTTTACTCATCCATCAACTGTTTATAGTTAAAATGATGGAAGGGATTCTGGGACTCAAGAAAACGTGCGCAGATGATCTCCCCCATGCGTCACATACGGTTTTTACTGTTTTCACTGAATAAATCTAAATCTAAACCCTCTATGAGATTCAATCACATTTAGTAAGTTATGTATTAATTGTAAGAACATTTTCCACAGAGGGGGACATAGAACTCAAGGTGGGGACAATCCTCGGCCTCCCGTCTTCGTCAATTCGACTCGTTTCTACAATATTTTAATTTTATTGATTAAGAACATATTACGGTATAATATCATATGTAGCCGTAATATAAAGCTGTATAATGCTGCGGTAAAAACCGACGTTTTATCGATAGATAAGCTCGTATTTTGGGACCCTAACACCAAAAGAGGTGGATAAATCTTCATCCAAAAAATCATAATTTGGCACGAGCTTTTACTCTTCGATAATACTCTTAGCCATATTTCAATTCTTTAATTAAAGAATAGGAAACGAAAATGTGAAAATATGTTTCATGTGCCAATATATGCTGGAAAGAGGGTGCGGCAAAACCGAAAAGCTAGCTCAGAATACTGAGATAAGGAAACCAACTAGTACGAGAAAATCATGTCATTGTCTAGCTCCACTAATTTTGTATAGGTCCATTCATGGAGCAATGACTGTATTCATCGGTCCCATGGTGGAAATAATCACCATGAGGATCTAGTCAATGCATCGACATAGAATGTAACGCAGGGCTAGATTTCTGACGGAACAGCATTTCGGTACCTCGGAAATAATAATTATATTATAAATATATAAATTTCTATTAAATAATTTGGGGCGCCTTCTGGGCCCCAAAATTTAATAAATGAAGCACTGATGCAAGAATATTCTATGTTCGATCGAAGGCCTTACGTGGAAAGCGCGCTCGGCGCCCTTCTTGGCTGCGGCCAGCGCCCTCTGCGCGGCGTGCGGCGCGTGGTGCGCGTGCTGGCCGTGCGGGGCGTGCGGGTGCAGGTAGTGCGTGAGCAGCGGCGCGTGGCGCCACGGGTGCAGGTGGCCGGCGCGAACGGGCCCTGCCGAGCCGCGGCGAGAGTGCCCGACGCTGCCGCCCTCGTCGGGGTGGTGGCCCACCCCCAAATGGTCGAAAATGGAGCCCGGCCGGAACAGGGTGGGCACGGCCGGGCACGCCAGGTCCTCCATCGATTCGCCCAACAAATGCAGGAGAGACATCTGAAACGCGTGCTACTCCAGCTCAAGAAAATAAACACGCGCGCGTACGCACACGTGAGAAAAAAAAATATGAAAAAATCCTAAGCGCAATAATTAGGATAGAAAATCTAAAGCATTGCATTTGATTAAAAACACAAATTCATTATTTCATCACGTTTCATTCAAAAGGAGTTTTGGTATTTCAGAGGATATTTTCACATACGATAACAACTTAACCGCGCATAATTGTAATTTATGAAGTCTGCAAATCCAATAAAGCTTCTTAGTCTTTATAGAAAGACTTCATAGAAGCTTTCTTCCACTTACCGAATCTGATGAGGGACGGTGCGGTATTAGAAGAAGTATGTAACTCCCAACTATTTATTACTCCTGCCTGCTACTACTAGCAAGTTCTGGCACTGCAAATGAATTTCACGAGTACACCGAAGCAAAAATGTTCACGGAGCGAATTGCAGCTTGAATGCCGACGATTCAACTGAACCGGCGTTTTGCGCAATGCACGTCTGTCAACCGCTGTCGTCTACCCGAAGTTTCTTTTGGAATGCCGATTCTCAAAGAGTCGTTCATGATTAATCGAAAAATTGCGAGAACTATTGCAATTCCTTCAGATTTCAGATCAATTTAATTATTTTGCATTTAAAGGCAAAATATATGTATTGATGGAAAGAAACACTCAGAATCTTCAACATTTGTTTTATTGACATGGCTTTGTGCTTACAAATAGATTTAGTAAAGAGGAGAACCAACTTGATACAAAAGATTCGTTCACAAATATGGATCATTCGCCAGCAAGATTCCCCTGCCTCCTTGGACCATTCTCTTTGGTGCTAAATCGTGCTGTACTTCTGCTCCGAGTACATGGAGTACACAGCCAGATAGCGCTGCTATCAAAAGCGTACGGTGTTCTAGCGCGGCATCCAACTTTGGTTGGGGCCCCTCCGGATACCATCACTATTTAGGTTTTGTGTTACAAATACTGTTATTTCGTAATTGTGTTTGTGCGTCTTAATTGTAATTTGTTTACTAAGTAAATCAAGTCCACTTACTTACATGTAAGTAGTTCAAGTAAGTGTTACTAAGTAAATCAAATCTACTTCTTATCAACAAGAAGTTGTGACCCGTGTTGTGACCTGTGACTACTGGTGACTGGCTACAGGGAACTATTCCGGTAGTTTAAAGTATGATGTATTTCATTTAATTAGTTTGTATGTTTTATCAGAGTAGAGAGAGAGAGTGAAATAATCACCAAATGATATTGTAATTTATTTCAAATAATTTGAAATTACATTTTTTTAAGAGCAGTACGCCTTTCTCGTTGTTTTCCTGGGTGTAATGGGAATTACAAAACTGGGCGACGTTTTTCGAGTTTTTTCGTTTCACAACCAAGAAAAGCATTCGGAATTTAACCGGAAATGGCTTAATGCCTTTAAAAGAGACAACTTTTCTCCTAATAAAAATACAAAGGTGAGAAGTATTGAAGAAACTGTATAGGTTATGTTACAATTTATGTTAAGTTACTGCTTCGAAAAGTTATTGCCTTGAAGTTAGTTTGGTGGCACAAGGAATATAGAATAGGACCTCCAAAATGCTTTTCTTGTGGAATGTTTCAAAATAAATTACCTGTAAAAATATGCATGCAGGTTTTAGCTTTATATCCATTGTTTGTTTCCAGAAAAATGTGTATATATTAAACTGTGGCTGTTATGTTAATGTCTTTTCTTAAACTATCTAATTTACTCTCATTATTTATTTTCATTATAGGTGTGCGAGAGACATTTTTCCGAAAATAATTTTCGAATGCACTCTGAGGCATTAGACAAGAAGACTGGCACAATATTAGAAGTGCCTTTATAAGTGTCTCAACTACTTCCTCTATATCTGCTGTTCCTGTGCAGTTTCCTGATCTGCCCTATTATTTATCTGGTAAACAATTCACAGACAGTCTGGAGCAAAAGAGGATGAGGAGAGTGTGTGCTGCAATAGATCTAGCCGTTACAGACAGCTTTTAAGAACATGAGGATTATGGAAAGACCAGAAGTTTCTCCTCATTTTTGAAGAACTCAAATCCAAACATCACTTTTTTAATAACAGTGGGTAGAAGGTGCTTCAAGAAAGTGATTCAATTACTTTTTATAAAGTTGTTCTCGCACCTTATCCTAAGATAACTGCATCTCTTTCAATAGATTTGAATTTACATTTGAAAGTGTTCTTTGAAGGCTGTGAAGTGTAAGGTTAGGGGATGAAGATGTGCCTGCTACTGTGACAAATATTGGAGCCATTGATGTAATATTGACTAAATTCAATTCTTGGGAGTGTTCTGTTGGGGAAAGCAATGATACCAATTTAATAAATGTTGTTGTAGATATTTTAAAGACAGTAGAACATGAAAATGTCTCCTTTATGAATGAACAGTTAATGTTAATTTATACGAAGGTGAATGCTAGAAGATACTCACCTGATTTAATTATTTTTGCTTTTACTGTTTTTTTTAGTCTGGTTCCAAATGCATACCGCTTTGAAAGAGGGACAAGAAAAATTATTGTGCCTCACAAGCCCACAGTTCTTTCTCTCAACTTGTAATACAACCTTAGTCCACAGAATGAACAAGATGATGATTTTCTGTCTTATACTAAGAAAAATTTTGTATTCCAGAACGAGAATGACAGAATTGTTAATCTTGTTCACGAAATTTACATTAAGAAATTTTGGGACTACAAAGGTGGTGCAATATTTGAATTATCCCACAATTCAACAGAAAGTGCTGGTATGCTTATGTGTTCATGATAAGTGGTATTAAATCTAAGTTTAGGGATGTTGTGTATATTTTGCCTGTGTCTTCTATAAATGCAGAAGTGCTTCATTAACATTTGAATCATATAGTCATAGGATTAGAGGATATTGGATGCAAAGTCATTGCAGTTATTTCTAATATCATGATTAATTCTAAAGCTAAGAGCTTTTTTGCAGTTCCTCCACAAAAGCAAATAGTGTATCCTCACCCTAGTGACTCATAAAAGGCCATTTTTTTTTGTAATTGATTCAGTACATCTCTTAAAATGCATTAGAAATTGCTGGCTTAGACAAAAGAACAAAGAGCAATCTGTTCTATTCAAAATTCTCGAGGATTGAAAATGCCATTAATTCTTCAGGTGCACAGTCTGCATCTCTTGGCATGCTGAAGAAATTGCATGATCTTGAAGTCAATTCGTTAGCCAAATTTGGTTATTCAAGCACTGGCTCCAAGTACCTTGAAAAGGGAAAATGTAAAATTAGCTCTTCAGATTTTTAATAAGCACATTATTGAAGGCTCAAAGGAAATGGGTGCTAGAGAGAACTTGTTACATTATGGAGAGACTGCAAATTTTATACAGATCATTAGTACATGGTGGGAAATTGTTAATGTTCAGAGCCCATTTACTTGTACACGCTTCAACAATATTTATCAGACACCATTCACAAATGATTCTGGGGATGTAAAATATGTCTACCTGAGTAAATTCATTGCCTGGTTGGATGCTTGGGAGAAGATGCAATTCAGTAGTGGTAAATTGAGCAGAGGAACACATTCTGCGTTAAAACATTCTACTTGTGCTCTGATGGAAATAGCTTCATATTGTGTTAATGAGCCTAATTTTAAATACTTCCTTCCTGGAAAATCACAGACATGATTTGGAAAGCAGATTTGGCTTGTACAAATGACTTTCTGGTAGCCAATATCATATTTCTTTAAGACCGTTGTATGAATGTGAAGCAAAAGTGAAGCTGCAGGCACATTTAAGGTTAAACTTGATTTCAAAGAAATATGGGGACATTCGTGTTGATGAGATAACATTGGCATCAGAAACTAAAATGAATCATCATCATGGTATTTATATTGAAGTGTTTTCTAATGATTTTGAAGATGTAATGGAATGTTTGCCTGTACTGGTCTACATTGCTGGCTATTGTGCTTTTTCAGTTGTCAAGAGGCCTAAATGTGACCATTGCAAAACTACACTCCTCCTTGACAGGGAGCTTTCATTTACTGAAAACTTCAGTATATTCAGCAAAATGGATCGGGGAGCTCTTACTTATCCTACTGAAAATGTAGTTACAGTTGTTACTACAAACTATATTGTAGTAAAGAAGTTGTGCTCTGAAATGGAGAATAAATTTTTGAATTTGAAGAATCAAAGAACTGTTGCCGCCTCCTTAACAATTGATAATCTGCAAGTTTTAGTTATGACCCATGTGTGAATGGATATGAAATGGGAAAGGTTGTAAAGATGATAGTCTGGTCTTCAACTAACTGTTTTCTCAATAATTACTGTATGAAGCAGAATGATGTTGAGAGAGTGGGGGGGGGCAATGAAACGGAAATTGGAGGTGTCATTAGAATTCTCAGCATCTAATAAGAAACAGTTTTTCAATGTCAAGACGGAAGTGACCTTGGGATGTGTTTTTTAGTGGGTTGCCTCTCTTTAGCTAGAATAAATGTACTTTTTTTTATGCCAATTTAAGTAAAAGTAAATACCTTCTGCCTGTGTATTTTAAGTAAAAAGTCTTTATGTCTGAACTTCCAGACACAATAATGATTGTATAAAACTTTTGCTTTTTGTTGAAGTATCTGTACATTTTCTTTTACAATAAATTTTGTGTTAAAAATGTAGTGATACATTTATTTCATTTTCAATATCTCATGGCCCCTATATGTACTTCTTTGTTTTAATTGCATAAAATGTATGCATGGACAATAGAATGGGTTTTTTACTGTGCTTAGGTTTTAATATGCACTTTATCTTAATAGTTCATTTGAAGAAAATAATAATGTACCGTAAATATCTCATGAGAATTTAAAAAGTAATCTTATTCTCCCTAATCAATTAATTTAAATTTTCCAAGGTTTTGAATTTGAAGTACAATATGCTGAGGCTAGACGCCAGTAGTTGAATTTGAAAAGATCAACAGTATTTGGTTAATTAACTGGTTGTTTGTTTTTCAGTAGTAAAAAGAGAACTTTTGAAGAAGTTTGTTGTACATGAAAATATTTTCGCAAAAATTAGAAAGGTTTTTTAGTGTAATTGAATCATAATTTAAGATATTTTGAAACAGATAAGTTGTAACAAAAGATAATAAGTTGAATAAGAAGAGATTTCATTTGATGCATTTTAAGTTCCCTATGGATTTAATTACTAGAAATAAACCATTCTGCATCTAATAATTACCCAAGAAATTTAATGTACTTTTTAAACTTTTTTTTTTTATGGTAATAAATTTGTAGGTGCTAATTTTGTGGTTCAAAGAAGGGCAGGGCACATTTCTGTTTGGAGGAAATTTGAGAATGGAATTAATATATTTGTTAACGAAAAAGAAAAATTCATGTAATTTTATTACTTTAATTTGCAAACTTTAAACATCAGGAGAGAACTCTATAAAATAAAATAGGTAAAGGAATTTAATTTATGAGCAACAGCTAATTTAAAATCTTAACGAACTAAAGGATTTCAAGGTAGTCTTGAAACTACTTTATCTGCTATTAAATTTGTTTTTGATCATTTGTATAATGGTACCGATTATGAAGATATGGGAGTTTTTAATTGTAGAGTACAGAGGCTTTCTGTTGGAAAGAATATGTTTTACGTAGTTTTGGTAATTGGCGATAAGTGACTTCATTGTAAGTAAATGGGAATTGTAAAATCAAGCACTTCGCTACTGCCTGGCAATCGCCTCTTTGCGACCCTACATTTCGTGACGTCACCAAGCGCCGCTCTACGGCGGGAATCGCCGGGGTGCATTGCGAATACCTCTTCGCATCGCATGAAGATCGGATAACAATCAACAGTTTTCAGCCTTCAAAATTTGTGTTGTTGTATCCAATCTTCATGCGATGCAAAAGAGGTAGTGCACTCCCGCTACTTCAGCGCTCTCTCTTGCCAGCTGAGCGAACACTGGAAGGAGCCGAACGCGATAGAGTGAACTACATGTCACCCACTCTATGGCGGGAATCGCCAGGGTGCTTTGCGAATACCTCTTCGCATCTCATGAAGATCGGATACAACAACACAAATTTGAAGCTGAAACTGTGACTGTTATCGATCTTCATGCGATGCAAAGAGGTAGTTGCCACTTCCGCTACTTCAGCGCTCTCTCTTGCCAGCTGAGCGAACACTGAAGTGAGCGAACGGCGATAGAAGTGAACTACATGTCACCACTCATATGGCGGAAATCGCCAGGTGTTTGCGAATACCTCTTCGCATCCATGAAGATCGGATACAACAACACAAATTTTGAAGCCTGAAAACTGTGACTGTTATCCGATCTTCATCGATGCAAAGAGGATAGTGCACTTCCGCTACTTCAGCGCTCTCTCTTGTTAAGCTGAGGAACACTGAAGTGAGCTAACGCCGATAGAGTGAACTACATGTCCACCCACTCTATGGCGGAATCGCGGTGTAATCTGCGTACCTCTTCGTATCGCATGAAGATCGAAATTACAGAAAAACGTCTGCAAGCTGAATTCAATGTCGAATGAAGAAGGTTCCTCCCCTCCGGATTAAGCAGCGACGCATCCGCAAACGCACGCCTTTCAAAAATTGCATTGTGATATATTTCATTAAAGATATTAGGGAGATTTTCTCTACGTTTTTATTGTTATTATTTCGTACTACACAAAGTGTGCGTGTAATACAAATTAAAATGTATCCGAATTTACGATATAGTTAGTTTATTCGTGATTAGGAACTAAATGCGGAATCTTTTGCATTTTGTGCGTACATCCAAACCTACAATTATATTTTTTTCTTGACAGTTTTTAGATGTTTCTTTGAATCATTCTGCTTCTATATTATACCACATTTATGTTTTTTACATTGTTAACTTGTCTAGTTTCAGGCTGAAATTTATAAGTTTTTATTGTATAATTATTAATCAGTCCATTGTACTGTTGTAATTAATGATTCATTTATTAAATAGATTCATTAAAGCATTGAAATGCCTGAAATATGATGTGTCAACAGGTATTATTTTATTTACACAGATTAAAACATTATTTTTTTATTTGCTTTGTTAATTTTTTTTCTCACCTCACAAAAATGTTTATAGACTGTAACACAATGTAAGTGTGGCCATACTCAGAATATTGAATAATTGTCTTTTTTTTTAGGAGTTAAACTGAATATTTAATTTCCAAGGAGTGAATTTATTTTATATTTGAATTAAGTCTGCATGCTTTCTATCAACATGGAAGGATATTCAGTAATTAATTCAGAATCAGCATATACTGCAAAATTTAATTATAAAACTCTGCGAGTATTATTATCTGTCAAAATGAATTTATTTCTGTACACATCTGTAATTACTGGAGTTCAGATAGATTGCTAGTGGAGTGTATGCAAGAGTATGAGTGTATGTCACACTCCTTATCGATTATTTTCCGCTGTCAATTATCTGTTGTAAACCACCAATCACAATCACAGATTGCGCTGGTATCTCATGAATTCGCTGTGCAGTGTAGGACTGCGGAATGATAATGTAACAATTTTTTCTCTATATAACAGAGCTCCCGCCTCGCCTCAGCGCGCTTTCATACTCTTTCACGCTCTGACCCACGCACATATAATAATAATAAATAATATTATCGAGTCACATATACAATTACATCGTGTGTGAGGAGTCAAATGATGTCTTGGGTGGAGAGAACGAAGTTACATTACTGTCAGAATTCTATAGCTTGAACTTCTATAGCTTGAATTCTATAGATTTGTACCTGCTTTTGAATTGACTCAAGTTTATAAATATGATTTTCACTTACCTGGTGTTAATGGTCATTTTTTTTCTTGGACGGCGCTCAATCCGAGCGCCGACACCATTTTTAGGTCAAAACCTCTTCTAAATGTTTCGTAATATATTTAAATATTGTTTGGAATACCAATTTTAACATTAATGTTTTGGATTCTGGGCTGTCCGGGTGACGCCGCGTCGAAGGCTGAGTTGTCCGACGTTTCGACCATCCTGTCGTGGTCTTCCTCAGGGCTGGTATGCGCCGTGATTTTTTTTTTTTTTTCAGTTTCCCCCCCTCCAGTTTCCCTGGAGAGACAGGAATTTATTTATCTTTGGTACATATATGAATAACTGCAGCCGATTTGGCTTGTGCAGTTAGGGAAGGCTTAATTGCTTACAAACAAAACTATCCTATAACTATAACTATAACTATACACATTCCACTTTGGGGTTTGTTAGTTTTTAGGCTTCTTTTATTAAATCTTTAAGTGGAGATCTTGAAATTGTTCAATTTTCTTCTTTTAATTATTTTTTTTTCTCACTCGCATTCATTCATTAATAATTATATTTACAAACGCATCCATTCATTCATTCATTCATACAAACACAAACACTTCACAACACTATTTACACTTTTAAAGCAGCCACGGCCGACTTCAATCAAGCGTCCGTGGCGCCGCGACGTCTTCGGTCCCAGCGACGCTGGCCCAGCGGAGCGCGCATCGCCGCCGCCGCGCGGTTTCCGCATCCGTGAAGCAGCGATCCCTGTCACGCACTTGCTGCTTCCCGCGTCTCAGAGCTCAGAGAGCCTTGTGCGGGGGCAGTGCGCGGAAGTGAAGCGCGCTGCTGTGGGCCCTTTCTTCTGTGGAAAGGCCCTGTGCACGCCGCGTTTCTCCGCCTTGCCCGAGCGTCTCGCGCGATGCCGAAGCGACGCCTCAGCCCCTTTGCAGCGCGGTCTCCGCCCTTTTGTAGCTCCGCCGGAACTGGTGCGAACGCCTAAGATTCTGAAGACGTTCAGCACTTTTGGGTTGTCGGTCGGTCTAGTAAAAGGCAAGTCGGCGCGCGCGCTCTCTTCTCTGTAGCCCGGATGGGGGTGCAGAGTGGAGGAGAAAGCTGCGCGAATACCTCACAAGCGTACGCCACAAGGGACGCACGCAAGCTGTGAATAAGCGGCGCTTTAGAGGAATTGCAATCGGCGAACGGAGAAGAGGTTTCAAAAGGAGGGTGCGTGTTTTAATTTTGGCAGCGAGATACCGAGCGTGCGCATGCCAGCGAAGGCCGCTGTCAAGTAGCACGCCAAGTATCTCGCTTCGCTCCGCAAGGTAGATGCGTGCCAGCCAAGCTCACCGTTTCATTGTTATCCCTCTACGAGTGAAGTTGACGGCGACGCATTTCTCGAGGTTGAGAGCGAGGCGTTTCCCACTTAGCCATTAGGAAAGGCGGCGACAATCCTTAAGTAATTTAACTGACTGGCTTCCGTTCGCTGATTTCGCTAGTACGCAAATCATGCGCCGTAACATCAGGAGCCCGCAGCGTGTAATACCAGTTCTTGTTTCAGCAGGAAGCGGCGCGTCATTCACGATATAATCCGAGAGGGGGTAGAGAAAGAACATCCCTGAGCACGCCTGCCTCGCTCGTCTGAGGGACGATATACGTTATTGACGCGCACTTTGAACTGCCTGTCAGAGAGAAAAACTCGCGATGCAGTCTGACGTAGCAATCGCCTCACTCCCGCACCGCAAGCACATCAAGCAAACCCGCATGCCACACAGAGTCGAAAGCGACCGCATATCCAGAAAGACCACTGGCAGGTTCTGCCGTCTCTCGAGGGCGCACACCGTGCAAAGCCGCGTAAGCTGCTGCGCGGAGCTGTGACCAGCTCGAAAGCCAAATTGTTCATCTCCTGAGAAGATTGAGACGAGTATTCCTGTTGCAAACGTGAACAGGATAGTTTTCTCAAAACGTTTTCCCAGGATGAGATGCGCCGTGTATGCGCCAGCGCTCGTGTTTATATTCAAGTCTACCGTGTTATTGGGCTTGAAGCAGCGGCCACATCGGGAGAAGCCCGCCAGGTTAGCAGCGCCGGGGGATCAAACGGGCGTATCGGGGCGCGAAGGTCCGTCAGGTGGTCGGCAAGTGGCCGGATCGAACCGGCGCGAGCCGGTCCGCGATTGCCCGCATGGCGCGGCCTGGGGTCGGACGGCATGAAGCGGTCCGGTTCTGTGAGCACGTGGTCCGGGCACGGTACTTATCGATTGTCCTCAATGCCACCTAGATTTCAACCCTCGGGGATGGTGGCCATAGAGGAGAGATACAGAGAGTATATCTCTACTCTATGAATAAACCTTTATTAAAAAATTGTTGTCAATTGCATTGTTTTTATTTTGTTTGATAGTGTAAGCATGAAGTTACAGTTTTAACAAATACATACGTTTCATTAACAACTTCTCTTCTTAATAGAAAGGATACGGAAAGGGTGGGAATTAACTTGCGCAAGTTCTTGCACGGGTACGCTCATAATAATAACAATAACGGTCTTATATTTTTTAAATTTTACTACTCCAGCAAACTACATGGCATAAACATAGATATATGTGATCGGTTTGGGAATCGGTAACAATAATTTAGAAAGGTACCGAGAGTCAAATATTTAACAAGAGAATTTATTTCATTATTTACGAAACACTTGGGTTTTTCTTTTCTGTATGATTATTGTCATGGTTTACTTTCCTGTAATTGTTAATTATTACATGTATGCATCTCTTTAAAATTTCTAAAAGAGACATGCTACATTCACAGCGTATGTTCAGAAAATACTTATTATATTGCACCTTTTGCACAAAGCATCACAATGCTCTTTGGTCCATCACATTAAAAAAAAATCATTCTCCTGCTTGAAGATATCAAGACAGTAAATACTTAATAAGTACTGAAACATACATCACCAGTAATCCGCTGTGGATGTCCGAGGCGTCCTCTATCAATCAAAGAAACAAAATTCTGCGGCCAGGCAACGTCTAATTGGCTCTTAAAATTAATAAGAAAATTTCGACATTCCCTACATAGTAACTTATCTACTACTTTCTTTCCTACATAACTTGCAACATTCACTTACACACACCACTGCGTCTGCCTCTTCAACATTGTCATCACTTTCAAGATCAATTTTTTAAAGGAAACGCTCTACATTTGGAGAATTCTATCTCAAGGAAGCAGTGAATTTTGAGTTTCCTCTCAGATTCCAAAATTTGTTGTACATATATAAAATAATTTGCACCACTGATCTGCCTGTCCCAAGCCGCCACTTTGCATCTTACCCAGAATAATATTTTTCACTCCCTTAACTTTCAAAAATACTTGCATAATTGTAGAAGTCCTTTGACAGTAGTGCTATGTGTGTTTTTGTGGTTAATTTTCCAGATTTCTTTTTTTAAATTTGATGGAGTACTTGACATTTTGTTCCAAGTATCCATCCACTTGCTGAACTGCTCCAGAAAACTGCACCTAGAATCTCCCTCAGAACACTCACGACACTGGTAATTATCCTTCTTGTGAAATCCCTTTGCAGTATTTTTAACACACACCGTTTTCCACCATTTCAAGAATATTTGCAGAAACTTCTGAGTACCTATTGATCCAAGAAGAGAATGTAATTCTCACCTTTTACCTCCCCTTTCTTGAGATATACATCCCAGGGTTGACCCACTCAACTGCTTCCCCGGCGTCGAGCTTCGCAGTCAGCTTGCCCACCGGTTCCTACGAGATGGAGGCATGCGTGCGTGATTCGGCCGTGTTCATGCAAAACACATTCAAACAACAATAATAGTAATGCCAATCAGATGGCCGAGATCGCTAAGGCAGTAGTGCCAGAAGATCGCGGGTTCGAGTCCCGCCTCCCGCATGGGTGTATGTCTGTATAAGTGTGTCTTCTTTTCACCCCTCATTATCATCATCATTGCACCTTCATCATACCCCCAGCTCTAACAACCCTGGGGAATAACAATTGGACTCAGCTAAATACTGGTCTCCAAATAAAGTTACATGCACGTGCCACCGCGATAATGATATTGAGCCACGGTAAATGCAGGATGCATGCTTGCGTGGTCGGCCGATAATAATAGAATAATGAGAATTTAATTAGTTAACAGTTGGTTGAAAGGAAATCCCCGGTCTATTACAAAACTTATCTTAAATGTACTACTTAATCTAGTTTGGATCGCCGCATAGCTGCCCCGAGTCCTGTGTGACGGCCCTCGGCGGCGAACGCGTCGCGTGCCCCTCGGAGAGGGGGAGGGGCGGGGTGCGCTGTGGGCGGCCACGATTCAGCGCCGGGGACAGCGTTGGCTGGGGGTTCCGGGCCCCTTCAGACGTCGCCGCCACGGCGCGCTTCCGAACAGTGCTTTAAATGGCGAGCCTCGCTACAAGAAGTACAGAAGGGCCACTGGGTACGCGCCACTGCCAGTAGAAATGGCCTTCCTGCGAACCCAAAACCTTCCGCGGCGGCGGCACTCGCGTCGTTAGATTCCAAGTGGAGACAGTGAGTAGGCAGCGTTCAAGCTCCTGGTAGCCCATCACTTGGGACCTGGCCCCCTGGTGCTCTGCAATCCACAAATGAAAGTCCGGCGGGAAAATTGGTACCTCACGACAGGCTGTCTTGGATCTGGCGAACTCAGATGCAGCTCATTATGCATATCCGAGTTGGGCTATCGGCCGTCAGTGGCCCAATACTCAGGGCAAAGAGGAGGAACTCCTCGTCCTCGTTGCATGGCAGTGGCGAGCTGTCATACGACTATATTGACTCCGGCACTAGCCCGGCCCACGCCTTGAATGAAGAGGTTGCCAAGAGGGCGTCCCGGCCGGTTCCGGATGTGGGCCGGGCGCCGTATTCGTGCGGTGGCAGGAGGGGCGGAAAGAGGCTAGCGCCGCGGCCACGGCGCTCCGGGAGGCACGTACTCCCGGCGGTTCGGAGCGATCGACTGCCCCGCAGCAATTCAAACCAAGGCCCGACCCAATTGGGTTTCCTCAGCGCAGCAATTATCACGGGCGCACATATGCGCTTGTGTTCTGGAGTTTCAAAACTTTAATTCCAGCTTGAGCCTGCCATGTGTAAACATGGCACTGCCCAGACCATCAAAAGCACTTGCAAAACTGGTCTCGGAAGCCTGGATATAGCCGTTTCCTACCTTAGGCCCTATCCTCTCTTTTATACATATATGATACATTCTTGTCCATTAGAAACAAGTTCCCTTTGCTGATGCAAATATTCTTTGCAAAAAAGAAGCAAAATGATTTCTGAGGCTTTGAATTGATTTTGTAATAACATTAATAGTAAATGAAAGAAAAACAGTTCAATTACAGTTTTTATTTCAAACAGAAAAACACTTGCACTACTGAAAATGAAAACTATAGAATTGGTTGATGTTAACATAATAAAAATACCCTTATTGTCATCACAATTTCACTGAATGACACACTGGAGCTTCATTATACAGCTTTCCTATGATTCTTTTCAGCTCTGCAAAATGTAACCTGCTAAATAAAAAAAAATCTCCATTCAGTTTCACGCTTCTCAAGCTTACCAAGTTATCATGTTCCTGGGATCATCTTCATTGAAAACACTGATATGAAAACACAAGTCAATACTTCCTTTTTTATTTCAAAAACATTATACAGATGGAGGAGAAAGTATGAAACAGAACAATGAAGATTTACGTGGCAATATTCATATGCTGAATGTTGCACCTCAACTGGTTATAGATTACAAGATTTTACATAATACGAAACAGGAAAATTAAATTGCTAATGTTGTACTCAAACATTTTTAACATTCTGATAACATTATGTTGTGCTTTGCAAGCCATCTTCCTTCCTTTACATCAAATAACATCTTATCCCGCAAATGGCATTCATAAAATTTGTTGCTATTGCTAACATCACTTTTTCTTTTATTTAAGAGAAGAGTGTAAAATAAAGGACAAAGTTATCATTATGACTATAATCTATAACAAATACAAACTTAGCGAAATATATTTTTTCTCAAATTGACATCAATAAGTCTTGTGTTGTTTCCCAAATAATGGGAAATTCTACTTAGGCTCTTTATGGAAGCGTTGGACTGAAAAATACGATCCGAATATAGGGTTACCAACAAGCCAACTTTTAGAGAACATGTCTTACTTTTCAGTGATATTTATGTCTGCTTGGCATCCGACTTTTTCCCAAAACCTATTTTCCAAATTCTCTATAAACGTAATGTGTAGTTCCAATTCTAAGTTTTGTAAATAAATAAAACAAAAAATGTAATACAAAAAACTAGATGGGATAGTGACAAGTCTGCAATTATTTAATTTTAAGGCTACCATCCATATCATGAAACAATTTTCACAATGCAGTATTCTCCACTTAATACGTGAATTTTTAGAATCTTTTCAGGTTGCAAAAAGGGTAAAAATATTTAAAATAATCATTAGAAATGTGCATGTCAATTACAGAAGGAAACTAAAATAAATACAAGTGGAACATTTTATTTTATATAGCACGAAATCTGATGGGTTACAAGTGCAATTGCCTTTCTTCTAAATTTATTAGAGTCCTGCTCTTCTCCAGCCAACATCCTGTATTTGAAAATTTTCAGTTGGTAACCCTATCTGATGTAGATCCAACTGGGTAAGCAAGGACACCACAAGTTCCCCTCCCCCCACCCCTCCCTGTCCCCTGTAAGCAACATTGAATTAGAATCTGTTTTTATACATAAGAAATCAACAGGAGCAATAACTCAACTGTAACAAAACAATCTTTCTGCTTGGAGCAAATGCAAGCAATATTCATTATCTACTCAATTTAGACAAGCTTTCATTGTAACAGAAGTATTATCTACATAGAATACTGTTCTTAAAAACAAAAGTCAAAAATGCCAATATCACAACTTTAATACATCATCTGCAAAAATATCACAAAGCTCCGAGCCAAAGACAGTTCGCAATACTGGTTCTTCAAGATTCGCATCGTATTTAGAAGAAACAAGTTAAATGCAAGAGGACAGACTCGAAGGCATCTTGGCCAACATGAGTACTACAAGGAAGCATTGTAGAATAGGAGAGACAGAAATAGATGGATGAACAGTAATGCGCGACCGTTTATGAATGTTCATGTTGCCACAACACATCAATATATTACTCAACGTAACTCGGAAAATAAAATTTCAACACTAATTTTGTTACATCAGATTTTCTTTCCTTCCCCCTCTCACTCTCATCCAGGTTCACACGTGATCAAGTATATTTATTGAAATGCAATTGCTATCCTGCAATTCCTCTGTCTGGTTATTATGTTGTTTCTATCATGTTTAGTTTTCTGTATATGAATTTTGTTTGAATCATTAATTGTTTAAAAATAATTTGTGTCATGGATTTGATTTGTTCATGAGGTTCCTTTTGCAAATACTAATGAATGATAAAGTCACTTAAGTTCTATGTCTGTGCAAGAAATAAATCAAATTTACAACAGCAGACAAGACAATCCTGTAAAAGTCATCTTAGTACAAAGTCACAAAAGTCCTGAATAAGACAACCTAAACTGTTCTATAAAGTAAATAATTTGTGCACAATTTAGAAACTCAAAGTCATTCTAAGAAAACAAAACTCTTTTGCCATACTGAAGAAAAACAATTCCTTTTGACCCAAGAACTTAAAATATTACACAGATTTGTTTGTCATTGCTGTCTAAGAAATGCATGCGAGTGAATGCCTGGCACTTCCAGCAACACTAGACCCCACAAACAATCGCAAATAATCGCGCAAACAATCGTGCATCGCCACTCATCCATCTGTTTCGGAGTATCCCGTTCTAACTTCATATGACATTACACAGTTTATGTGGAAATAAGGCAGTCCCTCACTGGGAACAAGTCAGTCCTGGGGTCATACATTGCATAATGTGACAGATGGCACATTTTCATCCCTTTTCTCTTTCATTTCTGTAATCGTAGTACCATTTCGTGTTCACACACAAAAGTTTAAAAAAATCTTTTATCAAAAAAATATCATCATTCACGAATATAAGATGAAATATACAACCCCAAAACTCTTCTTTTATATTTTCTTGTACAGGCATAATAATTATAATAATAATAATAATAATTATTGTAACTAAAAATCATACTGTTAATGGAGGAGGCCCTTGCTAAGACAAACCCCTGTGAATCACAGGTAGTCGCAATATTGATTTTAGACTCTTTAGCAGGCTGAGTTTTTGAGTTTCTTTTCTCACATGATAGAACACAAGAAAGTTACACAATGATGATAATAAACAATGTAGATTGAACATTTTAGGCCAGTTCATAATAGCAGGCAATTTTATGTGAAAAATTGTACTGTCATTCAAAGGCAAGTAATAATGATAGAAAATTGAAACCACCAAAAAACTGTTACCTACATCATGCAGATATTTGCAGAAAATGGTCAGAACAATAAAATTAAAAGTTTATGCAACTTAAGTGTGGCATGATGCAAACTACATGACACAAACATTTACACTGTACAAACAAGCAGCTCTGAAACATAGCTCCTGGAAGGACGGCAATCGGATATAACATGAAATTCAGTGTTTCTGAAGCCTCTCTGTATCAGAAACCTGAAGCAGAAGTGCAAGTCTCAACGCAGCCTGCAAAGGGCTAAAAAAAAAAAAAAATGTTGCCAACTGTCTGTGCACATGGGGCCTGGGGCCACGCACCCCCCTTTTATCTACGCATGACACACTCAGTCCTTGCACACGCCTGCCCCACCCACAGCGCCACTCCGGCCGCTCCCAGGCCTGTTAGTCCTCCAAGTTGATATCCACTGGGATGGATGTCGTGAAGGTAGGAGTCTCCAACTCTTCGTGCTTCTTCATTTTCATGCCCTGCAACAGAGCAACCCATCTCGTGCAGGATCAGGAATTGAGCAAGTTCCATTAGGCAATCTTCCTCCAATAAGGAAATTCTTTAAATAATACACATTTCTTTCAATCCCCTTAACACTTTGTACACCTTTGCCAACTGGGGCTCAACAGTGCAAGATTGATTTTCTCCGTCAATGACAAGTCCCGTTTAACATATAGATAGGTTGTTTTTCTTTTCTTTTGAGTCCCTAAAGTGTCAAAATTTTGACAGAATGCACCAAACTATGAAGTAAACAATTAATAGATTACTATAATGTTTATGGTTGAATAATTTCATATCATGTTTATGAGGTTACCAATCAGTTTATGAGGCAACAAATTGGTTAAAATTATTTTGACAGAAACTAAACGGATGCCCTATGTACCCCGTTACAAAAGCTCAATCTTGGTAAAATTACAACAAAATTAGAAATTTCCAATGCATCACAAGTGCCAAGGTAGTGTGTCAGTGAGATTTAAATAAAGAATCGATGCAAATTCAGGACTTTAAGAATTACGAATTAATTTTATATCGTTCATTAGTTTCTTTATCTGACAGTTAATTTTATATTTCCCCTCTCTTCACAAGACAGAATATACCAAATTAATCCACAGTTTATATATCTAATTTTCATTGCATATATTCCCACTAAATTAATTAAATTTACTGTATGAAAGGTTCACAAGAGAAGGTTGTGGTCAAAAATTAATCAATTTGTAAGCTTGCACACAAGAATGCCCTTTTGCAAGCATTAACGCACATACTAAACTTTCTACTTTTAAACAAGGCCAATTTTACTTTCATTGATATTCAATTTAGAAATTAATTACAAATTTGTGAATGTTTTCACACTATTGGGGCACACTACTGTCCTTACTAGTACGAATATGCTTACTATTTTGAAAGAATAGGGAATCACACAATGAGTCATCTTATTATGATACAGCTGATTTTGAATAATTGGATACTCTTTTAATCACCCAATTTAAGTGTGATCCTACTGTTATTCTTATATTCTGAAAATTTCAACAAAACTATGACAAGATTGTAGTACCTACAAGTAAGAACTTTCAAGCAATTTATATAGTCCATAGGCACGGTTATAGCAACAATTTTTGATTAGTTTGAATCACTTTGAGGTTTCTACCAAAACATGTAAGAGCTTATCAGTGAGGTAGATTATTGTTTAAGCATTACAGATATATGAAACAAAAAATGACTCCTAGATAAATAAATAAATAATAATAATAATGAGAAGAGAAAATACAATGTTCTCTGATCATTAGTTTCTACAATACACAATTGAATTGTACAAGATACCCAAAATAAAAGCTGAGAATACATCCCACTGCTAATGTGCAAGTTCAAAATACCATAGAATATGCGATTCAAATTAACATGCAATACTATACTACCAGAATCAAGTATCCTACAAATTATTCACACATTTTTTCTTGCTGCCTTTATTGCTTAATTTCCCCTTCCAATTTTGTTCTCAGATTAAAATAATGCCTTTTGCAAAAGTTTTTGCATAGGATGTACATTCTTTCTTCATTTGGAAGGAAGAAAAAAGGCTAACAAAAGCAAGCAGGAGTTGGTTGATATCCAAATAATATTACAAGAATGATACAGTGAAAAGCATATACAATAAAAAAGCAGCACTGAAAACACTGAAAATAAAATAAAAATTACATCTAGAGTATATACCAATACTACACTCAAAAAGGTGCAAGCCTCTTCCAATATTCCAAAGGTGCAGTGAAGGTAAATGAAGTGCAGAGAATTCTGAACATCCTGATGAATATTCCAATCCTGAACATTACTCGTCAGTAGGGAGAGGATCTTTATACTCTAAAATTTCTTGAATCTATGCTTTTAAAAGTGTGCATCTATGACCTAAAAATTCTGAAATATGCAATTAAAATTAATACATCATTTTCTGGATTGAAAAGATATATTTTGTGCAAACATAATATAACTGAGCTTACTTTGTGGGATAAATAATTGCAGTAAATATGCACCCTTAGTGAAATACATTGTATGTCTAGTTCATTTTTTCCACCTGGTTGAAATACTATATCAAGAAATAACCTACATTTGCATTGTTCTATAGATAAGGGAATAAACACGAACTGTAATATGGGTTCGTAGGCTTCCGCGGTCGGAGTCAATGCATTCTTGTCTATCTGGGATGAGCCCTGTGTCGGTCAATGTTACTGATGTTTTGGCCATCTTGCTGTGGCTTGCTTCAGAGCTATACTGCTGATAGCAGCTCTTGAATTGCACGAATATTCATCAACAGAAAAATCTGACAAATATGCACTAATATATTAATCTACATAGCATCCACTTCTAACCAAATGTCAAGAAATCTCTCTTACCGATGCCCTGAAGCAACAGACAAAAATATGCAAAATCATAGAAATCATCTCCCTACTGATCAGTAAGAATTTTTATTACCTTATACAGAATGAATTTTAACAAGTTAAAAAGATTTGAGACATTCACAAGAAGAAAGTCTGAAGTTCAGAAAATAAAAGTGGAGTCTGTAGGAACACTACAAAGAGGGGCAGCCACTTCAGGATATTCATTCAGGTTTCAAAATTTCTCAATTCGACTGTTAATTTCCAGAGTTTTAAGTTATGTAAAATTAAGTATTAAGAATTAAATCTGAAATATGTTTTGTTCACCAAACGCTGTTGGTAACCTGACCTAGTTAGTAAGTAAAAGGAACAATTAACATTTTAAATTGTTCAAAGCATTTGTCACTCCAGCCAAGAATCAAATTCAGGTTTCCTGATTTATAGCCCAGTTGCTTTGCGCAATAATTTACCGAGTGAATGTATGCTCCAAACGTTATCTTGCATCTATATACTGTATGTGTATTTTGCATTTATTATTTGGTATACATTCTTGATCACTATTTCATCGTGGTGACAGTACTGTGGGAATAAAAGGACCCATGAAATTGTTTGAAGCATTGGTCATCTCACAGTAGCTAGAGATCAAAGTAACTGGGCTGTGAACAAGAATATTGACAAGTGCTTGCCAGCCAGAATGACTAATACTTTGAACAATATTGGCTAACACTACATAATTTCTTTTCACTGCACTTCACACCACATGTCTGCCTAGACCTAACAGTAGAATTTTGTAAGAGGCAATGGAAACGCTAAGTATGGATACATTCTAACACCACAAGTGACAAGACCCAAGCCACAGTGCGAAACACCAGCAGGCCACAGAGATCAAAAGGGAGCAACGGGCTGACAGTCCACAGACACAAAGGCTCAGAGAATGCACATTCGACTTCACCATGAGTTGTATGCTGAACACAGTAAATACACACAAATACTGAAGTTGATATCCCAATTCCCAACCTCGAGAAATTATTCTTCTGTACTGCATTAAAAAGGTAAATGCTAATTCTTGTCCACATGCAAATATTACTGCTTTTTCATCATAAAAATAAAAATATCCCTTAAAAATACAGTATATTTAAACAAACTTTATTGAGTGATACCTATAACACACAATCTACAATTAATTGGACACTTTTTGTAATTCATTATATAAAAAAGGGCTTTGATTTTCAGTTTTTAACATCCTTCAATCCATAAGCATATAGGAAATATAATAATGTCTTTCTCTCTCTCTCTCTCCTCCTCCTTTTTCTATATCACTTGTTCATCTCATCAGAGCTACTTTATCTTTTTATTTGAGATCATATAATAGGATTAGTTTTGTCGCTATATTAACAAGTTTAGTTTCTGTTTCATTGATCATGTTTAAAAAATTTGTTTTTTATTATTCTATTGTATCTTTCCAACTTCAATCTACATCCTCTTCTCAAAAAGCTATCGTATTTCCTTGGTAAGTGGAGGTTGTCACTGTGTCAGGTTGTTTTTGATTCTGCAGTGTTCTTTTCCTTTGCAACTCTTTGTAAATCACCTTCAGATGTTGCCAAAATCGCTTGGTTGTCTGTGAAGTGTTTGGTTTTAATTTCTTTGCTTCTTTCTATCCCAGTTTTCCATTTGCTCACCATATTAATCATATAGATATTGAAAAAGAATAAAAATAGTGAGTCCAACATTTTTGGGGATTGCTGTTGTGACTTTTCCATCTGCGTTTCAGATTTTTGTTTCCGATTGCTTGTCTAGGCTCTCGATGGCTTCTATTACGTGTGTCAATGTTTCCGAGGTCCAGGGTTTCCCACAGTTGGTTTAAATTCACTCTGTCTTATGCTTTTTGTAGTCTACAAAAAAATACTCAACATTTTCAAAATCACAGCAAATTTTGTTTTGGTCTTTTTGCTATTTGGTCAACATTGAAAATTTCATTTGTATTACTTTATCCTTTCCAAAACGGACGTAAGTTCTTTATTCATTCTTTCTCCACTAGGTTTAGTTGGCCTATTTTTTAGAATTCTTGCATAGATTTTGTAGGCTGCAGATTGTACTGTTATTCCTCTTATAGTTTTAACGTTATTTTTTTGGTCCTTTTTTGTATGAATATATTACTATCACAGCAGGCCACTTTGTGGAAAACTCTTCCAATCCTGCCAATCTCATTTATGCCATTCAACAGTTTATTTTCTAATTTCAGGTCACCATACTTTACCACCTCCAAGTTAAGTGTCAGGTCTTGACCTTTTATAGTTTTTTGCTTTCCTTAGCATTTTCATTGGTTCCTCTCTATTCATTCTCTGTTGTGCATGTGCCTTATTTCGTAGATCCAAGGTCTGTTCTATATCTTTATAGTATTGTTTTAATTTTTAACTTGTTTTTGCTTGATCTATTCTTTGTACCTAAAATGTAGTGGTTGTTCGATTGCTCTTCTGACACTATGAAAGAACCATCTGGTTTTACTGTATTTCCATTTTGGCAGGTTTCTGTCTTGCAGAGAGTTGCCAAAAATTCTTCATAAAACATAAGATACTGGATTTTACATTTAATTATGTTATTGAAACAAAATAAAACAATTTACCAATAAAATATTGCAGGAAATAAAAAATCGATATCAAAACGGGGAAAAATTCTACATATACTTCTCTAGTGGAAGGGTTTATTTATTTATTAATGGTGGCAGCAACAAGCTGTTGTACATGTTCTTATAGACATTTAGACACAGTAGCACAACTTTCATACATTATACTGCGAGCATTCCTTAAACTGTGTGGTCTACACATCACCACACTATGACTCCTAGACTAGGATGACATGACAGCCTTCCCAGAATTCTAGTGTAGACTTTGGGAAATGTGGTGACACTTTTAGAATTGGACGGGCTGTGAATGTCCCATATTAAGAGTTTGGAGCGATAGTGACGTAGTCTCACTTTCTCACTTCCTGCTACCTTGAAAATCACACCAAAGCATATGAAAGTTGCAGCCAAACAGTGGCAGAGTTCACCAATGATTCCCTGAGAGCAGGTATAAGAGGAGAAACTCATCATTCCCTCTATTGCCTCAGGATGTGACCTATCACACTACACCATTCCAAAGTGTGCTGCAAATTTAAAAATAAATTTTCTTTCTACCTTCTTAGATACGTAATCATCACTTTATGTTTTCTACAAAATTATTTGAAGTGTTGAGGTCAAAAGAGTAAGGCATTTGCCTAAAAATCCAATGTCTAGATACCCTAACATCCTTTCAGCCATGCTGGTTTTATCTATAAACTATGTTACAATTTCATGGTAAATTCTACAGAATAGTCGGGGACAAAATTGTTGAAACTAGTTAGATTGAGAAGGGAAAAGGAAAAGAAGAAGAAGAAGAAGAAGAAAAAAAAATGGAAATAGTATTAATGGAAAAGGATTTCACGTCTGTGGAAGAACAATACCAGACTCAACTTACTCAATAGCTAACTCAACTTACATTTCATTTAATGCCATGAAGGTCAGTCTTTCAGGAAATATATATAATCACTTCACCAAGGACTGTGCACATCAGAGCTTGTCAAAAAACCACACATTACTATAATAATAAATAAATCCATACAAACAGCACTCAAAGGTACATAGTCAAAAGCATTATTTGACACACCAATTGTCCTCGCCTGCCTGTTCTGAGATATAAATTGTCTAAATTTGCTTATTTCAATGTGAAAAAAATCAATAAATGTCATGGCTCTGATTGAGAAATTTTAATATTCAGATTAAAATAAATAGTTAAATAATTTTAATATTGCAAAAATGAAAGAAATCTACAATATCTGCTTACTATTGACAAATACAGTATTAAAGTAATGGCACCAAAAACATTTCATGAAGATAAATGTAGTATATTATTCCCGATATTGTGAATCTCCAGAGGAAAAATAGGCATTGCAAATGAAGAGGCCAAGTTTGTACTAACCCAGACTTGTACTAAGAATAATGAATTATATTTTGAGTGCACCAATGTATTGAACTGGAAATGAAGAAGAACCATAAAATAAAAATGAGATGTTTTACTGGTTAGTAGGCAAAGCAGTAAGTCTTTTTTATTTTATTTTTATTTTATCGAGTACCTTTTTCCAAACTCCTTCTTGTCCCTACATTTTTTACTCATTAAAAGAAACAATAAAAAAACAACAACAACAACAACAACAACAACAACTCACGAACAGACAGAACGGGTAAAAAGTTTAGGCGTCAAAAATTAATTGGGCTGTGCTCCCTCGAATGATCACCCTTTAAACTGATATCAATGATTACAGTAAGGTCGTGGTTTCCTGGTTAGACGTGTTGCCATAGATCCATGGAGATACATTTTGCCGATGCAGAAGCCAATTTTGAAGGTCAATTTTTGCATGTGGAAAATAATTACATGGATAAATTCCATAACAAAAAGTTATGCAATAAAGTAACAGTAATCTTTTTACAGAAAGAATATTTATGTACATAAGAATAGTGTGAATCCAACAATGAATACATCAGTAACTGCATTGAAATGAATATAATATGATATGATCTAAAAGTGGTAACAGACTACAAGAAAAAGACACTACACACCACTTTTCAATGTGATCCATTGAGGGCTGTAATTTATTTTTTGACAGATTCTAAAATGGTTAAGCATCGCCAAAGACTGTATAGCTCTGTGATTTATATTCCTCCACCAGCCATACGGGCTACGAGCTGATAATGCCTCGAAGTCAGTTCAGTGCATGTAGTTGGACGTTAGGGATAGTTTTCAAGACAGACTTTTGGTGTTACAATATTGACACTACATAGAATACTGTAAAATTTCATCCAAATCGTGTCAAAAAGCAGGTGAGAATATGAATGAAGTCATCAAATGGATGTTAACAGTCAGACCGTGAATGCTGAATTTCATAGCGAGCTTGATACTTATTCTCCATTAGCTTTTAACTCACAATAGAGAAAATCTTAAACACAATTATGTTTCTTAAAAGAAAGTTTTGAAGTGTACCTTTTTTGTATTCTAGGTACATAAATGTATCTATAACAAGCAAACATTCTCTAATTGGCAGAATGACGATGATGTTAATAATAATAATAATAATAATAATAATAATAGGGAGAAAACAGCTCTATCAAAGTCCGTTACTGTTTGTGAATTGAATGTCGCTAATTTCAAAATGTTAATTACCAGGCCATGCTCCCATAACAAGTTTGATCATCAATGAATGTCCACAAATCACGCAAGACATAAGAGACAACACACGGGGCATATTCAAGGGCTCTTATAGTAAGACAACTTTCAATAAACACCGGTGTGGCGAAATAATTACAGATGAGAATGTACTACTGGTTCAGCACAGCAACACATGGAGAGGACGTCAGCCAGGCATTACAGGGTACAGGTATTGCAGCACAGAGGTACACGTTTGTGGACAGTTTTCCCCCTTTCAAGACTTCAATCAGCAAGCACCAACCAAGGAAATGTGGGAAATCCACAGAAAAAACATTTGCAATTCATGGATTTTTGTTAATTTTAATTTTTGTTTATCAATAATAAAGGCTTGATTTCACTTCATTTGCAAAAAATCCATGGACTTGTTTCAAACACAGGAACAAATATCACGTTTAAATATTTATTTCTTAAATATGCTTCCATTGTTTTGTGATAATTCAATTTTCAATAGTGTGATATGATTACATAGACAGCTACTATTTTGTTATGTTAAATAGGAGAATTTTATTTTTATTAAAATGAAAGCTCTGATAACTAATACAATGTATTTATCTTTTTAGAAAAATGTGAATTAGTTTGCAGGATTTCAAGTTTTGTACTTCAAGTGAACTGCAAGGCCCTTATGGCTGGTGACTACCATCTTAAACCATTTATACACTAATTTATTTACTTATTTATTCATTCCTTCCTTCCTCCTGCAGTAAAACAGATGCTCACGTAATCGTTACATATTATAATTTGAAATCTACTGCCTGTAAAATTGTTTGTAAATATAATTTATGTTTTTTATTTAAAAATTATTTTGTACTTTTATGATAATTCCCATCCCTGGCCATTTTGAAATTAATTTTTGGAAACATTTTTTCCTAATTTTTTGTAAAACTTTATTTAAACGAAACCTTAATATCGCATTCAACCTAAAAATATTCCTTGAAATTAATATACTCTGGCTTTGGAAGGAATGATTATTGTAGGCTTTCTATTCTATTGTAGGCTAGTGAAAGATTTTCATATTGCCAAAAATGAAAATTAAATTAGATAATCCACAAATACAAATATTAAAAATGTTACAAAGATAATTTACTTCTCATGTTAAAATCGAGAGAGATATCAATGAATTATTGTAATTTTTAATACAGTTCATTGTTATACAGTAAAATTTGCCTAAACGAGACCCTGTACAAACCTGAAATCTCTTTTAACAGGAAAATTTCTCCAATCCGTGAAATTAAATGGCATTTTACACAGCATAAAATAGAACTTCTCCAACATGGAAATGGAACCGTTTTTCACGCCCCGCAGGGTTAAAAAAAAAAAAAATCTTATAAAACGGAATTCCTGTGAATGTAAATGACACGTATGTGTTCGTGATGTGAGACACGTAAAGTGTTCTTAATGAAATGAATGCATCTGCAAGCTTGTTTTAAATTGACCTTGGGATCACTTGTCTGTCAAAGTGTAGGCCATAGGGGCATTTCCCCCCCCCCGTAAACCGGAATTAATTTTGTGTCCCAATTGATTCCTGCTGAGGCAGATTTTACTGTAGTAATACTGAATATTTATATGAGTACATTAAAGTATAGAGAAAATACTTAGCAGTTCTAAATACATTAATACAATTAAGTAAAGAAAGAGTAGGGAGCGAAGAAGGGACAGAGGGGGAAGAGAGAGGGTCGAGGCACAGGGAGAGAAAGACAAAGATAGAGCAATTACAAACCGTTCATCAAATTTAATTCCACTATTTACCAAAAAGATTTTTAAAAGAATTTTAAGAAATATGAACCGCTGAGTCGTCAAACTGCTCTGAAAAAGTTACGATTTTCAACCAAATTTTTAACAACGAGAGCAGACTTATTTCTGCCATTTTGATCTGCGCTGGACTGTCAGGTGTGGGGTGCCCTGAGACGTTCACCGGCCTGTAACTTGTCCACAAACGTGCTGCCCATGTGCACTTTGCCTGGCGGTTGAGCGCGGTGCCTGTGGCCGTGGCGGGCCTTGTGGTGTGCCTTACCCCCACCTGCTGCAGCTTGTAGTGGTTGATGATGTCCTGGTCAGCCGGGCAGCTTTGTGTGAACGCATCCAACTGGTACATGTGGTACATGTAGCGCCACAGTGCACTCAGCTCCTTGGGGATCTCAAAATCCACAAAGTATTTCCCTAGGGCACACACATCAGGAATCATCAGTTGTACATAAAGGCACCACCCTCCTCAAAACACAAAGCAAACCGCACAGAAAGCTAGTAGTGAAAGACTTGAAATGCCAAATTTTTTAATAAGGGGCCCTCACATGAGCATGCATGCATACAAGTGTGCGTTTGCATGTAGGATAGGAATATTCATCTTTTGTAAATAGAACAACCGTTGACCAAACATTTTACCTGCAGAGATGCTAGTGGCTCTTTCCACGAGCATGCAAGTTACAATTTCGTGGATCCTGAAGAGTGTAAGTGTAGTGTGCAGAGATGTTTTTGGTGATGATGACGGTAAGAAAAAGCCAACAAAAGTATGAGATTGTGTCAAGTGCATATACACTTACCAGTAATGTAATAGAAATTAATGTGTAGCAAAGGGCAAATAATGCAAATAATACCATTTTTATAGTGTTAGTAACCATTGAGAGTGCATCTATCCAATTGTTAATCATATTTAGCACAAGGCTAGTTTTATGAGCTACACATGTACTTATTTTAAAATACACAATTTAACACATATTCTTTCTGACCTAAGTTTTTTATTCTTCTTCATATTATTGTTTTAAACTGATACTGAACAAACATTCATTTGCAGAAATATATCATTAATATCATCATCATCCTCATCATCATTAGTATTATCATAACCATTATCATTATTATAATTAAATACATTTTTAATTATCATAATTTAACAGAAAAAAATTAAAAGAACTGTATGTAGCATATTGGGGCGAAGTAAAATCTATGCAAGTTTTCTTCAGCTTCTCTTTCTTTATATGTTTTTGATTTATGAATAAATAAAGCAGAATGTGTTTTGACAACATTTTATAATGGGAAACATTTGCTCCCCACATAATAGAAACTTTTCATCAGCAAATGAGCAACAGATAAATATTGTTACTGAAATACCTAAATCCCCCATTTCTACCATGTTTACCAGCATGAGAGAGCAAAAAAAATGTGTGTAGATTACTGCCCTGCAGCAAAAAGGCACTTGTCCAATGGATTAAGGGGAACTGGACAAAAAACTTGACCGAAGGGGGGTTCTTCGGGGTTCTTCGACTCAGCAGTTGCATTATAATACTTGTTAAAAGAATAATAAGTCTTTAGAGTAGTTCAATATAAAGGGTAACTATATAATAAAGAATTATTAAAATAAATATTATACAATTTAACTACACTTGGCTCTTTCCCATACTACTTTTGCCACTTGTAACATGACATCAAAAAACATCATTCCTGCCTTCCAGTCACGAACAGTAACAAGCAGTGGCACCAAGACTGGAGGGTAGAAAATTTGGTTCACATTCAAATCATACAAAAATGTACACATTTACATCCGATTCAAATTAGCTGCTGTAAGGTCTATTGTGTAAAGTCAGATATTTCAATAAAGTGTATTAATCAAAATTTATAATACATTATTTTAAGTAAACTGTAAAAAATATAATTTAGAAATGTATACAAGTCCTTTACAATACAAGAAATCTCATACTTTTTTCCCCTCCAGAAGACAAAGAATATTTATTAACTATAGTTAAAGTATAATTAACTTTTTCTGCTCCCCTTTCATATTGTGTGTCTGCAGCTCATTGCACAATGACATTATGACACAGCCTCATTACAGTACTGGTGTTTAACCATACCAGAAGTTTACAATTGAGAAGTAATCAATCGTTGGGCATCGTTCTATTAAAAGTTGTTTGGATTGAGGTATTACTGTGCCAAGTCACCTCATGAGTAGACGACTGTATTTGTGATGCGCATACATTCCTTGGCCTCCAAAAAGAAGAAAAAAAGAAGACTGAATTCGTTTAAGAGTGCTGAATCAGTTATTAATCTGATAAGAAATAAGAATGGATACCAAACTTCAATGTAATTTCTTTAGTGAATTGACTTGTGTATTGCTCATTTGAAGACCGACTGTAGTTACGCTTAACCAATGCTATTCTGGGGGTTGTAGGTGACAGTTTTCAACGTGGCATTATGAACACTGCATGCCAGTTGGTGCAGAAACATTCAATGTAAAATTTAATTTGTAATAGTTATTATTAGTGGAAGAGAATTACTGTGCACTCAATGAAAAGGGTATTAATACACTCATTTGAAGTTTACAATACTTCCTCATACTGTAATATCACTTCACACTTTTGTATTAATACACATCATTACATCATTTCATAATATACTATTTTATCTCCATAATTTGAATTAAATAATTTTAATTACTTCTATTTTATAATTAAATTTTCATCTCAGCCTGACAAGTATGTATTTCATTCTTTGACTGTTGGTACAAGAAAGGAATCATTAACAATAATTTTATTTTCAAACAGTGAATGGGTACCTGCGACACGGATATGCTGCAGGCGTGGCATAAGCTCACAGTCGAAGCAGCACATTGTATCCCCTGTGAGGAAGCGTGTGGCCTTGCGCCGCATGTGCTCGTCAATCTTACGCAGGTGTGCAAGCAGCGCGTGCGCTTTGGAGTCATCCCCGCGCTTCAGCAACATCAGCTTCAGCTTGCTGTACAGGTTCTCGATCAGCGTTGCCACCTCCTTGTCCTGCATGCAATTCAACACACTCTTAGTAATAATGAGATCTTCCCTTAATATTAAGAATTGTAAAAATTAATATTAAAAATAAAATATAATTAATTTCATTCTATTAAATTTAATATCATCATTATTCATTGCGATTTTTGTTTGGATACAGTGCTGCCTCAGTAATGATATGTGAAAACTGAGAAACAAAGGTTGGTGACCATTGTTACGTTTAATTTGGCTATTTATACCAGTCGTATTTGCTTTCTGCTTATGATTCACCTGGATTCAGCAACACAGGTCCAAAATTTATCTTCAAACCATACAGCGGTAGCTTGACACTTAGGGAATGGATGTGTTTCCATCCTTTGATAACATTACCAGAATAATATTTCGTATTTTGCAGCACCAAAAATTAAAAAATACGAAAAAGGGAGTAAAACAAAAACAATATTGCTGTTACAATGATTGGACACATTTATATCTCCTCCATCAATTAGAAATTAGCATTAGTAGATAAAACACATCCCAGGCTTTTCTTTAGCTTGCAGCTCATCTTCAACCATGGACAATGCACATCATGCCTGTGGATTTCTGTTTTTTTTTTATTGAAGATACTATCAAACTTCGTACCATATCATATCATAAGAATCATCATAAGAAGTGAACTATAACAAAAACATGGGTCTTCTGCATGTACTACAGACCTACTGAAAATGGAAATTATTATTATTATTATTATTATTATTATTATTATTATTATTATTATTATTATTATTATTATTCTTTTTGCTGATATTTGGATGTTTAGAGTTATTAAGTCATTTCATGACAAGAAGGCTACAACAATCGGTAGATGGTTTTGCTAAATGGTGTATGTGGATAACAGTCTTATTTTAAACCCTAATACATTCACAACTTACTTTTTCTATCTCAAGCCTATGGGCAGGTTATGGAATCCACATGTTACATCTGAAAAGAGTTACTACCTTCAGAGATTTCAGCTTTAGATTTGATTTTAAAACATCTTTTTGGGACTATATAAATGAATATAATCAATAAAGCTAATCAGATACTTGCATTTATTAGAAGAACATGTCAAGACTAACTCTTTACAGATTTGGGGTATGCTGTATCTCATGCTCTCATCAGTTGTTTGGTCACGATGCTTTTTGAAAGATATTTCTAGGCTTGAAACTGTGCAGCGTAACTTATTTGGTATTTCTGCTTCTGTTTTGGGTGTGCAGATACTTTTTTCAATGCAAGAACATGGTACGATTGCTTCAAATTTGGGAATAACTACATTGAAATCATGTAGTGAATATGTCAATGTATATTTTTTGTTTAGACTTCTAAATGGAAAAATTAATCACATATCGTTGCTAAACACATTTAATTTCAAAGTGCTGCAATTTAACTGTAGAAATCACGGTGTTAAGTGTTCAACTCCAACAATCTGAGTAAACAGAATATGTAAAATTGCTGATGGTGTTGACATCGACCTGAGCCATGGCGACATTTTGGTTTTTGAAAGGGTTGCAAGAAGCATGCTTTTGGAATAAGGCCGATTGTATGTCCCCTTATTAAAACACCGCATATTATTAGTTTGTCGGCATAGTTTCACATGCTGTAATTATCAATGTATTATACTATTTTCATTGTATAACTTTTTAAATTTATTTTAAACTTTCTCATGAAACTACCTTCCTTGGCCAATCCACGAAAGCCTTAAGTGGAATGCTCACATCTCGGATATTCAAAGCTCAGAAAAGCCGCATACCAGCGCTACGATCTTCACAAGGTCAGCAAATGGCGTACGATCGCTATTCAAAAAGCATCAGGCAGCCTAAAGCAAGCCCCTATAAATTCCCCATCCTTGCCCTATTCTCTTTCCTTAAACACACACACACACACACGCTCACTTATACTTCGATATAGCTTCAATTAACAGATCATCAGCTGTTATGGTGCCATCCAATCGACAGTTTACATGTCACTACTGTGACGCTTAATCTCCCGATTGGATGACAGTGGTGATGTAAGAGGTGATTTACGTTAACCGAATCCAAGTATCTATGCACTACACCACCTAACACGGGAGCCAATCGGGAGCCGCTGCGAAGGTATTCGTATCTGGAGGAGACACTCCCCGCAACGCGACTTTTAGGTCGGCGCCAAATCTCACCATCCAGCAGGGATCGAACACTGCCACCTCCCGCGATAAATCCATCACTACACTATCGCAACTAATGACCATGCAGTCGATGTGTCCGGGAACGTTACTCCATTAAGTAAATTCCTGGGCGGGGCGGGGGAGGTACCTGCACGAAGAGGTTGTGGCCGCCCGGGACGTTCTTCATGATGTGTCGCTCGATCTTCTCGTTCTCCAGCACGGCCAGCCCGTTATCGATCAGGATGGGCGGCGGCGTCGCCTCAAAGTTGGTCCTGGCGACACACACACACACACACACATGGTCAGTTCAGTTCATGCCTTATATTACGTGGCGAGATTCGGGCCATCAAGCCCGCTCTTCCATCTGACAGTGCATATTTCGCAACGCTCCTTTCACCATCTAGCGGTGGAAGAAGGTACTACTCGGGCGTTGAAAAAGGCGATTTTGAATATAGCTCAGAGGCTTCTATTAGGCATGAGGTTCTTTTACATGCACTAAATCTACATGGGTCAGCCGGCTTTACTTCCCCTTTGAAAAGGCGTGCGAAGAATGGTTTCGCCTTTAAAAATCCTTTACACTTAAATTTAAAACCGAATCCTTTTATTTGTCCGAATATTTGTACCCCTATTCATCTTTTCAGACCAGGAAAGGAACCTCTTCTGCCTCCAGAGAAGGGCTTTTAAGAGGGACGCCACGAGCGGGAGGCCATGCCACGTGTGACAAGACCAAGCCATCCCTCCACGCAGTTGGCCACTCGCTACAAGAGGCAGCCACCCTGGACGCTTTCACGCTTTACACATGAAAGACGTTTAAGAACGTTTCTTGTTGTTTTCTTAATATTTTGTTATTTTTATGTGCCTATCTTATTTACATTCGATTCCACGTTGGTAATGTCAGGCTCTAGAGACCCAGAGACACAAATTCGTAAGCCATTTCTCAAATTTTCAATACTTATTCGAACCACGAGCTTGTATTTGAGCAATTTCATTATTTCATACACAGGCATATTTACTACCGCGCTTAAGATATTATTCGAATAGTGTCATTTAGTAAGTTTGAAAGTCGTAATATATCGTATACTATTACACTGCTTTTTGAGAGCAGGTTTATTACTGACAGTTTCCTTTCCCGACGCTAGTTGCGCAGAGCCTTGACTCCACAGCTATAGAGTGCGCTCTCCCTTGCCTGGCAGGCGTGACCTGCCTTAATGCCAAAATACCCAAACTCACCCTTTCCTTGCCACCGTCATCCCCCGTGATGATTTGCCCAAGCCAGATGCTACCCGCTTTACTTTTATAATAAAAGTAAAATGATGAAATACAATTTGACACTACGATAACAGGCCTCTTCTCGACTAGTGTCAAACTCTTCCTTAACCTGCCACTCAATCTCTTTCCCGCTTTCTCCCCGAACAACCGAATTGTGGACTCAGTTTACACCCCATGGAAACGTTAGCACAGGGTCGTCAGATGAAGTTGAATGGCTTTCAAATCAATTTCGCGCACATAGCAGCTTCCAGGACCGTTAAAGTAGACACAACGCGTCATTTCAAAAGGAGACTTTATTGCATATTAAACCAACAATTGTTTTAAAGTTTCCATAATTTAAAAAAATAAATATTCTGTTTTTTTACGCAAGAGTCCGTCTTCCCTATTTGCAACCGATGCCTTATGCTTTCTCCGACCACGCGCTGTGTGCATCCTGCAGTGTCCCTTGCGATGGCGCACCTGAAGTCCGGCGGGGGCTTCTGCATGTCCACCGTGGTGACCTTCAGGCTGATGGTCTTCAGCTCCGCCAGCAGGTACAGGTCCATGAAGTACTCCTGGCAGAACAGACACGCGCCCTTGCGCCGTCCGTCGATGGTGGAAGCCTACAACACACATTCATTCATTTATTTAAAGCCTAAAAACGTTAAAAACTTTGGGTGACAGTGTGGGGAGAAGGGTATTTTGAGCACGCTTTCTTAAATTCGGGAACCCCTACCCTAACAAATATACAAGTTGAATTATGAAAACATGAAATTTAGCGTTTTCATCAAGAGTTGTTAAGAAAATCCTCGCTCCTGTGCACTAAAACTACAAAGAAAAATGAGCTACAGTTTTGGGTTTTTTACCTCTCGTCGTACTCTGCGTTAAGGAATCTAACTACTACTCCCGAGATGTAGAATCGCAATTTGAATAACTGTATTTCCCACTGACCTCTACAAAACGAGCATAGGTAGCGAAGCTACAATTATGTCCAGTAGTAAAACAAAGGGCCATCTCAGCATTCGCTCGAAGGACCACGGAACTCGGACAAGAAAAAGAACAACCCGATATGGGGGGTCAATGAGCCAGTAGCTGAAGTACAATTCTTGCGAGAGGTGTTTTTTTTTGGACTGTTCAATTCAAATGTAATTAAAACATCAAATATCATTGTTAAAATAAATATTCTTTTTGATCGCGAGTATAATCTGCAATTGTATAGAAACAGTTACTGCAGCATAAGAGGTTTTACTTCCCACTTAAACGGTGCATCGATTTTAATCGTTTCATCTCATCCGGCAATCGGTGGTAAAATAGCATATGAACTGTACGTGATTTTTTTGTAGTGAGCTCCTGATACTGATACCTGATGAATATGATTACTACGTCGTGTTATAGTTTTGACATATGTATTCCCTGAAAATATGTTCGTACCCACGAATAAGTCATTTTTGACAAAAAACACTCATTTGTAAACCACGAGCTAAGGTCAAATTCCTAGCTTAATACAGAGAGGGTGGATTCAAGAATCACATGGGTGGGATTTGCTTAATATCTGAACAAATAGTTTTCTAATCCTAAAGTCTGGGATCTAGAGAATATTCCCTAGAATATTGTGCCGCGTCTCAAACGGTAACGAACATTACAAAATTTACACGAGTAGTATGGAGCTTACCTAAATTCGAAAGAATTGTAAACGCGTAGCATACTGAGTTTAATTTTGTGTTTAATTCATTTAAAAGGTTTCACTGAATTGAGAGACCCAGAAACCCCTTGTTACCTTAGCATTAGTCAATTACACAACGATCATGTTCAATAGAATATACAATTGTAAATTTGAAATGGAAAACTGCGTTGAAACCGTTTTCAAGTGTGGTATTTAAAGTCCCATCATTTCAGTGCGGTATTTCAGCTGAGACCGTTGATTAAGGTACGATCGTAATCAATCTAGAATAATACCACGAATTCCATACGAAGCTAATTTTGAAAGTAAAATGAGGTCAAAGGCTTTTGAAATATCAAAAAATAGTCCAATAGGTGCTTCATTTTTATCCATGGATGCAACGATATCCTTAAGAAAAGAAAAATATTGCTGTTTCCGTAGAGTTTGATTTTTTAAATCCATGCTGACAATCCACGTTATCGCTCCGAGAGGATAATAAGGATTGAGGTTAAGTTACAAGAGACATCCATAAATTACAAAAATTGTCTCTTGATATAAATGTGAAAACGCAAAATATCTGATTCTTTATATGTCCTTAAATCATATTACTAAAGGAGTCCATCGATCAGACTAGTCTTTCCCGTTGAATTTCTCTTTCTGACCGTGAAAGTATATTTTAAATTATACGCACGTTGCCCTAAATATTATTACGAGTTGTGACCCGATTCCGTGTCGCAGGGTGAATCCCGTCTCTGTGTCCATATTCCGCGAGGCGACGCGAGGCCCGTCCCGGATGGAAGCAGTCGACCACACGGCCACCGCGGCGCCGGATGTGGCGACCGCCGTCGCCATCGCAGCCCCTGGCCACCTACCCGACGCCTCGGAACGCATCCACCAACTCGGCACTCCATTCAAGCAGTGGACGTACTCGCACAACAGCGTCCCCAAGCCGCTGTGGCGTTGGATGCGAGGGGTGATTCCCCTTGGACGTATTTAGTGTCAAGTCAGTGCTACTGCTTTTATCCCTATCGACCAGTATATGGAGTTCCCAGACGGTCACCCAACAAGGAGCACGCGGTGACTCGAACTACTGGACTTCCATGACTTTCATAGACCTTGGTTGAGGAGTTCGAGAACCGGCGGCAGGCACCTTAAAGAGTTGGTATCGATTAGTATTCTACAGTGTCTCAGAATCCATGTTACAAACATCCAGGGCTTTTAGATGGGTTGACATGATAACTTTTTGCCTACGGACATGAGGTGAGAAATTTCTTTTAACAAAGTTACGCACATTATATTTGCCTGAATGTTAGGCAACCACTACACTCGTCAACTACACAACATATCCTCGACAGCGTCAGAACGTGACCCGCGTAACACTAGTGCATCACGAGTTGCCTAACAATCAGGGGCACATGTACAACTCCCTTAAATAGAATTCCCCAATATTGAGCATGGTTGACTACATCAAGGAGTTGGTAATATTCAATCTAAGGCACACAGATTGTTACTCTACCATATATCAAATCGGCGAGTGGAATATTTTTGGGACCGAAGTGTTTTCGTATTTCGAGTTTCATTCAGCATTGAGGGCAATCGGGCAGATTCCCTACTCGGAGGAACTTAGGTTTCGTACGGCCTCGGAGCAATTAGTACATCTTTTCACCTGGCAAACACCAAAGCCGGAAGCTGCCTGGCTGCCCGGGAGATTCCGCGTCCTAGGCATAGGTGTCAACGTTTCGGGCGCCATTCCGCGAGGCGCAATACCACGAGACAGGTCGTATTATGGCATATCGCCGTGTGGTTACTGGCTGGCCGCGGAAGCCTAGGCTCTCATCAAAACGCGAGTGGTGGGAGGGGGTCCGACGTCGCGAAGCTCACAAATTGATTCTGGACGCATCAACTACTCGGAAAATCAACGGAAGTTCCAATGCGGGCAGAAATTTAAAGAAAACTATGCAGCCTCTGGCCATGAGAGATGTGTCTATGGGTTCGTCAAATGTCCAGGAAAAATACAAAAACAATACTTTTCTATTGATACAAAACAGATATTTGATTGTTACTCTACCTATTCTCCTACTGCGAGTACCGAATAAATTCTCATACTCAGCGCCTCCCTGCTTACGACAATTGACGTCAAGCGCAACAAGGCCCCCAGGAAGAGGCCGCCCGCCATTTCATTTTCTTGGTACTCATTCGTTCCGTTATGGAACAGCATTTTTTTATATTCTTGGTGTGTAATGAACTGCTGTACTGTGAATATACTACACTACGTTACTTCAGTATTTATGAAGGCTTTTTACTGAAGTACTCAATTGAGTGCAGTGTATTGCGAGATGATTTTATTTTTTCTTGAGCATTGTGCGTGCAATTTTTTTGGAAAATAATTTTGTGAGTTTTGTTCCCCAACGTTTTTTTGCTGCCCCAGGCCAATAGTGCGTGCCAATTTTGAATATTTTTTTCATAGTCGGGAGCTGCAGTAGTTGGTGGCAGGTGGGGAGCGCCCCATTAGACAAAACACTCGTGGCCGTAGCGCATTACCGCGGACATTCCAGAGCAACTTAAGCACAGCCCCCTTAACGACTGTAATTACCCTTTTTTCACGTCATGAATACCACAGGCAGAAGAAAGCTAGTACAGTTAAAGTGGACTCAAGTGGCGAAATAATATTTTATCGCCCGATAAGAGTGTTAAACGCGTTTCGTACATCCCCGAATAATTTAAAGAATCACGGAGTAGGAGTGTACATGAAGAATGTTTTTTTACAATAAGCACTACAATAATGCCAAAGTTGAGTATGGTAGGTATACTTTAACAGAGATACTAATATACTCCGTTTAAGGCAGTGGACAATTTTTTGCAGGTGCTAAAATAGTCTAACATCTCGGATAGAAGCATCGGTCTGCTTCAGCCGCCATGTGGGCTGGAGCGCCAGCGGTTAATGCCTCGGTATCAGTTATAGGCGTGCATTTGGAAGTTGAGATAGACATACCGAATGATTTACGTTGCTCCTCCATCATCACTAAAATGAATAATTTGAATGAAAATTTGATGCTAAACATTTCGAAAAACGCATAGGAATGTGAATTGAGTCGCCAAACGGATGCTAACAAACAAGCCCCAAGTTAATGGGATCCCTAACAAGCAATTTAAACGAACCAATGGAATATTGCAATCTAAATAAAATTATCGAATACTAACTTTTATACCCACGTTCGTTTCTTTACACAGTGCTACAGTAATCCAAAACTTCTTTTCATAAGAATAACTATTTGAAATAATTTATTTAAACCTTGGTCGTTGAGGTCTTGCAAATGACCTGATTTTGAAAGTATATGATGCAATGAAGCAAAAAGCAACTTTTGGTTTAAGAACTCGACCTCGAAAAAAAAAAAAAATCTTATAGCCACTGAATATGGGCTAAGTACTCTCCGAAACATGAAGGTGTATAGAGTATAGTTTGTGATGTACTTCGAATCGTGGGTAGGTCTCGTAATTCAATCTGTACCGTAAATAAAGAACATTACATTAAATATTATTTGCTCAATAGACGTTCTCATCATTTGTTTGATAAGCGTGAGCCTCGAAAGTGTATCTTGCGATCTGCGTTGACCAAGGAAAGATAGTCCATCCTCCATCCGTTGGGAAAACAAAAGAACAGTTCCGCCAGTTCCCACTGCCGTGAGTCACCCTCCCTGGTCCCCACGCCAACGCCTCGCCTGGCCGGGCCGGGAGGTGAGGGCGTGAGTGAAACCTGCGTCAGGCGGTCATCAATGCTTCCGGAGGTGGCCGTTAAATAAAGGTTATGCAGTTATGAAAGCGTAAGTCGGAGCTAATTGCTGCGAAATTGCGTTTGTTGTCTAACAATTTCAACAACGTATTCACGATCATTTGCCTCCTCTCGGCTAACATCAAAACACTCACATTCAATCTTTGTCGCTTTCCGTTCTCACTGACTTGAAAAGAAGCGAGTGGATTCGGAGATGCAATACACATCCTTTAAGAACTTCGACGAGGGAGTTGGCGAATGGCCTTCAGGTCGGATTCGCGCAGGCGGCGTGTTCCCCGAGTGCTGGACAGACTCCCACACAACGGAAGCACGCGTCAGCACACCATAGGAATGCTGTGAATTATACGAAGAGAACGCTCTCTTTCATTATGACATCTTTATTAAAAACTGTTAGTTGAAACACTGCGAGATAGGCGACTCAGGAGGGCACGTTTAGAAGTAATCCGATAATGCGTGGCATCGCAGCGCGATATTTAATCAACTTTAAACTTTTGTTCTTAATTTTAATGATAACACACTTCGAAGTCGCTTGGAGCGGCCGTTTAACGAAGGCCAATCGTTGAAGAACGCTACGCTCTTGGCCGCTAAGCAGGTGGCAGCAGAAAAAAGGAAATATTTATTATTAGGAAGTTTTTTCAGAAAAAAGTCTGTTCCACGAAAAAATGATCGTTAATGGAGGAAAGTCAATAATCTATTCGAGGAAGCCGCTTAGGTAGGTTTCACTGGATTTTTCTTAACGAACAGGTCCTTCTAATGGATAAATTAGCTGATAACCCGGGTTTGAATAAGTATTAATCACAATCAAGACAATTGCGAGTTTTATCTTTAGGGCAAAATGGAAGTCATTCCGCCCCATACCGCCTCGACCATGCCCCCCACCCTCTTTCGATCAACACCGTTGCTCGGCAATGCGTACATTGCGTTACAGACTTCTCACAATTAAAAAATAAATTAAAAAATAAAAAAATAAATGAAAGTGTCATTTTGACGTATTTTCAGCTAAGATGATCGATCAGAACTTACTGGTTAAAACATCAATTAGTTGTTATACATGTAAAAAATGTCCAGAGCGCTATCTAGACAGGCGCACGTGTTTTCTAAAGCAGCAAATTAGCACCGGCATCTTCTGCTTAGTTAGAAGAGCAATTGAGAGGCGGCTGCTCCGATTGGTTTCCACTGTTTCATGCGTATGCACGATCAATACCTTGAGGAGCGAGCCACTGACTGCACGCGATCCTTCTTTCCCCATCCACACCTTATTCCCTTCTTTACGACAGGGGAATGGGCTCACCCCATCAAGTAAAAAGGCTCGTATGGGATGGCAACTTCCTAAAGCGAAGGGCCCCGGACCGCCAGCGATCCTTCCTTCCCGTTCTATCTCCACTCCCTTCCACAGAGCCCTTTGATTGCCTGATCCCCCGTCTCTTGTCATATACGGGCGAGAAACACATACGTAATGGAAATTCCCGGTTGCGCCTTAAGCAACGAACCATACACAGTGCACAATCCTTCCTTCCCCATCCTGTCCCCACTCTCATCCTTAGGACGTGGCGATTGTCTGATTCCATATCCCCACGGACAGTTTATTAATTGGTCGAGAAAATCGTCATCGACCAATTCAAATAGAACTGCCTCGACGTGCTCGAAAAAGATTCCCGTGAAAACGAACTCTAGTGCATTTCGCATTTTAAATTTGGCGCCAGTAATCTGGTCCGCCGAATACGGGGCCTCCTTGGGTCTAATCGACTCTAAGCTCGTGCAACTTTGTGCTTGCGCTTTCGAGGTGTCAACAACATTAAATTCCCCAAATCACTGGTTAATATCTAAAAAGGACTGCCCAACGGAGGATGGCCAGCGAACTGATCGTGCAAATACACATGTTTCGTTACTTCGCCGACAGATAGCAGCAAGGAGCTCCGACTGCGACGTCATGTCGCATTACACGCAATCTCTAGACACGTTACCTACTCATAGCGCGTATCTGACAAGACGTTTGTGGACTATTGGGAGTCGGAAGAAAACCGTCAAAAATTAAAATTCGTTCGAGATATTAAAAGTCGGAAAGCCACTGTGTACCATTCTCTGTGGTATTATTCATTATTGCCACAAAGTCAAACGACAGTTAGCACAGCTACCCCCTACGGAATTGTAAACTCAAATAGTATAGCAAACTGCACGGGTTTACTCGTTTTCGAACAAAATCAAATACCGCCTTCACATGTGAAGCCTTTTTCACAAACTTATGTCTTCAAAAATACTCTTCCAACGCTATTCGAAGCGTTAACAATGTTCAGCCAATGAAGAAGAGACGTTGGAATCAGTCAGGTGGGACACCATTCTTCCAAGAGGTACAAATTCATCACAAAAAGAGGAAGATATGCAACTAAGTACGGATTTTTTATACTACTTGACGTAACCCGGCGTTGAATGTTTATTGACCAAAATCATTTATTAGACTGGGAAAAAATTAATTTTATGTCAGTGTAAAATGGAAGTTATTTTATTTACTTCCGCCGCACTTCCCAATCCGATCTAATAGTCATTAATTTTCCTAAGTGTAACTTTGCTATCGAAATTAATTGAATGAATTAGGACCATTTTAACGACTTTTTGAACATCAAGATACCCATCGGCCTATTCTCTCCCAATTTTCGTGAAAACTGAAGGAAAACAATTTTCGTTTATAAATGGGTGAGAAAGGAGTACGAAATAACATCAAGATGACGTTGGTCTTGTTTTGAAGAACGATTGTGAAAAGTTGCATACAATACGATGATCATTTGATGATGTGTGTCGACTGAACCTGAAACTGGCAAAATTACGCAAGTGTGTAGGAGTATGAAGTTACAATATTCGCTATCTTCGATTCACTCATTCTATGCTCGGAGACGGGAGTGTTTGAAAATGCAAAGATTAGTAATTTCGCAACGGAATATCCAGCTACGACAGACACGTGTACTTCAGAAAGAAAAAAATCAGAGCTTACAATTATAAATGGCGCTTACGTTTTTATGATAAGGCTTTTAAGATAAGGTGGACAGCCTGACTTCAATGCCACAGTGCCATACAACATACTTCTAAAGATCTTGTTAACTATAAAACATTTCAATTGCATTTATGGAAACATGTTTAACTCTGTTTACAGTGATCAGTGACTTTTGTTCCCGAACTTCTAAGCCTTCCTCATTTTATTAGTCTTCGCGGCTCAATACTGCACGAACAATGTTTCTGACTTTTCTACTTTCTGTATGGTGAATGTGTAGAACTTTTCTACAGCTACACATTGAATTTTCGGCATACAAACTGGGCTTCTCGAATAAGACAGGTCGCAACTTTCCCAGTCATTTTATATCATACTGATTCTTGTAGCTTGAATGTTTCTGCAAAATTCATTCAAGTGTAGATCATTAAACAAAGTCAAACTTTTTTAATAATGTGAGTAATAACCCTAAGAGGAGGAAAAGTTTCGATAATTCGCGTATTCCCACTTGTGTGATCGTCATCGATAAGATATTCATGGAGCGCTAGCAGTGTTGCCAGGTTCCGGATTTCACCCTTAAACTTGGGAGATTTGTACGATTTACCACCATAGAGCATAGGTCTGCGGCAACATAAAAAAACAACAAAAAAACACGGATGTTTAATTTAATTTTTACTTTTCTGTACATGTACGTGTATACGGAGTAATACACGTAGTTCTTTCCTCGCCTCATCCTATTCCTGCCTCTGCCGCTGCCCCTGTCGCAATTTTGGAAGAAAAAAAATGCCCCGAAAGGAACTTGACGTCTTAATAAAGTGTAATTAGCACCATTCTTTTAAAAAATTCGAAGAAAAAAAAATTGGATCTGTTTTTGAGAAAATTGCATTTGAGTATTTCTGAAAATTCGAGCTAGTTTTCACACAAAACGGTTGAGTTTTCAAGAAAGTTATGACATTATTTAAAGCATATGTACTCATAAATACAATAATGTGAACAAATTGCCGCTAATATAAATATTAGAAAGACGAGAAAGACAAGTAAAGAAAAAACTTTCGTAATTTTGAAGAAAAAAATAGAGCAATATGGCATTTGTAATCTTATACAGTGTATTTAGCACAATCCCTACAAAGAGTTTAAAGATAAAATGGGGTCCGGAAGGCGTCTCTGAGAATATATATATATAATGTAAGAAGACGCGGAAGAAAAAATTCAGGGTTTTGCAATTTTCGAAAATTTAGAGTTATCAGTGAAAATCGGATCTATCCCGCCTTGATAAGAGTATTTACTGTTCTTACAAGAAATTTAACGAAACAAATGGAGCCGTTTTTGAGAAAATTTTGAAAATGTCCGGGGGCATCATGTTAAGTACCCCAAATTGTAAAGAATGCTTTTCAATGACTCAAAGCTTCGACTCGAGTTAAAAGGACAGGGATTTCTTCAATTAGGAAAAAATCCTAGGCATGGCTTATCCGCTTGTAGTGTTCAGACGGAGGGACAGATAGACGTTTTGAAATAGGAAAAAAAACCCTTTTTCGGTATCTGAGGAATCCAAATCGTGGATTTCCGTTGAAATCTCGAAATCAATTTTCCGCTGCATTTCACAGCTTGAAAGAGGCAGGAACAGGCTGAGGCGAGGAAAGCAAGAGGGCGAGGCGCGAGGTGAGGTGGAAGGCCTTCACCCACCGCCCCGCCGTCTGCCTTGGCCCACTGCACCGGCGCGGCGCCCGAAGGATGCGCTTCTCCCACGCACGGCTCCCCGCCGCGCAGCTCGCCTGTTCCTTCATATCAACTATTAGGCCACTGAGACTCGCTCATCTCCAACATTAGACCAGCCGTGGCCAGCGACACTGACAAATGATTCGCATTCTCAGTTCAAGCTGACGTACTCCGTTATTTTCTCTTACCGTCAACCGAAGAACGTAGCATACGTGAAAACGTTTTTGTTGACTGCAATAAATGACAACTTCAAAAATTCCATTCAAAGAAATATTTCTTGCGTAGATAATGCATTGATTAAAAGTTTTCCTTTTGCGAACACAGAAAGTGAAGAGCATGTAATCTCTGCTATCGCGGGATGCATTTTATTTTGTTAATGTGTCTATCAGATATTTCATTTTAATGTTCTCACATGCATTTCGACACGATCTGTTAATTTTTAAGACCGCTATACACGGTACAGTTTTTCTGCATTTCCTCATACAGTTTCTGCACAGAAAATTCAAGATCACCAACTAAAAGTATAAAAGACAAAAGTCGCGCAGTCTACGTTTTTTGTGTGAATCGCACACGACGCCGCTAGGGGCTCTACCAGGAAAGTATTAAAATGCACTGCCCGAGTCCTTTCAGTGTCAATATTTGTTTGCGTGCGTTCTGGCTGTGATCGTTATTAATTAACCATACGGATAGAGATGAAAATTACGACGTCAGGAATAGGGAAAGTGATAGATTATCACAATATCACTTCACACACTCGCCCCTTGTCATACTTAACCACAAAATCGAAATGGCCAATTACAGTCGCATATAATAAACAAATCCATTAGTGAACGAATCCGCCGCTAGAGCCGCTTGAGTCAAACTGTAAGCTTTCTGCATGAAAATATACGAACATGCCATTTACATGCAGAAATCATTCAGTCAAAACTTTACGATTTCTGCACGTACAATCTGCACAAAAACTGTACCGGTTATAGCTGCCATTACAAAATTATTAGTTACTTTTCTCAACGAAGTAAATCGCTCGTTAAAACTATCCGGAACTTGTAACTGCTTGCTCTGAACTGTGCTGCTTGACGGCGGCAGAATTGTTTACATCTCGTGGAGCGATGCATTTTTCGACGACCATCTACAGCCCGTAGAACCTGAGAAAAAATAGGGCACCCATTTAAAACAATTATATCGTTGGGCGATTCCCTCACCCAGATCGCTGCATTAGGAAAAAGCGACAGCGATGAGTAACCGCGAGTTACTTCCACATCCGCCCCCCCCCTGTGCATTCGGGAGCATTCGCCAGCCGCCGCTCCCGAAGGTGACGTGGACTATGAGACATCGTCGCGCAGCCTCAGGGGCTTCTATAAAAGGCGACCGCAAGCGGAATCCGGTGATGTCCGCGATGGGAAGTGGAACGACGGCACGCACAATGTATTTGTCAGGCACTCCGATTGTTTTCGCCTTTTTTGTTGACGTTTCTTACTTCGTTCAAATGAATAATCGCTACGTACTTAGCTTTCGCATGATGTGTAAGTTTTCTTTACGACATTCATTTTGAAGCCTTTAGCTTACATTTATTTAACGCCTTAAGAGGACGCTTCTCACAGCAATTAAACTGTCGCTATGTACATACGTTACACGGCTGCGGGCGAGATTCAATTTGTTAACAGTTTATCTTGAAAATTATAAGCAGCGAGTCGCAAGATTAGTCAGTAATGGACTATACTTTCACAAAATCTCTACATCTTAAAAGATTGCGTTCGAATTATGATGAAGTACAGAGAAGTAGAATTTCAATCGCTCAACTCGTACGTATTTTATTTCCGGTCGCGTTACCTACTTCGCATCGTAAATGTAGTGCATGTGATACTAGTACCTCTGGAGATGGCGGTGTGTCTAGGTTGGAATGAGATCTAACGGAGACCAACACGTCGACTTGTTGGGACCCCATCCCAGCCAGGAAGAGCTGTAAACTCTCGACTCGCCTCCTGGCATGTGCGCTAGTGCGTGTAAACGTGTGCCTAAGGGGAGGGGATGATACACGGAAGAGGAAGGAAAGATCGGGCGCTTTTCGTGTCCCATTGATAAGGGCATTGCTCCGGTATTCACCTAGTATTATCGGAAAACACAGCGGAAAACCACCGATAAGAACACTGAATTTGGCCTCGCTATGTAGCTAGTGTCAGAAATCCACCAACGTCGGAACTCTTAACGACTAGGACCCTCCGTTCAGTCACTACAATGATCAACGGCGAGGTTACCATGTCAACGCGTAGTGTGGCCGTATGGACTGCCACTATCTCAGAGTGAGAGTGGTTTTAAAGCGTATGTGTGCAATGATTGTGTGATGAATAGAATGGAAAAATAGAGTGAACGATGAAATCCCACTTCATGTTTTAGTACATTCGGTTCCAAAACAAAACGCTCCTTGGTGACGGCTAGTGCTCCCTTTAATTGTCATTAGTCCTGCCTTGCTCTGCTCTTCTCTGCCAGAAACGGAAGCCATCCGTACGTCTCGAATAAGAGGAGTTTGTATGGCGACCTAGCTGGGGGAACGAGCATTATTCCACGCAACCAACCACCGGGGTTTAGGCCTCATGGTTCATGGACGAATTGAATTATCACTTCACTATCCCAAAAGTAATAAAAGAGTCTCATGAATAAATGATCTGCTTTATTTGTAGTTCGGGAGGGGGAGGGGGGTCTAATGGACCATTCGGGATACATTTTCGCGTATTCAGCCTTCTCTGCTGTCGCCCTCTGCTATCGAATCCCCACGCGACCCAAGAGTGGGTGACGGTGACAATGTCGGTGATGGTGCTAGGGTCGGTGTAGGTGAATCTACTTTTCCCTCAAGATGTAGTACACGCCGCTCCACGAACAGAGAGATTACTATAAGAAGGGACCGCTGCGGCAGCTACTTCTTGCCAGTGCTGGCAACATCCTGCAGGTATGTCCATGAATCCATCTTGACAGTGCGTTCGTTTACAGTTGGCTGATTTGCAAATGGCTTCATCACTATCTCCCGCAACGCCATTACCCTGCACTACGTTACATAGGACCCCGGCCTGTCAAAACGGTGCTCCGTAACGTGCCCTCGCCGTCTGCTAAGCGCCACGCGGCGCGGCGCGACTCGGCGCGAGCGCCTTCCGCCTGCACGGAAAGGGGCGACGAGGGCGCGGCTGCCTGCGGGGCTGACGTCACCCGTCCCACAAGCAGATCCGCGCCGCTCCCCGGCGCCTCCGGCCGGCGGCAAACCGGCTTGCTGGTAAGCACACATTGAAAACAAACACTTTTTGGTAGCAGAGGACCCAAAGAAGATGTATTTCCGTTCAAATCTCGAAATCGATTTTGCTCTTTATACTCCGTATATACGTATACACATATTACTACGTATATACGAATTTGAGAAGGTAAAAATTCAAGCAAGTGCTCTTGATGTTTCTCATATTTAAAAGCGTTTGTTGAGATTTCTTTTGAATTGTTAATAAATATATCCACACAAAACTAAGTTTTCTTATTTTATTTGCAATGATTATAATAATTAAATCACTATCGGTTTTGTTTTTGAAACACGGATGGAATTTTTTGGGCCGAGGAAAACTTAGCTAATCTTTGATGCCGATTTACACACCAATCCACTCCATTCCATCCCTCCTTGAAAAACTTACTTTTGTCTCATGATGGACCGCCTGGGAGCTCTGCGCTCCTACTTTCACGCAACGATAATTTCGAAACTGCATTGTGGAGGTAAATTCAATTGTTTTCCCCATGTAGAGGTGGAAAAGTAAAAAAATTAACCTCGAAATTATGTATTTGCTTAATTCAGAGCGTACTATGGACCCTTATTTTATACAAGTGCTATTGCAGAAGTAAATGTTCTTGAAATCTTTTCCCGGCACAACAGCACTTAAACACTGCAACACTTAGATCTTTATTATCCTTATATGTTTCTAGACTAGTAATCCTAGAAAAGAGAAGAAGGATGCAAGAGCCGCTTTAAATGTATTGCGGCTACCATGAAAGTAAGTAGCAGGTGTCAGATAACGAAGTCGTTGGCACGAATCGATTCCGGGATCTTGTCTTTGGCAGGAATCGAACGCCCCTCCGCGGTGCCGGCTGCGCCTGCGCACCTGCCTTCTGCCTTTATGCAACGGCCGCGCGTTGCGCCAGCGCTCACGAGGGGGGGGCGGGGGGCGGAGAGCGCTTTCGCGGATGGCTGCGCGCGACGCCTCGCGACCTCACGTCCGCCCCCCCCCCACACACACACACTCGGCAACTCATTCCAACATCCACGCACACCGGCGACCCGTTGCTCGGCTGTGTCACGTCTCCCGGCCCGGCGACTAGTAGGGTCATTTCACGAGTCCCTTTGCTTCAGGCAACGCTTTAGCCTGGAGGCGGCGCCGTCCATTCTCTGCATGGAGAGATACAGCCGGAGGCGCCCCTCTGGGTACAGAGGAATTACTCTAAGAAGGGACCTCTCTCACGGATCGGAAAACAAATGAGCGTCATGCAGGGCGACGACATTTCAAGAGATACAGATGAAGCCATTTGCAAATCAACGGTCAACGAACGCACAAAATTAGTGCATGGACACATTGCGCCTAAGGCAAGCGGCCTGTCGGGGTCCACACCCCCTTAAAGGAGAAATAGATTTAGTTTAGATTTAAGGAATTTGTTAGTAATAGCACGAATGCAAAATCATCCCAATGTGTTTCGATGCGTTTTGCGAGGTAGAGCAGCCGGGCAAAGGGCTGAGGAGTCAGGCGTGGATGGAAATGAAAATGTGGCCAGCAACCACATTGAAGGTTCTAGTTGTGGCCCTGGAGGCCTTTTAAGGTGAGACCCCTGGTGCAGATCTCGCGGCTGGGCCACTGGCGCAGCTAGAAAAAGCTCGCTGCGCCCGACTGGCCTCCCGACATGCGTGGGGCAGTAACCACGCGGTCCATGGCCCGTTTGTCACGGGCCGCTCCGGTATTCGCCAGCTACTGATTGGAGATGCCACGGGAAACTACCTATCAGAGCGGCCGGATTTGAGTGAAATGTCATTTTCTTCACTTTAGAAAAATGCCTTTTAGTACAGACAACCATTTTCTGCTATGCATTTTTTATCAGTTTTCACTAAAGTCCTTTTTCACTTTTTTCCGCCATTTTATGTTTTTCCGGTAATTCCATTGATTTTAATATAATTTTTATGATACTTGCTTCAAATAGTATTTAATTTAATGTAACAAATGTTCTCAACGAAATTCCTGAGTAACCTAATCGTTTTCTCCGCTCAGTAATCACGTCGGCATGTGACATTGCATGTAATCTAAGGTTCCTGTAACGCCTATCAGCGTTATTGTCGGTTCGGAAAATTTTGTGGTAACGCAGCACTGATTTACTCATAAAGAACAGTCCAAAACAAAGAACGAAAGGAAAAAGCTATTACCTCGTTAACATATCCAACACCTTCAGTTCTTCCGCTGAACTGGTTTTCATCAGATTTTTTCAACGTAATGTTTAACGTAACTTCGATTTTAGGAAATTTTAAGAGCATTTTGTAGATATTTTTAGCAATGTTTTATGTCGTCAAAACCATCCCCCAAGCTATCAATAACTGATTCCAGGCCACCCCCGTTAGAGTCGCCACAGAGGACAGCCACGCTGGTTCTGAGCGAACTCAGTCGGGCGATTTGTTGGTCTATTCCCATCCACAACTTATGACAAAACCCCAACGTAGGTAAACATTCATTTGAAGATTTTACTATTTTTTTTCATGCTGAGAACATTCTTCTGCTTGTAATTGACGTTTTGAAATTTATTTACGATATACCACACAGTTTTTTTTAAACAAAATTTATCTTTTAACTGTCTTTGCTGTGTCTCCTAGCTATATTCTTTACTGTGTTGTTGGTGCCTACCTGAAGTGTTTTATTTTTAAACGACATTGAAGGGGTACTTCAAACACTTTTTCCTTTCCTAAGATATTTAACATCAGATTGATAGCTAGGTCAAATTCCACCGTTGCCAGGAGGAGAATGTTTAGCAAGAGAGAGTTACTCTAAGAAGGAACCTGCCTGACTGGCCAGGAAACAAATGAACGTGAACGGAGATTGCATTGCCGGAGGTAGTGGCGGAGTCACTAGCAAGTACGCCAACTGCCAACGACCGCATTGACGACTTGAGCGCGAACACATAACCTGTTGAGATTTTTTTTATTTCTAGGAGTAGTCAAACAGTAGCTGTCAAGGCAAACCTTTCTTAGAGCAAGCTCTTTAGTCATTTTTAAACATACGGTGAATTGATATTTGATCACCTGGGGCGCGGGTATCCAACCGGGAGCTTAAATGTCAAAAATTAAATCTTATCACGCTCTTGATTGGAGAACCGCGTCCCAGCTGATCAAACGTTCATCCGCCCTGTGTTTAAATCCTAATGTAAATGATATGTAGTTTTCCGTGGTTTCTGCGATCAATGACAGACGAAAGCCGGAGGAGTCTGGGGAAAACTCTCCTCGAACAAACGCACCTTAACCAACCGGCCACGAAGTGATCATCCTTGTCCCACTTCTAACACCTTACACACATGCATTACAGTATCACACCTGTCAGGAGTTTAGAATTCGTCACGAATGGGGCGGTGCCCCGCAGGCGGATACCTTTCTCTGACTAACAGTTTTAACTTGTCACGATGCTTTTAAGCGAACATAATTTCGGATAATCAATAAAACGAATAAAATCGTGTCTCAGCATGAGCTGAGTGTATCCTGCGACATTTAATATTTGTAATGACACACTCGACCAAAGAATTTTTGATTCCCCCCCCCCAAATTTGTCTCTGGATCCTCTCATGTTATATTAGATATAATAGCGACCATTCTAGAAATACATCTTCCTTGAGAGCAAATAGGGAACCGTGAATCGGGCTAGCAAAACGTGCTCGACGAACTCGAAGATAGGAGGCGGGGAGGCCCTGCCTATGGCCATGGCCAAACCCTTTGCACTCAAACTAATAATTCTCTGGACAGTCTATTTCACTTTCGGATGTTTAACCTTTTCGAGTTCTCATTCCACAATACATGTGGTCTGAAACGGGAAGAAATTCGAAATATACGGAAACTAAAATCGACTCTTTGATAGTTGTTTGTTTATTTATTTAATCGCGCAGCTTTTACAACACCTTGTTCTGTTTGTTAAAAACGCGAAGGAAGCAATTTTTTCTTTCCGATGGGTTTGTGCCTACAGCTAACACGCGAAGATTCGCAATCTCCGGAGATCATGAGGGACAGGCCCCATGAGACCGTGGTTTAAGATCTATTCTGGCATCCGCCTAGACTGAACAGCTCATTTGCAAAGAGTCATTTCTCCTTGAACCATATTTTCAGGAAGCTTATTTAAATTCAGCCTTATTTTCAGATAGGATTCAACAGTTTACTGATACCGTTTCACAAAGGAGAAACACAATTTATATTCAAAATATTTCACAGAGTGGCGTCTTAAGAATATATTGAAACGTAAAAAGTAGATAGCAAACGGAAACTGGTGTGTAACCTTACGTCTGGTGATGTGAACGTACACGCCACATCAGAAAAAAAAAACTCATTTGAAGGGAGGGGGCCCAAAGCAACGACCGCTGGGAGCTGCCGCCTCTGGAATATTCACCACAACGAGAGTCTCGGCCTCGACGATCCACTACAATACCTTGCAGAATTGAAGTTAGTCTTGCCTCGACCCACTTACTTCACCGGCTCCAATATCCGCAAGAGCCGAAGCAAATAACGTTCGGGCCACGAAGTTTCAGCGACGACCTCCCAAACATGCGCGCTTGCATTCCGTTACAAACACTCTTAATATTCATACATGTTGAATGTCTTATTAGAGAGGTTTCGCGTATCATATCGAAAACATTACTAATCGCATAACCGATAGTGTGTGAAATTTAAAAAGAGGTTTTACCCAACGTTTTGTCCCAACTCTGGTGGCAGAATGTACGCTACATTCTCATAAAACCACATCCTCTTTGACAGAAACAATCAAATGTAGATATAATTATATTAAAGAAAAGTAATTGCTATTATATACGCTGATGTCTTGTACACGACATTCCGTCAAGGAAATAATATTTAGGAGAACAAAAACATTGGGAACAATTTCCATACAGCGTGATCAGTAGAGAACGGACTTTTATGGAATTATATATATTTTTTTACTTTCTACTTAATGATCTCAAATTTGTAATCTTTGCGAATTGTCGCCGTATACAATATTCGATTTTTTCATTATATAATTTGGTATTTTCAGAAAATATATTTTATTCTATGAATGTTTTCAATTTTATTACACGATTTACGAAAAGATGTATTTTCAAAGAAAATCAGCATTTTTCCCTGTATTATTACTGTGTGCTGTCTACTCCAGGTCCACTGTAGGAAGACGCGTGATATTCTCAGACGCGCCTGTTTGAGTTACCTCAATGGCGGGAGGTGCACGTCCGCGACTGAGATCATTTTCACCTTTCCGCGAGAAAATGATCATTGACGGCGTGGATCGGGATATTTAACCTTCATTTCGAGAAACATTGGCGATCGCCGACCTTTAGTCTTTTAATGCGAGTTCTTCACGCAGCAATGTTTTGCTGAATGTAGATATCGCCAGTTTGTACGATGAATGATTTAATGTATTTATTCATCTAATCAGGCTGCAAAACTATAGACGTGAATAGCAATAGATGAAGCTTCTACTACTGACGGAAAAGTTGTATGGTGCAAAGTGTGCATTAACTTGTGCTCCCCAAATGATTGTAAGACGATTATATGATTTTCGAAACGTGTTACACTTTTTTATAAATGTAATTTTGGATTGTTTTATAATGAGTGAATTTGAATATTACATATTATACCCGATTTTATACATTACATATTCTTCCTGTTTTCATTACATATTTATGTAGATATTTTGACGTTTCTCACTACATATTTTTCCGGTCTCTAGTGATCAGCTGATCGGTCGGCCTTCGACATAAGTAGCTCCCTAAATTTGGTGGAATAGTTATCCGCTTTCGCTTAGTTTGAATTCGCGCATGCGCAGAGGATGTAAAGTGGATCAACGCATAAGCTAAGTGGGTAAATTTTCCACGAGGTAACGAAACGAACAAATACGTTCTACAACTCTGCAGGTACAAAGATTCTCCTCCATTTTGACCCGTTAATAAAATTCTGTGCGCTTGGTAAGAAAACCAACGAAGATATGCTTACGTCCGTTAAGAGAGATGATGGTTGAAGGGCAATTGATGGGGTTCCCGGGCTCGTCCACAATTGTCTTTAGCGCCGTTGGAGCAGGGCGTGTTATATCTCAGATAGTGTCCACCCGGTTGGATGTGAGATCCGGAGCCGCCCTATACGTCACATTACTAGGGTTTCCAATGCAGGTCTCTTCCTCCGGCAGAGCACCGCCACTACCGGAAGAAGCTCTATGCTCTCGTCTCGTGTCCTGGCATGTACGGTAGGAGAGAGGACGCAAGCGGGGGTGTAAGGGGCGAGACGAGGACGAACTTGAAGGAGAAAAGACAGCACGCGGTCCGTTTGTTCCGGGACTACTCCGGCATTCGTCAGGCACTGATTGGAGAAGCTGCCGATCACAGCAGCCGGACAGGAGAATTGCCCTCTGGCCAGCGGGTGAATTCGGTGTAACTGTGCAGCCAGAGCGGAAACCCCTAACGTGGCGACCCGTGCCCTAGGACCTCCCGGGCAGAGCGACCGCTGGGACCGCGGCAATGCGCTCTGAGCGAAGCAACCGGTTTGGAGGTTCGAGCGAGCACTCTCGCTTCGAGCAAGATCTCTCGCCTTACGTAAGCCCCGCCAGCGCAGCGTCTGTCATCGCCACCTTTGGCCCCTGGCGGCGGAGGGGGGTGGATCCCACAGCTGTCGCGCGGCGGGGGGACAGAGACAGCAGAAGGCCGCGTTGCGCCACGCGCGCGCGCAGCCGCGGCCTTCCTGCGGTGAGTCAGCGCCACGCCCCTCGCGGCAGAAAGCGCTCCGACGAGCTCCCCCTGCGCCCAACTGTAAATGCACACGTTCCACAAGACGAGCATTCTCATCCGAAATTTTCGAATCTCGCTTACCGTAACTTGTGGAGCGAATTGGATATTCTTACCGGGCGGAATCGCGCCAGTAGGGCGGCCCGTTAGCAGGAAGAAAATGCAGTTGGAGGAAGTGCTTCCAATGGGCGAAACTAACCCAAGTGTGTTTTGTTCGCTTGTTTTTCTCGCTTATCATTAGAAACAGGATTTTTATGTAAATTCACATTTTTTGTCTTTCTGCTTAACGTTCTTAAAACCGTACTATTGGTGAACCATCCACGTTCTAACACAACATCCATATTTTTAGTTTCATACTTTTAAACATTTACTTTTACTATTACATTGTTTTCTATTTTCACAAAATATATTGTTTATTTTATCTATTTACTTTTGTTCCATTTTTTATGAAAATAAGTATTTTTAACAAATCAGAATTTTTAAGACATTCTTTCAGTGCGGTGTACCTGCTTCCGGGATCTCAGAATTCATTTTCACCTTTAGCCGTGAGAAGTAACACCGCCGGCGAGTTTCGTGATCTTTAACCTTAACTTCTGAGAAACTTTGACGATCGACGACTGTTTACACTTCGAGGAGAATGCTGCACGTTGCAGTGATTGTTTGCTGGTCGTAGATATCGTCAGTTTGTACGAGGGCTGCTATTACGTTTAATCTGGCTGTTAAATTACAGTGTGGCATAGCATTAGATCAACCATTTATTACTGGCGGGAAAGTCGTATGGTGGAAATATGCATTAACTTGTGCTCTACAAATGATTTTTTAAACGTTTGTTCCATTTTTAAAATTTCATTACACATTTATATACACAATTTGACATTTCATACTACATAATTTTCCGGTCTCTACTCATCACTTTGATCATGAGGGGAATTTTAGCCCTCTGGGAATGGGGATGGGGATGGGGGCGGAGTCGGTTGGTGACGGCAGGGGAAACGGGTGTCAGTAGCAGCGAATCATATCGTTGAATCGACTTAGCGTTGCTCTTGTTCTACAGCGACTAACTTTATCCGCGAAGGTACAGAGATTGTTCTGACACAGACTTTGACAGCTACTGTTCGGCTACTGCTGGCAACATACCTGTGCCTTATGTCTATATCATTATTAGTTAATGAGTTCGTTAGTTTACAGATGGCTTATATGCAAATGACTTTGTCAAAACCTCTTGCAAATGCTATCCCCCAGCATAACATCAATTTGTTTTCCAACCTGTGAAAGTTGGTTCATTCTTAGTCAAATTTCTCTATACCTTGGCCATGCGAGGTTGTGTTGACTTTTTTTCTCGTAAACTCCAAATTGGCCACTGGGTGCAATTTTTTACTTTGTGTCGCGGATTTTCATGCGGTGGATTTGGCCACTATGTTGATGTTCAGTAGTGGTCGTCAAACGTCTGAAGCTCCTGAACAAACTTATTGTTTTATATCTCACAGTGAGCTAGCAAACGAAACCAAGAAAGAAATGACAACTTTCATCAAAATATCCTCATTAGCGAATGTCTGATGTACACACACAAACGTTAACTGACAAAACGTCAAGCTCATACAACCCACTACGAGAACTGCGAAGTGTGAGCCTGCAAGAAGCTCTTTCTGCGAATCATCTGACCTCATTGGAGCAACTCTTAGACAATCCGAATGTACCAAACACCGCAAAATTACGGAAAAATTCCTCCGCGCACCTTAATTGTTTGTAATCTATTGTTGGCTATTGCTGAATCCTCTTAGTTGAGGCGCGCGTCAAGTTCAAAGGTCGGTAGTCCCGTATAGTGCAAGTTTTTTTTTTTAATCGCAGCTGGCTTTTCCCGTCCAGGTATCTCCCATCAGCGGGGCACCGCTCCAACCGGGACACGATCTAGGCTCCTGATTGGCCTCCCGGCATGTGGTAGGGTAGTTCGTGTGTGTGTGTGTGTATGTAAGGGGTGAGGATAGGACAATGTAGAGGGAGGAAAGCTCGCGCGTCCGTGGCCCGTTTATACTCCTCCGGAGTTCGCCTCGAGTTGATTGGAGAACCCACCGATCAGAGCTGCCGGCCGCTAGAATTCTCCCCCAGATAGCACGCGAATCCCTGAATGGTATTCAGCGCATTCCTGCTCCCAATCAGCCTAGTTGGGGAAGCCACCAACTACGAACGATCAAGTGTTCAGAAGCGGCCGCTTCACAAGGGAGGAATGTTTTGAAGCGTTTTCTCCCTTTCTAAACAGCTTTCGTGTTCGTATTTCGCGGATTAGCGGCGAGCTCTGTCGGAAGCGCCAGGGAGCGGGGGGCGGCTGGGGAAAAGCGCGGGGACCGGTGTCGCTTTCTCGCTGTCCGCTCGCAGCGGGAGGGGGGGGGGTCTCACACACAGCCGCGGTCCCGGAAACCGGAACGAGGCAGGTTGTGGGCGCGTCGCTCCCGGGAACGAGTGTCTTCAGGGATTCATTTGACGAGCTCCTCCAAACCACCCTAAGGCCACCTCACTCGCTCGCTTCCTCATGGCGAAAATTCTTCGGGGATTTTATGCGCGGAGCGTCGTCTGTGGTGGCAGAACAGCTGAATTCTCGAAGTTGCTTGTGGAGAGGCAACATGTAAAGCGGGTCCAAGGGTTCTCGTTACTACAAAATAGCAGACTAGAGCGCTTGTCTTTAGCCTGCGGCCCGTGGCTTCAAGTTTCACTTTTGGCGGCCCAGAAACAACCATTCAGTTCAGCTGAAATTACGTTCACAAATGTTCCTGTGTTTTGTGTTTTTAACGTTGTAAAATGGAAGATAAAATATAAAAGATACACATGTGATTACATATTATTAAGTAATAACTAGTTATAGTATTTTGATGTTAAGAGAATGTTATTTTGTTATTAATAAGTGAATGCTGCCCGTCGGTGTTTCACGGGAAAGAAAATGTTCCTTTAGTAAAAAAACAATGTTCAAGACTACACGCCGAGGATCTATTAATAACAAGAACACGTCCAAAAAAAACATTGACGAGAAATAACGCAACACGCTATTGGCCACAGTGCCCCCTCCCACGCTACACCCGCAAGTAGTACCTCTCTTACACGATCTCTAGAGGATCAGGGAGTGAGTATTCCACATTTGCGGGCGCGTCAACTACTTTGGTCATTAGTTCCGCTCGAAATACTGGTTTTAGCCGGGAGGCGGCGGAGTTCCTCCCCCGAGATCCGGCACCAGATACATTTCTATCTCCAGGCCCCCCTCCCGCGGCCAGAACGCGCTCGGAGCTCCCGACTGGTCTCCCAACGAATGGAAGAAGAGTGCGTGTAAGCGAACGTGCTGCGTGAGGGAGACTTTCGTCAGGTGCTGCTGCGGCACACGGGTTGGAATCCAGACGCGCGGCGGGACCTTTATCCGGCGATTTCCATTCAGAGCGGCTCAGGAATTACTCAACCTGCTTTCCAAAAGAGAACCATTGGAGGCGAAGCCGCGACGGCCGGAGCGTTGTGCTTGCCACACAACCTCCTCCTCCTCCTGCCGCCGGCGGGGGGCACTTCGCGCGTGTGCCATTGCACGGACCATTCGCAGAGCCAGCGATCGGAGCAGCCGCCGATAGAATTCTCCTCCGGCTACGCAACCGCCGGGGCGGCGTCCGTTGGACCGCCAGGTTGGGCGAGAGACGCTGGTGCCTGAGCCGTGTCCGCCGGACCCAAGCGACTGAGAAACGATGTTTACGAGGAGTCGGAATTCCCCGCTTGCCGGGTCGGGGGACAGGAGGCTTTCGCCGTCGCGGCTGCTTTCCCTCTCGGCGAGGGACCCTCGCTGCCTCACACGCGGCCCCACCCGCTCCTCCGCGCGAGACTCAAAGCAAATGACTTCCAAGACACTACGAAGGGTCACCTTTTGATCTTTGCGTCTTGCAGTCATCAAGTGTACAGGAGTACAGGAAAATGATTTCTTCGGCCCTGAAATCCCATATCGATAATGTGTCGTTGAATGGTTCGCACGTCTACACTTTTGGATGGTCCAGCATTGAAATCTCTTTGACCACCGAGTGACCGACATGACAGATCCTCTAAACGGGCATCCTCTAGGTCGAGGTGATGAGGTAAGAAAAGTATTTCCCCCCTTTTTTGTTCGTGTTAACGTCTCGTCAGTCGATCACAGACTGAACCCAGGCGCTAAGCGATGGCAACTACAAGCTTACACTTAGATGAAAATCCGAAAAATAGCATTACGTTCCCAATGACATTTGAGGTAACACTTGAGAAAATCTTCAGCAACTGGAAACGTCGTCAGCTGGAGATATCACTTTCACTTCACTGGTTAAATATGGGAAAATTGCATCATCAGTAATGTGGGAAGTGTCCTTGCTTTCTCCGAGAAGAAACCGCAATAATTAACACCGACAGCCTGTCGTTAAAACACTTGAAAATGCGTACCTGTTCTCCGGAGACTTTGGAATGGAATTAAACTCGACTCACCGAGAGCGCTGCGGTCGCGGAATAATTTGTAGGCCGCCATTTAAGTGGAGACGTGCGCATCTCAGACACCGTTGTGACTTGTGGGGTCAAGTTAGTTGTCCAAAATGACGATATATTCTTTTTGCAGCGTGTATTATTTAACTATACTAAAATGTAGTGATAATATTCTTAGGGGTTGTTCGACATTTATTAAATGCATGAACAAATCCATTGTTCTAAGTTCACATTCAGTATAAAAGTTCGCAAAGTTCGACTCTTCTAAACGAAATCTTACGAGGGGAAAATGTGTTGTTCTTTACCACAGATGCTCAACACCCCAAAATGCAATCGATGGTCACAAATTACCCTTTGCAGGTGACGAAAAACTAAAAGCCATTGGCCGCCAGAGCCCTTTTTAAGGCATTAGGACGCACCGTTTTCGAGTTAAGCACGTTGCCAAAGAACATGCAGTCTAGTGAACCGTGTGTTGCGAAATTTCAAGTGTTTCTGCCAATTTTCGAGAATTCTTTTGAAGTAATATTAATAACTATAATATCTCTAATTCTGTAAGTTTTCTCAAAATAAATATTCCCAATTTTCGGACATGGGTGCCGAAAAGATCATTTTTTGCCCTCTTGGTAAATCTCATAAAAGAAAGTAATACATTTTTGTCATCGTGTCCCTAATTGGCAGATTGCACTGGTGTTTATCGAGTAAACGAAGTCTTGTACGAAGAGACACACACTGTCGACGGCAAAATCGTGTTATTTGTCATTTTCTTCAGTTTTAATTACAGAAATTTCTCGGCAGACTAGCTTTGGTAGCCTCTGCCATTGTATTCTGTGTGAACTCCCAATCAGCTTCAAATCCGCAAGATCTACGATTCCACGGCGCGGCGGTTCGCTCAGCTCACCGTTTGCGGCAGCGCATCCTGGCGTCAACTGATATCCGAGGTATTCTCCATTAACACGCATACCTGTAACAGACAACGATAATTAAGAACGCTGCACTATTCACAACACAAGAGACACTAAAAATCTCTCTCAGCCTCCCCATTCGTATCTCCCACCTCTATCCCATCCCACGAAACTTCTACCATCCACAGTTTGAAAACCACCACATCCCTGGTCTTCAGTTCTAAGGGCGCCCAGAGGAAATCGAGGGCCAGGCGCAGTTGAACAAAAGGGGCCCTTTATTTTAAACAAAACATTACCTCGTCCCAATTCATAAACAGAATTCATTTCTCCAAGCATCAGAAATAACGTATCGCGTTAAATTTCAATTAGAGACATTTTTCATTTCTTTTGAGAAAAAAAAAAATATGGGGGCTCTAATGAGATTGGGCCTGCCCCCTTCCCCTTTTGGACGCTCCTTATCAGCTCCACGTACTCAGTGAGAAAATAGGATTCGTTCGTAATCAAACTTTGTGAAAAACGCGCGGAGCTATCTTTTATCCATATCTCAACCGCGCAGAACAAGATACGAGACCGGAGTTTAAAAAAGAGACACTGACATTACACGCCGACATTTTCTTGGTGTCCGAAATCCCTAGCACCACTCCTTTACCAACCAACTTTAATTAAGAATAAAAATATTAACGAGCGTTCTTATTTGATAAAAAAATCGCTTGCTCGAAGCAAATTATTTGCATAGAAAATGCGCAATTTATTTAATTCGTTAGAACTATGGTCGCAATAATCAGCCCTCCCTCCCCTCTAGGGAACGGCAAAAAACGTGGGGATTCAGTAGTGTAGGGTAGTACATGCGTTGCTTCTTTACTGCATATACGAATGCGTCAAATCGTGTCGAAAGTTCAGATTTCGGTTAATAAAATATTCAGTTGTTTTATACACAATCTTTAGTGTTCGAGTTTCAACCGGTTTCGAACCGTTTCCCCAAATATTTATTAAATGCATGCCGACATTAATGATGTTTTAAATACTTTGATATATAGATGTTATTAATTATTTCTTTTCCCCTCTAAAGCAAACTTCAATAAAGTAAAATAAACAAGTGATAAAGAAAAGCCTGCCCTGTCAAAGCGAGGCGTCTCTTGTTTACACCGAATCACTTCTCCAGACAAGAACCCATCGTTGCACGCTGCAAGTGGAGAGAGGATAGGACCTCCCGGCCAGAGGAACATCGAATGTTTCAATCTGCTTCCATTCCAGGAGTATCACTTAACAAGCAAAATACCCAGCGTTGCCCGCGTTCTCTTCAGATTCAATTCTTGCGAAATGACAAAGATCAATTTTATATAAGCTGCGTTGTTTAAGAATTTTATTTTTAATGTAATTCGTTCGAATTTGAATAAAATAGAATCTTTTTCACATTTTATTTTATAGTACGTTGCTATTAGATTAAAAAGATATTTACATTACGTACTGCTACTGGCCTCCAGCAAACTATTAGGTACCAGTTCTGCTGCACCGCTACTGGCCTCTGGCGGAATATATTAGGGACCAATCTGCTTTTAGCGGCTATCCACAAATCAGGCGAGGCCATAGAGTGGGGGTCAGGAGGAATCTCGCCCAATATACACGGGGGAAAGCGGGCGTCTCGGCAAGTATCACTTTTTTGTAGTTAATACCGTGCTAATTGCGAGAAAACAGAGAAGTTAAGTAAAACCCGTCATAAAATATTGCTAAATCAAATACAATAAGTTTTTATCGCGGTTCTGTGAATGCTACAATAAGTAGCATACCATATTGAGAAGAATTAACAAAAAATACCAAACTTTTTATTATTAATGATATAAATCTCATTACCTGTATTTTTACAACAATGTTAAAGAAAAATTACAGAGAATGAATTATTGCTCTGTTTTCAAAAGTGCAATAATATTCATTGTATTATCATTCAGCCACTATTTTCTAAATACTAGTCATATCTTATCTAAAATATAATCAAATTATATTTTTAAATAAATCCCAATTCAATCAATCACAAATTAATGTATTTAAATAAAAAAAATACGCAGTTTGAAAACTCTCACGTGAGATTAGAAGGGGGAGGAAGGGGGAGCCAAATCCCACGACATCGCACCAGGGGGCAGGAGTCTATAAGTCAGCAAATTCGCCTCACGTAATTTATGGACGGCCCCTCAGCAACAGGCGAAAAATAAGAGAGGTGCATCCACGATCTGTCACATTATTTAAGTCGTGTATTTTCCCCAGTTGTGTTGTATTAATTTTGGTAGACACTGCGACAATGCTCAAGAAGGCCTGTAAAAATTTCGAATATATTCATCACTACTTTCTACGTTGTCGATGTGGTTCTTCCATGTCTTGAGTTCACTTTCGTTAGTAGAGCGACTGAGCCGTTTGGGTGTGAGGGCTGGGCAGGCGACGGAGCGGTGGCTGAGCGCGCGCGGCCGTTGGGTTGGTGAATGGGTGGCGCGTGATGCAAAGCGTATTAATAGGAGGCGCTGCGCAGACGAGCAGGCGAGCAACGCCCCATGTGTGCGAAGACGTCAGCGCCCGCCCCACCGCCTGCGTCACACCCTCCCCCACCAACGCCCACTCCGACGCCGCCGCCGCACACTCGTCGATCGTCACGCTACCAAGAGGGCGCCGGGAAAACATACAACAACTTCGTTACGGCAGACGTAAAGCGACAAAACTCAATTCCTTGGGGCCGTACGGAGTTCGAACTTTCAGGGAGATCAGATTTTCGAACAAACATTATTCTAGACTTTTTGAAGGAAAGCCATTTTAAACATCTAAATGGATAGTTATATTAGTATCAGCACTAATGAAATCTCAAATATGTATACGAGGTAAGAAAATACAATCGTACATTCTTCAAATACAATACATAATATTGTTGGGCATTTAGATAACAGTACGAGGTCGCGGATAACAATGAAAATACCTTTCTGTTTTAAGCATCGGTGTTTCCCCTCGGGTGGTTTGGATTATTCACGGTTCCGATTTTCGACGTTCGATTTATACTTACGCTCCTTTTATATTCCAGCCGAGAAGGCCCGCTTATCGCGCACATCTGTTCATTTTAGTTGAAAATAATAATAATAATAATAATAGTAATAATAATAATAGTAATAATAATAATAATAATAATAAAAAGTCGACCCAAGTGGCTGTAGTCTGAACAGAACCAGCCCCGCTGGGGCGGCGTCGGATGGGCCCGAGGTTCCTTGACGGAAACGCCCACCCGGACGCGAATTTCTCGGCGATTCGTCGCTAGCGCCAGGGGGGGGGGTGCGGTGAGGAGGCGGTGGTCGCCCGATGACCTACCAGGGACTCGATCCCAAACCCACGTAGAATCTTCCTTCTGGTCGCTCTAGATTGTGGCAATAGCGTCAAGGTGAATGTGGTGACGAGGCGGGTTGGGGTCCCGAGCCACCCGGCCTTTGGCTTCGTCGTGGCAGAGACGTGATAAAATGATATCCTACATACATCACACTAATTTTTCTCGGAAGGGCCTCGCGGAGGGCGTCGCAGGTGAGCCGTCCCCCCACCGGCGCGCGCACGCGTGACGCATCGGCAACACTCATCGCCCACAATATCACCTCCCACCCCAGCATCCACACAGCACGTGAGCAGCACTCCAACACGACGTCGCCCTGTTATTTGGAAAAACTTTCCACTAGTTAAATGAAAGAAACAGAGAGGGGGGGAGAAGAAAGAAAGAACTGACGTTCATCACGAACTTTTCTTGCAAACTGTTCATTCCACGGTTACAAGAGCAGCGGGGGATGTTGTCTCTTGAAACGGAGGCTTCAAGTGCTTTGCTTTCAGTCCACAATTCACAAAAGGTATGAAATTAAGATTTTCCGATATCGTATCAATAGGCTCCGGCGTTCGTACTATTTCTTATCTAACCGTGTTTCTCTGATTGTGACAATTTCTTCCAAGAAATGAGTGCCCACTCCGCTATATTTCTCACTGTGCTCCGGACAATGTGCTTGAAGTGAAGCTGCGTTTATGTTCAAAGGCAAACAAGGAGACTTCTCAGCATTTGCTCAAAGGATTAGGGAAACGACGAAAACCTGATCGATTTGGGGGAGGGGGGGGGTCTCTGAGCCAGAAGCTGAGGTACGAGTACAACACTATTACAGACATATGTTACGGTTTCGATTCATTTCAATGCAGTGACGCCTCATTTTACGTGGCGAGACACAGGCTGTTCCGTCTGACCATGCAAATTATTTCACACGCGTTTTTCGACAGGGATTTGTCGGACGTAGGATATCGCAAGAGAGTTCAACGAACGTACAGGAAAGTAGCTCAGCTACCAGCTTTCAGTAGTCGAACTGATTTCGAACTGCACAGCACTGGACATTTTAAACCCAAATCCAAAATGCTTATTTACAGGCGGTTTATTAAATGAGGACCATAAGCAATAATTCTGTTTCTGCCAGATCGAAAACATTACAGAGCAAAGAAATTTCAGTAAGTTATGAAATACACGTATAGTAAAAAGCAATTATTATTTTCTCGTCTAATCTTTTGCTTCATTTCTCCATAAGAAGAATGGTATGTAAAAAAGAAATAGTACACACTGTCTATTAAATTGTAATAAAAATGAAACCTAAAAATAACGAGAAATATTGTAAAATGGAGTTAAGCATTTAAACCAATTTTGGGAGACGTTGGGTCATTTTTTGCCACGAAATTACCAATACTGTAATTACAATCCTGTCAAATATCTTTATTCAACACCCATAGGAATAATATCTAAAGACAAAAAGAATGATAAATGCATTTGTGTTTAGAACATTAAGGTAATATTTAAAATTCTTATACAGTATTCGTCTAAAATTTGAGATTCCCTATTAGAGTGTAGAAGTTCCGGCTCGGTTCAACTTCGCAGGGTCTTTGACACTAGTAATACATAAGCTCATAAAATATCTGCACATCCCAACCGCAGTTCGAGAAAAACGTCTGTTTTCCTTCACCTTCACTTACACTCCGGACGAATTTTTGAAGATGGAATTTGAAGGTTTTGCCATATCCCATTTAATTCGATATTTTAGCATATGATAGGCATTTCGTCAAACTTCTACCTGAAAAAGCGAGGTCTGTGGGGATGGCCGTTATTAGCCTGAGCGCCTCATTCGCACAGAAGCAGTTGATGAGTTTCCTATCCAGAGTCGCCGGGCGTCGGAGGGCTGCTCGTGTGGCGTTCGGCACGCAGCACGGCAACCGCTGCCCCGAGTGCGTCGCCGCTGCACTTGGCCGCTTCCTTCAGGAGCCGTGCGCGCGCGCGCGGGCGCTTCCGGAGCCGGGGGCGGCGCCGTGGGAGCCTCCCATGCTTTCCCCGCTCGCGCTCTCGCTCTCGGTCTCCGCCAGCACGCTCCCGACAGCACGGGAGGCAGGCGGCGGCGGAGAGATTGGGCGGAGCCTAGCGCACAGCGGCTTTCGTGGTACAACGGTTAGCGTACGCGGGTTCAAACCTGATCTAAGCGGTGGATTTTTAAGGAATAATATCTAGTTATATAACAGTCTCAAAATGTTCCCTGATTTTTACCAGTTGGCCAAAAAGTGGCTGTCCTGTATAACAATTCAAACAATTGTTTACATGTTTTCGCGAGAGTAAGTCAATTTCTTCACGTAGGGCATAATGAGAGATAACAACCAATTGTGTACTTAATTTTCTTTCGCAACTAGTTTCTATTGTACTGGAGCAAATGTTTTAATCAATTCTTGCCCAAAAATCTATCGCTACAATCTGCATTAATAATTCAATTTCATACATACAGAAGTAGGGATCCCAGAGCCCAAGAATACAGCACAGCTTGTGTGCGTACATGTGTGATAAACGTTCTGAAACTTGTCTCATTACGCATCCACCGAATTCCCTTAATGCGATTTTATGCGTACTTTCCTTCAAGAATGGTAAACATAGTTTGCAACCCTTCGCCTGTAGCAATCATTGTTCCAAGTCTCCTGCAACTAACCTATTTTTACCCTAGTATCCTTAACTGCCCGCGCGATAGCGAGAAAGCTTGCAGGATAAGCAATTTCGCAAAATTAGACGTCTTTCCAGTGTTTACGATCTCCAACGCAAAGGAACATGACGCAGCGGAATTGGATGAATAAGTGAAAGATTCGCAATGCAAGAAAAAATCAACAATGCGAAAACAAAGAAACGCCAAGCATAATAGGAACAAGAGAAAGAAATGCTGTTGAATTACAGGAAGGTCGATGGGACGAGCACAATCGATGTCTCACTAAGCGCGTCAATGTACACGCGAGAATTGGTTTTTCGGCTCAAATACGCCGCTTTCTACAAACTTTTTTGTTCACACTAGTGGCGGACACAGGATATTACAGAACAACAGGTGCAAGTAAAGACCCAAAAACGATGACGCACGTTCATAAAAACGTGAGATTGCTGTCCCCCCCTCACATTCTCAATTATTTAAACGAATACTCCCCTTGTTTAAGTTCAAAATATTTTGATAGGTCATCTTGTAGTCCCAATTTTGAGTCTAATGGCTTCTAGACACTTTCACGTCTCGCTGCACATCAAGATGTGGCTGGCATTTCAATGCCTGAAGACAAGCGAGTTGCTAATTGAATCAATGGTTATAAAATAGGCATCAGCCAGGGCAGAACCAGTGATTCAATTACAAGTACCAAAAGGACTCCCGGATACTCATACAAGTTTAAGGAGCTGGCACACACAAGCTATGTTTTGGACAATAAAACGCAATGGCATCACCTACAAAAGTGAAGCGAGGGCGTTCGCACTTCGGAGAGTTAAGTCAGAAACCGTCAATAGTAAAAACGTGTATTCAGAAAAGTCGAACAGTGAAACCTGAAATGGCCTTGCCTGGAAACATTTTATAAAGCAGCATTAGAGGACGAACTTCCCTGATGAAATTACGATTTTGATCCGCAACTCCAGAAGAACGGGAGCCTGGTGGTGATGCCCCTTCAACACTTCAGGACGCAACGCAGAGTTACGTAGAACAGTCGTATTTAGAATATCTCGTAGGAGCGTCAGCTGCAGACAAAACTAAATTTTTTCATCTATGCTCTGAAGTTTACTCCGTGAGAATTGCAACTTTAAATATGAGGGAAGGTTCAAAAGTTCCAAGCCAAAGTAAGAAGGAAAGTTCAAATAAATCGTAAATGGAAATTACTTTTCGTAACTTCTATTTAATGTAATGCACTTTTCATTACGTGGAATTAACCAATTTGTTCTGTCGGAAAAGCACTTTCTGTCTTTACCCTGGAAATGTTCAATTACAACTGGGTGAATCTCTTCATCACTTCTATTATTTTCGTCCTCGAAAATGAGACTTGAATTTCGGGAATAAAAAAGCCGTCACTGGGGGTTAAATCACGACTGTCAGGAGGAGCAGTGCAGTGAAGCCGCCTTGTCGCATAATGGTCGTCCACAAGAGGCAGAATCGAGGGCAGCATTGCAGGGCGTTTTCGAGTTTAAGAGCCACGCACCTCTTGAACGTTCGCCCTGGGGGAATTGTGTCCCCGAAATGAGTATTGTGTTCGTGGTGGGAAAAAAATGGAGAACATAAATGGACGGAGAAATGTTTGGGGATTATCTGGAGTCGAGATAAAATTATTCTCCGAATTAGTATGAATAAAAAACCTACAATATATGTTATTCTCTCTCCTTTTTATGAATAAAAAAAGAGAAAAATAAACTACTGGTAAAGAGAACGAAAGACGAGAATAACGAAGATATAGATTTCGAGCAGTTCAAAAACCGATGATAAGTTGATTTGAGTTATTTGAATTTAAAGGGGCAGCCAATTGAATCGTCCGGGGCAGCTCAGGCCATATGACCACATTTTGGAGAATATTCTCCAATTCAAAGTTGGGGAATTTTGTTTGACTGGAGAGGGTATTTAGGGAAATTCCGTACAAGTGGTGGGTGAAGAGCTCGCAAAGCTCTGGCGACCTGGTGCCCGACCTGCGCCCAGCCTGTGCCCCCTCGTCGCGGCGAAGCGGGGCTTTTCTTCGCCGGGCGAATGCGGGTCGCGCGGCGCCTAATAGGAAGGAAAGCCGCGGGCGTCACAAGCGCTCGGACACGGCGCAGCAACGAAGCCCCCTTCGTCGCGCTCTCCACACGAAAGGCTTGGCAAAACATCCATGCTTTTAAAATATCGTAATGTCGATGTTTTAAAAGCATGGATCGTAATCGTAACATCGAGATTTTGCATTCGATGTTTTCAAAAACAATTTCTCACGATACACTCTATACGATAGCATGAAACCGTTCGCTATTCGCAACTTTTCGCCAGTGTAATTACTGTTTTTGGATTATTCTTTCCGTTATATTGCTAAACTGCATTTTGAACCTTGACTACATGGAATATTGATTAGAACATGAATGGCAATCAAATTTAAAGAAGAATATACTTCAAACTAATATTGACGTGTTAAGAATCACATTAGAACCACGATATACGCATTTCGAACTGTTTCAACCTCTATTTTACGAGTCGGTGCCGCTATTCCCAACTTGGATAAGCGAAGCCCTTTTCTCATACCGCGTGAGGACGCCTTCGCCAAAATTTTATGACTTTTGTCGATTTTTTGGGGGGTGGGGGTCATGGGATCACCACACTTAAATGGGACCCTCAAAGCAACAGCTTATTTTGTTTGAAGGTATATCCGGTCTCAGCCTTGAAAGAAAATATTGAAATGTCTTGGTTTGTTAACATAGAAGTTTAAGTTGATAGTTGTTATCTCAATTAAAAATACAATACGGTCCGGATGCAGTTTGTGACCCCTTTCAAGAGCATATTACACATCGTAGAGCATTGCTTAGGGACCGTCTATAAATTATGAAATACAAATTTGGAGTATTTTAAATACCCCTTCTTCCCCCTGTAAGGCGCGCTTGAGCCCCCCCCCTAGCCTATTCCAAAACTCCATTATAAAGCAGAAACGAGTTCCATTAATTCTATTTGTGTTATACACCAAAGTCTATTATAATTAACGTGAGAAGCAGTTGCGGTGCGGACTGCGCATAACAATATGTTTGGTGACAAGGTTTTAATGAAAGAAAGACGCGTAAGCGAGAAAATTGCTGACAAGCCGTGCACGCGCCGTCGTGGATGACGTACAAGCCCCGAGTCTATTGCGCCAACTACTGGATTCTACAATTCATTGTAGATCAATTGTGAATATTTTCTGGCGGGCGGGGCTTGTACACACACGCGCGCGCGAGGCGCCGAGGCGGCGGGCGAGGGGCTTCAGCCTCGCGACGCACGCCACCGCGTCCGGCCACGCACGCGCGAGCGCAGTGGCGCGCGCAGACAGCACGCGAGGGCCCTCAAGCAGCGCGGGGCGGGGCGGGGCTGCAACGGGCGAGAGGGAGCGGGCAAAACTAGCGTCGCGACATCGCTAACAAAGCATCCACGTTAACAGGGGGTTTGTGCACCCTCGAACGTTAAATCACTAGCGATCTTCTGCGCTGAGCGGTTCGAGTTTCGCTTCGCTTTCGGGCATCTGCGCGTGCGCAGAACATAGAGATTGCAATCGTCTGCTGTTCGCTACGCCGTGCAAAATCTGCCCATTAATTTCGTGCGTAACCAGATTTCATATAACACTGGCCGTGTTTATAAAGCTGCCGCGGGGAGGAAGGTACGAGCGAACAGCAGATAGGGCGGACAGCGAACTGCGGGGCGTCGTCCGGCGGATCGATCAGACGCTCGTTGCGGCATCTCGGCCCGCCCGCCCAGCCACGCCCGCGATGAGCGCGGCCCGCTCCGCCCGCCCCATATCCCCTTCCCGCTGAACCGCGGAGAAAAGCCCGCCCGCGCCCGCTCCTCTCCACTCGCACAAACACAACCAAACTGCACAAAACACCAGTTCGCCGGTTGCGGCCACGGTCAGGTCCCCCTCCGTTTCAAAAATTCAACAAAAAGGGCATGACGTTCGCCCGTCCAGGGAGAGAACGTAAACGAAAACCTACCTCTACGCAGTTGTCGCCGCTTTTGCCGCAGCAACAACCCACTACAAACAGCCATCACTAAACTACAACGTAACACCCACTTACTGACAAATGGACCACGGACAGCCGACTACAAATCAACCCCACAAAATCTCCCCCACTTCAACTCGTGACTTTCCCCCCATTACCACTAACAACATCCCAATCCCATGGGCACAGGCAGTGAAGGACTGACTTTCAATCGACGACTCTACGGGACATACCATGTTAAAGCTACCACCAAAAAGGCCCATCGAGCCATAAGTACCTTGATCCCCCTCATCTCCCATCCAAAACTAGACAGCAAGACAAAGAAATACATCTACAATACGTACGTTAAACCGACTTTATAGATGAGAGACTTGGGCTGCTGCTGCTGCTGCTACTACTACGACAGTCTTAAACTAGTTGACAACCGATTTATCCGACTCCACCCTTTACCAGATACCCCACGATCAAGACGAAACTCGGACTGAAACAAATTCAAACCGAAATAGACAACAACGCAAAAACTTGCGTGACGAACGCCCTTAACAACCCAAAGTTTACCCCTTTTCTTGGTCCTCGCACCTACACCCTCAAGAACACACCCTTCCATAGAAAGCGCCACCACCCCTTGACTAACTCCAGTTCCCACCAGCAGGAATTAATTACACCCCCCATGAACTTACACCACCTTCCAAATACTCGCAACAACCTTACTTAAAAGTTACTTGAAATACTGACCAGATGAAGACAAAATGACAAAACTATTACCGCTGTTAAATGAAAAGAAAACAAAACGAAAATATCAACAACAAATAAGAAAATAAGCTCTTCTAACAATAATAAATTGGCCCATACATTTCACCCCAAAAAGTATTCCATCAAAATAAAAACTATCCTCTATCCTCTAAACTCCACCTATCCTCGTCACAAACTTTTCCCCTCACCTTTTCAATGACCATAAATATGGGGGATGGAAAGAGTTTCTTATTGCTTTTAAATCACACTTGTCCAAGTCTTAGCTCACAAACGTGGAAAATTCAATATATGTATACGCTGCATTATTAATAAAACCGAAATAATCATACAGTACTAGTGACCTGCAACAGCAAAAATTATACTGAACAAAAACACAAAATTTTTTTCGAACAATTAATCGCACACTACCCAAGAATAAACATAATTTTCTCATACAACGCTGCAATAATTACATATTTTACTAATCTCGGCCATTCACGACTATTGTAATAACAGAGTAGTATCCATGCAGAACAACAATTTCTTTCAGACAATATAGATCACCACCAGGCTGCTGCTCCATGATACACCACGAAGAAGAAATATTTACTGGTGGGCGGCCTCTTCCTTCAGCTATTGTAACCAGTGACGCTCAGAGAATTCAGTCGATTCACGCAGTATGACAATGGCCGGTAGCTGCATAGTTTCAATTTTTCGCGCGCTGGAAGTCAGTATAAGGTTAGAGACAGTCGACCAATGACCGTATTGGCATCAAGAAAGGCGCTTGCATCATTTTCTTTTACAAAATCCACCCAATATGAAGACGGAGCTCCCGATGGCACTTCGGAACCACTCCACACGCGGCGTCACCGTCAGTGATCGTTCGCAAGTTTTTGCGTAGTTGAGGTTAATGTTTGATGTTTAGGTCACTGGTGATTATTTTGACCTACCAGTGTCTCCAGTTGCAAATCATGAGTGACGAAAGGCCTCAGCTCTTCATTTCTAACGAAACGCCCCCAATGTGAACGCCGGGATGGCGTCTTGGCGATGCGCCGTGCATCATTCAACTTGGCGAAACTATCGCTCCATGTGGCAGACACGAAATAACTTTATATTATTAATTTTCAAAAACCGCAGAAATTGAAAGAAAACTTCGTTACATCCGGCCATGTGAGAGCTAGCTACGAAAAGCCCCCAAGAAATCAGGAAAAATCCACACACAATGAATTTCACTGAAAAATGTTAATATTTCAGTTATTCCAGCTATTTTCATATTTTTTGTATTGTCTTATTGTAATACTCAGAGTGCCCTGTTTACAACACATCCGATATGCAACAGCAAGGTTCGAAAGAAGAGACCGATCGTCAAAGAGACAAATGCAGGCTGTTCCCTCGAGCTGAATTACGGAACAGCATTTTTGTACTCTTGCTACGTAAAGTACTGCGCTTAGGTTCGGCAGGATTCGAACAGTTTTTGTGCAATATTTGTTGTATTGCAGTGTTATACAACAACAATTTATTTGTTGATTTTGAGCAGAGCGCGTGCCACTTTTTGGAAAACCATGTTCTGTGTTTCTTTCAGCAGCATTTTTGCCGCAGGTGACTACTACATAATATTTTGCTTTTATACGTTTTCTTCAATACGTCGAAAGATACATTGGACAGAGGAGTTTTCTTGGAAAGAATAAAAAAGTTATATTCTTTATAGTCTGAAGAAAAAAAAATCCCAAGAACCTTAGGTAAAGAATTATAAACGAAGTTGTCTTACTCTAAAGAATTATTATTTGGTTTCTAAATAATTTTGGAATTGGTATGTCAAGAAAGCTCCTGTGGCCAAAGTAGAATATTCCGACATAGCAAATAAAATGTGACAATGATTTATACTTTACACATTTTCACATATTAATCATTCAATTACGTTGACATTTTGTACATCAGTAAATATACAATCGATTAGTGATGCAGGGCGCATCAACTTGTAAGATATCGTAAGTGTAGAGTATGTTTTTATTTAAGGAGGTGATCTTCCACAGCTGGATGGTAAGATAAGGCACCGACCTACACGTCGGCTCGAGCAGTATCTCCAATCTATCTATCTACTATCATCTATCATCATCTAATCTCTATCACTAGAGCTAAGTCGTGCACGAGGAATGGAACCCTACGCCCTGCAGCCATCAAATTGATTGCCTTGACCACCTATCCCAGCGAGGGACGAGAGCGTTGCTGGTCGAACGAGATTAGGAGGGTGCTACTCTGAAAGGTAGAAGCGGCCGGAATAATTATAGGAGGGAAGGGAGTCGTAACGCAGCTGGGGGGGGGGTGATATCCTCCGCTCCTCGACCCGTCGTGCACTTATTGGCGCTCCGCCGCCCGCGACTCTTTTCTTTGCTCGCGAATCACGTATGGAGTGGGAGCCGGTTTACAGCTTTGACAATGTCCAATCTCTATTAGCTCACACAATAGCTCGTTTCGTTTCCATACAAAACCTCTCAGAATTAACGTTACGTACTACTTTTAGGCGGACATTTAGAGTGGTGGAAAAAGAAAATTATGCCAAAAAACAGACCGGCTCATAGAAACATTTTTAAATTCTCTGTTCAGTCACGTCCGCTACTCACTGGACATTCACTGATGCAAAACCAAACTGGCGGCGTAGTGTGTGGAGAAACACGTAGAACAAACGGCGCGTAGAAATTGTTAGCTATAGCTAGGATATAAGAAAAGTAGACTTTGAAAGCTACACAACACGGAAGGAAAAACAATCGCTTTAAGTGCTGTGAAGGGTGCAGTAACTTTGTGTAAAAATTGCTTCGTTGTACTACAGACGCGTATTTGTTTAATTTTGTTCATGTACAGCCATGAGGTCCGAAACGAGTTTCCGAAACGTCGGCGAAGAGTCAATTAGAATTGCAGCCCCATGAAGCCTGCTTCGTCTAAAACGCCCGATGCTTTGGCCAGGAAAGGAGAGGGGAGGTGGGTGAGGCCGCTTTCGCCGTGGCCTAGTGAGGCGGAGCGGGGGCGGGGGCGGGAAGTGGGTCAGCCGGTCGATCGGCTTCCACTGTCCGGCCGCCGCCCTCCCACACCGGCGGAGTCGGGCAGGGCCAGGCAACGAAGGGCGGGGACAGTGGGGAAGCAGGGCAGGGCAGGGCAAGATGAGAGCCAAAGGAGGCGAGGTCACGCAAGGTCTGGCAAGGGAGGACGGTGAGCTTAGAGGGGCAGGTTGCACCCGCGAAGGCAGCCAAGTGACTGAATCAGTAGATGTATGTATATAGTGGAGCTTCCTCCGAGTGAGGAGAGGGTGGAGCATCCCTGCTGTACGTTCCTGGTCTTGTGCAACGCAACGCTCCGCTCCGCCCGCCCCTCCACACCACGCCACGCCACGCGGCCCGCGACGCACCCCGGCGCCTCGGCTCATCTTCCTACACGCCGACAACCCGACCACTCAACCACAACTTGAAAGGCGGCAGCGACACCAGTGCGGCCGATGGGCTGCAAAGTAGGAGGGGGAATGCATACGTACTGTCTCTGAATGTTTCTGGGAACAGGGCGAACTTCGAACGTGCAGTGTACGACCGTTTTGCTAACAAGATTTTCAAGATAAGTTTTACGTTGATAACAATATGAAATTGTTCTGCTCACGGAAACAGTTTTTAACATTTGCAGGGAACAAACCAACCATTTATGAAGTCAGATGAACGTGTCGATATTCCTAGTTTGCTAATGGGCGTGGATTCTCCCAATCGAAAGCTTACGGCAACACTCCTCCACCTCTACCCCACCTCCCAGTGACCCTACTCGGGGCGCTTCCATAGCCGAGCACGCGCGTCTTCGCCCGGAAACGCTATCGTCCGCGAGACGCCCACTGCAAAAACCTTCATCATTCGCTTAGACGGGTGCATGGGATTAAATTCCTTCTTAAAAATTGCCGACTTGTAGGCACAAATAAAACGTAATCGATTGAGCCCTGGAGTCTTTATGGAGTAGACTACTGATCCACACTAGACCCCAAACACGTGGCACTGCTGGATAGAGCATAACCTCCCACAGGTTCAGCACGCGGATGGAAGGAAGAAACAAAACATTAAGAGTGTAGCCCTCGCCAGGCGCGGATGCAGTGGGTCGCGAGGGCCGGCCGAGCGCGTGTCTCGGCGCGCGCCGCTTCGACCCTCTGCGGCCCGTTCGCGCACTTCCCGCACAGAAAGGGCCCGTCCCGTTGCTTCCCAACATCCTAAGGTACAAACTCTCAAAAAGACAGCAATTCACAGTAGTACAACGAGAAAGATCTGATGATAGTCGACCATTCTCTTAAGAGCGTTTATAAAAGTTGGTGACAGTGATCACTGCTCCAGCAATTTGCATCGAAAAATTCGATTACTGCCTAGCGCTAAGGAATCCGCCGAATGGGTAACATCGGTTATAAGATGTGAACAAACAAAATTACAGCTCTAGGTTCTACATCAATAACAAAGTACATTTTAAAAAAGTTCAATATATACAGCGAATATATACAATAACACCAAACATATTCAGCGAATGTGCTTTTTACAAAAATATTAGACTACATAAATTCTTCAATTCATGTTTATTCCGCTTCTTTTCATAATTAATAACCAGAAAACTAACAAAAACCACGTGTTATCTGCCCTTCTGCCTTAGTAGTTGACGTGATCATTTATTTTCTCTAAGAAGTGTGAACCTACCTGGAAGCTAACTTAAAACCATGGCAATATTTTTATTGATTTATTTAAGTTAATACAATGTCGGTAGATCACGTTATGTTGCAGTTCGTAACTTCAACTCTTCTAAACTTGGAAAAGAAAGCAGATACGGAGGCGATGGCGGTTAGAGCAGTTGTAGCATAAAACGTTCTGTTCTCGTTTTGACATGAAATTGAAGTAAATGTTATTAAACGAATAATTATTATCATTGCTATATTATGACACCCTGAAACTTTTCAGTAAAAAATGAAATTAGAATTAAACTAGTTGTTTGGAACAAAAAAAAAATGCTGTACACAACCACCCCAAATGCTTTTCCGAAAGTAGCACTGTCACTACTGACCAACAAATAAAACACTGCACCATATGGAATACGTTACCTAAAACGTCTTCATGCATACTACGATAGCATAAAATAGTATTTACAGTACGAGGAATAAAAAAAATTTGTAGTTCATTCACACAAGCAGTAAATAGCAAATATTTAATATGGGCGGCCTGAACCTTACTGCTGCATCACAGGAATGTCGGAAGAAGTATTTGTCTCTTATGGTGTTACTTGCAGGGAGACGGGCATTGGCCGTCAGTAAATGTGCCCATTCGCTATTGGTACTTCAACAAACCGCGTTTTCCACCCAGGCTTACAGTTCAGATGCGCTTTCAGGTTAATTTACACAATCCGTCAGATTCGTAGAACTTGAAATTTCGGAGGATTACATTTGGCAGGGGCCTTCCACGGCCCTTTTATGTACCAAAGGGAAGACACTACCCCCTTCAAACATCCACGCAATTAATCCATCAGCCGGGACCGAATTCTCGGGCTGCTGACGAGGCCACTAAGGCGACCTCTCGCCCACCAAGGCCGTACGCAGTGGCGCAATGACTTTAATTGGTATGCGCAGTCAGAATAGCAGAAATAACGATCATATGTTTGCATTGTTCAGTCAAAATCGTAGCACTGTGTGCTTATTTTCATTTTGTAATTTTCGCCAAATCCTGAGATCTAACAAAAACGTGGACACCTCACAGTGCCGGAGCCTGCAGAGTTCTCTCTCAATGTATGAGTGAATACGAAATTACGTCTAGTGGACTGCAGCAAAAATCCTGAACAAAGTCATACAAAATGGTTTTCCAAATAGTAGCCCGCATAATGCGAAACAACGACAAATGATGTACACCGTTATTCATTTAACACTGCAGTAAATTAAATATTATAACAAAAACGGTATTTAGGAATACTTGAAATACAGTACAATAGTTCTTTACATCCCAAGAAGTTTAAAGAAGTTGGTGTTCCACAAGGCAACGTGAATAATATTTCATAGCGGGCGGCCTCATCTTTGGAGTCTTGCTGACGTATAATGTCAGCCGTGTCGTGACCACTGAATATGAGGACTGAATCCCTAAGGCGCAGTGCGAGAAAACTAGGAATAATAGTCGAATATTTGCGTTTTCCCCGTCAAAACCCGAACTGTTTAATGGGTTTTGTAATTATTCCCGCTTTTCTGGGTATATAACGACACCACAGCTGCGTAGCGCATTGGATCTTCGTCTAATAGATTACTGGGTTTACTTGAGAGTGGTGGGCGGGCGCGGAGGAATCTTTGGGGCGGCCTTGGACGCCGCCCACGCCCTCCCCAGAGAGCTCTCGAGTCGAGGGCCGCTTGCGTCAGCGCTGACTCAACGCTCCTCTCTTGTGCTGTGCCGCCGGCGCGGCTGCGACCCTAAGCTTTCGGAAGAGCGAGGCCCCTCCGTTTTGACTGAAACACGCGGGGAACGGCGCTCGCGCGTCCCGGCAGGTAAGGCAGCATCCGAGATAGAGTTCGCTTGCCGGCGCCACGCGGGCGTGTGGGGAGGGGACGAGTTCCCTCCGCACTGGCGCAAGCAATTTCATTATTTGCTATATAATTCGTTTTATACTTTCCACTCAGTGGTAATTAATATTTTCGTGGTCCAGCTCTCTTAAAAGCTGAAATAAAGAAATTTGAAAAAAAAGGTAAAACTAAAAATTAATTAAAATTCCCTTTTGTATGAACTACAAAAAAGCTGATAGAAAGTTTATTGGAACCCCTATAATATTTTATTTCTATCATTGTGCCTCAAGGCAGCCTTAGTTTACCTAAGCTGAAGTCCACCCTTAGCCAGTAGGGTGAGATTTTTTGCAATATCTCTAAAGGGTTTATTCACAACTTCAGAAAGGGGCGCTGTTAGTGCATTACTCCGCAAACTAAAATATGGGGGGAACGTAAAGACTTCAAAAACGGTAAAGCACGCAGTTGTAACAAACGTCTTCAATAACAGACGTATGATGTAACAGCAGCAAAGAACATCAAATTTAAATATGATGGGAGGGAGAGAGAGAAAATCAGTTGATGCTATCATCGGGCGAAAAGAAACAATTACATGCGATCTCACATTTTCGTGACGCAAGAGAAGCAAATCGCCAGCAAGCTATCAACCGTCGATCGTTGAGAGAGGAAAGCTGTGACGAAATAAAATAACGCGTAATGCTTTCAAGCCATTTGCGTCACGATCTCGTTTCGACGCTTCCAATACCTCGCGCATGGGCTCCCCCGGCGGTCCCTGCAATGCGGAAAGTTGCGCAAATGAAAAATCCACGCGGAAATGCGCGCGCCGCGCGAAGCATCCGATGCGAAAGCGCCGCCTCCCCCGCGCGTGGGGCGAAGACATCGCTTCGGATGGTAATTACTGTAGACGCCGCTTACAGTGAATTAAGTCACTGGCCCCGTTTCAGTTTCATTACAAAGAAGCACGAGATTCGCTTACAGAGAACACTCAACCTTGGCTATACTTAATGTAGGAATTACAAAGCGCTGGAAAAAATACATCGCATCAGTTTGCCACAAATTTCAACACTCGGCAGCTAGAAAAAAATATCAACGATGACATTTGGTGTTCCTCCCCAGAAGTTCACTATAACCTGAGTCTACTTTATTGCCACGAATGTTGAGAAAATTCCTAATAAATTCCATAATGGCTGAGCAAAGTCCCGACTGTGAAATGCTGCTTACCACTTTCCGTTCGATCTGCGTTAACTAACAAAAATTCAATTCATTTGGGGTTTTGTTTCGTCCTCATTTTCCACGGACATCATTTCTTTTCCAAAAAAATAAATAAATAAATAAATAATCGAGAAATAAAACTAAATGCCAGAAATATTTCTGGCAGATTCCACGTGCAGAACAAAACGCACATCTAAAGGTTTGTGGGAATCGAACAAGTGTACCTGACAGCAACCCAGCAGTTGAATATCTGAACCACATGTCTATGATCTCATTGCACTCGCGGTGACTCAATGTCTGAATCGGTTCCGTTCGTCCCTGCACGCCACTAGTGTGGAGCAGCACCGTCGCGGAGCGGTGACGTCATCGCCAAGCGCTGGGGCAACACCACGGGCGAAATAACTAGTGGCTCGTAGAAACAAAAACGCTGGACAAAATCACGAACAATTGTTATTAAAAATTTGCGCGCACCCTTTTCAAGAACGAATCACAGTGTTGTATACCACTAATAAATTCAATATCTTAACAATACGTATTCACGAATACTTCAATAGCATAAAAAATTGTTGATTGCATTCACAGAAAAAATCTTTACATACAAATAATATACAACAGCTGTTGTGCCATAACGCAACACGTTAATGGCAAAAAATGCGAAAGACCTTTTCCTTGGAGCTTTGCTGTCGCGTCAATACGCAGTGACGCACCGAGTATGAGAATTCAGTCTATACGCGCAGAATGAGAAATTAATTCTCAATTAGGTACCTGAATAAATTGGAACGCTCTTGTATCTGACCTAATGCTAATTTTGATTTTACACTGATTAGCGGCGACAAGCTAAAGAATGCACATCAAAAACTTTAGTCTCTGCGTCTGGCGACGTTTACTGAACGTGCGCCTTGCGAACAAATCTTTTGATTGAGGTAATTAACTCTAAAAGGTGTCCGGAGAGATTGGTTATCGAATTCCTCGACGCTATCGAGCATAAAATGAAATATGTGGCTGATAACTTATCAAACTGCGCCACGGGGTTCAAAGGACAATGCGGCATGGTACACCACAGGCAAACCCAGTCTCCACGAACCCGGTCGATCAACGTCAAAGGACTATTTTCGTCTATGAACTCAGAATTCTCATCCATATTGACGAGAATGCCAAGATGCCTTCACACCGCTGGCAACAGGTCACAAATTATTCCGAATCGACAGCATAAATATTCTCGATTCCGTTGCCGAACATTCGATGAATTCACACACTTTCCTTTCGAAATAATTAATTATACCACTTGCTACTAAAGAGAATTAAACATTTACAAATAGGGAGACTATCAAGATGTAGTGACAATTATATAAATTCCCGCACGATAATTAATCTGAATCTTCATCAGTAAGTAAAGGAGAAAACTACAAAACCAAAAATTCCCCTTTCAAGCCTATTCATCAGAGCATTTTCAGGTCCTTAAAACATCCTATTTTCCTCCATTTTGAAGATTTCGATGTTTGCTGACAACTCTCTTTACGGAATGCAATATGATCAAGTGTTAAAAACAAGCATCAATGCCGCATTGTTAACTTTAGTTCGGTTTTGGATCTATTAGCTCCCGAATGTATTCGAGACATATTTCAACAACTACAACAATAAGCGTTCTCCCTCAAGTTTAGGCCTATGGCTGGAACTTACCGCCACATTATCATCAGGTACTCTCCACAGCAAACGGGTAAACTGAAGGCACGCTTTTTCTTACCTGCAAAGAAACAAAACATACGAATTAGCGAGAATATAATTCAGCATTAAAAATTATATCGACGTATGGCAAGATTTCATTATCACAATTCCAATATGCGATGGGTAGGCAATTGCTATCACAGTAACATTTGCTTGATGGAACGTTTTAAAATTAATCAGGGAAAAGGTAAAACCGTGATGTCCGCGGAGGTTTTCATGCGTTCCGGAAAACCCTTCCTCCCCCTCGTACCATTCCTACTTGAATTGTCAATAAAGGTAGCAACGAGGGTTTTAACATTTGATAACAAAAGTCGCTCCCGTGTAATCCTGTATATAGATATAAGACAGCCTGCAGGTCCCCACCCGATATCACTGACAGACCCCTCCCTGTTCACACTTCGGAGCAAGGAAGGTATTATAGGACGCTTCTCAGACTGCTTACGGGGAACCCACCATTACTGTAAACCCTTGTCAGCACAGCCCGACTGAAGACGAATTTCGCCGTAACACAAAAAAAAAAAAAAAAAAAAAAAAAACCATGGATGTACGCAATAACTGAATAACCCAAATGTTTATATCGCGAACACTGATTATTTCGGTCTTACGATCGCTGTATTTTCTCAGAGCTCTGACAACGAGACGCGGAACCACGAACAAGTGGAACCGTCCAGTACCACGACCCGACGTGGATTCCTGAGGGGCTCGTGAGACCGGCAAAAGACTATACTGCGATTTTCGCAATATAGCAATGGGAGTGATCTGTAGTGGGACTAACGCCATCCCCGAGCCCTGCGGCGTAGCACCAGCAGCAGCTTCGGAGCTTTGAAAACTGAGAGCGGAAATTCTTACGACACCAGAGTAGGTCCCAAAAGTACAGAAGATGACTCAGTGTTAGATTTTTAATTTAAAAATTAAAATTCAACATTCGCTACGAACCCTTTGTTATTGAATATTCTTTCACATTAAAGTCAATTCCGTTTTCATTTTTGCTTTCCTTGAAAGTTTTTTTTTCTCTTGTTCCGCTCACTTTAGCTATCTGTTCAGTTTTTATTAGAAATAGATTGAACATGTTTTAAGATTGAAGGGTTCGCAAGGAGGAAACCGTTCAAACCTGCTCAATTTCTGCACGCGCTTAATACCACGAAATTCTAATTCAAACCAGACTGATTGACTGTCAGAGATTCCGGGCGCGTCAACTAGTAGGGTGATTAGTCCCGTAAGTCTAATGCATGCTCGGGAGGATAGGACAAGGAAGAGAAAAGGAAGATCGCGCGCGGTCCATTGATAGAGTACTGCTCCGGCATTTGTATGGTAAACGAAAAAAAATATCGATCAGAACAGCCGGCCGCTAGAATTCTCCTCCACACAGCAACTGAATTCGACCTAGCTACCTAGTGTCGAAAATCCTGCCACCGTCAGGATTCGAACCTAGGGTCTCCCAGTCCATGACCGAGTGACTGCAGTGACATCAGTCGACGCCCTGAGCCATCTCTCCCGGTAATAATTCAAACCAATGCAATTGCTATTATGCATCAACAATGTTGGTGCACTCGCATAAATCAAAATAAAGGAAATATCGATAGCGTTCGGGTAATGGGTGGTAAGTGATTAAAGTTTGTTTGATGGCGATAAATTTTATTGCAGTAATTTTTGAAACTGTTGGCCCTAAAAAACACTCCTTGGGGATTTGTAATGTTCTCTCAATATAACCTATACACAAGTAATGACCAAATTTGTTAATTTTATCTAATTCAAACTACTACCATTACAAATAACTACTACCCGTTTACAACCTATTATTATATATCTTATCTGCTGTTAAACCTTGACTTGCCGTAGGGTAGTAGGAAGTGTTTACAACTCACTGATAGGAAAATGCAGTGATAAACAAACTACAGACAGAAAATGGGAGAATCTGTTTTATGGACTGTACATATGTAAGCAGATTTGATGCCATACACTCTCACTCAGTGGTATTACTAGTCAGGAGTCAAGATGAACAGATGGGGCAAAAAGTTAAAAACGACCTAGTGAGTAATTTTTGGGCTTATTTTTTAGGCCAAGGAGAGGGCTAGAGATCAATTTAAAAAAATAGTACGTATAAAATAAGTTTTTATTATACCAATTGTCAAAACTGAAATTACGTTCAGTATTGCCAAGTATTATCTCCCTCTCCCCCGCTTTAAGAAAGCAATCTTAAAATCCATACGGATAACACGTTTTCGTTAATATTATTGGTTGGGTAATTAAGTAACATGTCTAACACGCATTAAAAGTTCCAAAACAAGTTGGCATTTAACTAATTTTATTCTGAATTTGTGGAGTGTTTGAATGTGTGTTGTGGTGAAATTTGAGTAGTCAATACCATCAGATTTTTTTTTGTTAGTTTGTGTAAGTATTGTACTTTCGTTGTTTTTCTCCTTGCAGTTGTATACATTGTATTCGAGTTTCTAACGAATATTTTCATACATAAAATTAAAAGTTGAATTTTAGTAAAATTTTGGAAGGGCTTTAATTGTTTGTTTCTTTTAATTTTTAAGTTTCGGGCAGATTTTAGGGCTGTGGAGACACAAACGCAGTTGACATTACTGACATAACCCACTAAATTCTCAAATCAATTTATGAATTTCCAATATGACGACAGAGTATGAGCTGGTAGGAGACTGGTTGAGCTGGAAAGTGTTCAACCCTACGACATACCATAATTTTACGACAATACCACAATTTTTGATTTTTCTATCTATTTATTGTTAGTAATGACTTCTGTGTTCTTGGCATTCCTGGTAGATATCTTTAGTGATGCGATATTCACTTTCTGTAACGCTCTCTTCGGGATAAGTGTATAGTGTCGTAAACTTTACGCTCCGCGCCTGTTCTAAAATTGTATTATAATTTGGCATAATCGAAATGTGTAAAATCTCCACAGAAAGAATCCACGTGAATGTAATTCAGAATATTCAAGAAACGTCTCATAGTGACGAAGATTATAATTGGACACTGGATGCGTCAAGAGTGTTGAAAAAAAATGGACAGCATCAGCATGATACTGAAGCGGAACAACATTCAAAATTTACTATTTCGGACACTAAATAATGTTTATAGACAATTCATACGATTTTTGTTGAAAAATACTAATGCTCAGAATGGCGTGACAGTGTATAATTCAATTTCATACAAATAAACTCATAATGTAACTACTATCCGATTTGAGACAAGGTAGATATATCAAATACACTTTGCGATAGGAAATTGTGGTATTTCTAGGATTATTATTCAGAAATGGGAATACATAATATTCTGAAATATAATGCGTCATTAAATGGCAATGTTTTACAACTTGTTATATTCAAGAAACATTGAATGACGTAAACTTGACGCCACACGCCTGCCGGTAGGAAAATTTTACGCGTGCCCGTTGGAAGATTTAACTTAGATTTTCGAGACCCAGGCCCTCCGGTTATTTACCTCCCCCGCCCCCCACGTAATATACAAGTAAAGGATTTCTTTTTGAAATATCTGCTACGTTTTGAAAGTTCGGCTCATCTGGGTACAGCCCACTCCCTGGCAAGGGATGGGCGTGCAGTATCTAGAATTCTTTTAAAACAAGTTTCGCTGAAACGATTTTCTTCGCGTGGGTGCGAGGGAAAGAGCCGGATGTTCGGGGTTTCTACGTGCCAGAGCTCTCGCTAGAATCCAGTGTGATTGATTACCATGTGCGACACCTGCGGTGTAAAGCGCTTGGGGGGGGCTAAATCAAAGGTCGGGAGTTGCCTTCGCGGCGGCGCTTTCCTCGCCCACACGAGTGGTGCCCAAGTGGCACTTCCGGGATATGCTTCAAGATACGTAATTCTTAGTATACCAAGATGCTCACTGGATTACATAATACTCTTTTTATACATTTCCGTTTATAATCCTCTGTTGCTTCTTCCGAGTGACAGCCCCGGAGGCTTAACACCGGAAGGCATCGCCGGAGTTTTTGTCGCTTCGAGGCAGCACGTCCGGCATACACGTGCAAGATCAGCCGAGTAACGGGAGGAAAATATTTGTCATTGGGCGTATTTCTTCTTCCGCCCCTGGTAACTTCAGTTATTCCTACGAAATGTTGATAGCATTTTGGAAAATTCAAACATTTCTGTATTAGTGTCGGAATGAAGACTATTATGTTAACTTAGTCCCAACTCAGCTCATTCTCACGTTTGAGTGTAATTTTGTTTTTCGTCTTACAAGTACTTCAACAGTAAAGAGAAAACATCGTAATGCTGATGCAAAAATTATCTGGTTTTCGACAAAAAACATTCTTACTGTAGGACCATGGTAACGAAAATAGGGATAATTTTGTTCCAATATATAATAAATTACTTCCTCCAAACACAAGTGAGAATCAATTTTTTGTGGTTCCATAACACCGAAAAGCTCATTGACGACAAAACATGTTTTGTCTGTGGTCTCCGCTTACGCCTTTCACACGATTTTCTCCTCCCTCTGTTTGAGTGATGACTTGGCCTCTTGAATTTGAAACTACCTGATTTTTACGAGTAGTACTTTACATAAAGCCTCAACATTTTCAACATTTTTTCAAAAATGGCTCCGCCGTTTTTTTAAGCTTTCTCCGCGGATAGAGCAAAAAACGTTTAAAAATGGCCGAAGTCACATTTTCGTTAAAGTCTTTCGATTTTCGAAAACTGCACAAAGTCCCTATTTTTTCGACGTCTTCCTAAAACTACATAATTGAAGCTATATTTTTATCTCAATAAAATCTGTTTAAGACATCTTGAAATATAGCTTTTTCCTCTGTGAAATCATGTCGATTTAAAAAACAAACGAACAAAAAACTAGTAGTAGCTTTCGCGTAATTTTTGCTCAAACAAGACTCCACTTTTTTTCATTTCTTTTTACTTGAATAGAATAAAGTACTTTAATGAAAATGACAAAGGGCCCCATTTTCGATCAAATGTATTTCCGAAAATTGTAAAAATTAACTTTGCAAAACGAAAATATTGACGGGGTAGTATTATTTAAAATTATGTTTTGAAATAATGTAATTAAAATATCTGAACTGTTGAAAATTACAAATGTAAATGTTCAAATTTGTTTTTAAAGCATTGGGAGGATTAAGTTTAGTTGTGAGGCTGGAGATTTACGGGTAATGAGAACGGCGAGTTCTAGCATGAGCTAGAGTGACCAGCGCTAAAAAGGTACCTGATCTAAAACACTTTTCTGGTTCGTGTAGTGTTAAAATATTGCGATGGCATTACAAATAATGCCCAAAAGTATGGGCTGTTGCAGCACCACTTCTTTGAAATGTAGTACAGCGTCTTCTACAGATTTTTTTCCATATGTACTTAGTTTTTTTATATTTGGCAGGATTTCCTTGATTCATCAAGCAAAAGATGAATGACCTCTCGTTTTGTTTCACTCTCACTTCGAGGGCTGAACGATGCGAGGTTTTCGAGTAGCGTCCGCCAAACTGTCACGAAAGAAACCTGACGGGATAACTTTTCCGTGTGCCCAATTTAAACACGTTTTGTGAAAGTGCAATTTGTCATCTCCCGGTAAATTCTCTTTCTTTTGACACCTCCTGTTAGGAATGGTTGTCTGCGGGCAGAAGTGGACTCAACGTCATATGACCTCGGTCATGAAAATGGACCGTCACGATTGAAGGTAGCCCATCAACAGGAGAGCTTCGGGGCGCCCAAATATAATTTCAGAAAGAGGTGCCATAAAAAATGCACAAATGCAAGACATATGACTGAAAATTAGAAATAAAAAATCTACAAAGAACAATGCCTTAAAATTTGACAAAATGGGGCATTAGGAAATCTTATAGGGACAGAATAAGGAGTTCCACAAGAACTTTTGTGTACTCCTCTAAATTTTGTCAAGAGTTCGCTTGAATACACATGTTTTCCTAAAATTTAGAAATGCCTCGTTATGAGAGACATAAATGGGCCACTTTCTCTATATTGCAAAACTAATGTAGGTGATGAATCAGTAGCGGCGCCAGGCACAAGTAACCGCAAGTAACGTCACTGATGCGCCGCCTTCCGGCGGAATGATTTCCGGCCCCAAACCGCGCGAGTCGCTCGGGATCTGAATGCGACAGAGGGGATGGTCGAAAGGCAACGCGAGGGCGGGGGCTACAAGATATTACGGTAGGTGAAGAGCGATTGGAAAGCTTAGTTTTGTTAACGAATACTTTTTACGGTCCCAAATGACTTGGTGCACAACAAAAACATAACTCCACCTAGTCGTGTACGATTGCGAATTCGACGAAGCGTTTCATCCCAAAATTGTCTCCGATTCCGTCCATTTCGCGCAGTTCAGTGCGGCCCGGCCCGCCCGAAAGCGCCGGCCCGCCGGCCACTCTGAACACACTCGCGGGTTGCTATGGACGGTAGTGCCATCGGCGATATCAGATGTTTCTCCCGAAGGTTGCAGTATCCTTCCCCTGGTTCGCAAGATCCGGCGCTAAAGTCCTTTCCCCGTCACGACAAGCTCTACGCTACCGACTGGTGTCTAGACGTGTGTGACAGAATAACAAGTGTAAATGAGTATGCAACGGGAGAGGATAGGGCAATGAAGAAGAAGGAACGACCGCGGACTCTCCGGGCCAATTTGTCACCAATAGATGAAAGAAGAATAGCCGATAGAAGAAACTGAAGAGTTGGAGCAGGACCAACTCGGGCGCCCACCAAAATGCTCCATGCACGTGTGTCTCAGCCTTCCTTTTTCGAAGTATTTCCAGGAGAAAAACCTGGGGATTTCTTACTAATGACATTATAAACAAAAGCAACGCAAATGCCTTCTCGCCTGCCCATGCAGGGCAAATCGTGCCCCCTTGCGCGTGGCGGCGAGCGGACGCGACGCGCTTCCGGGGCCCGCCCACGTGCGCGCCACGTGGCCCGCTCCCGCAGCCCCGGGCGAGGACCAGGCCGGCGTCACAACCCCGCTCGAGACACGCGCGCTTTACGCTACTTTTCTCTGCTTCATGTTGCAGAGTCTCCATGACGCCGACGCGGGTCACCCAGAGACACGCAAAACCTCCTTCCTCAGTCTCACGCATGTTTCTAAGCGACAAAATCTACCCTTGCTTTCTCAACTGGGAATGAACAAACGACGGGGATGGTGCGTGCTACCAGATTATCGCTTTTGCATAGCACTTATGGCGCCCTACAGCTAAAATCCATTTCGTCGACAGTACCCACACAGACTTCGGACTGAAAAATGTCGGACTGGAATCTGAAATTCGCTTTAATTGCCCGCGAAAGCTAAAGCGGCGAACACGAGGCTACGCGCGGCAACGTTGTCTCCGCTGACGTCCAACAGCCGAGCACAAAAACCAATGGTGCAACAAATACATACATCGGTTTCAGGCAGATATTGTCCAAATGACAATGACGAAAATAATAGGAAGAATTCCACAGTCCCAGCACAAGTCAGTCAACAAGTACCGCTGATCGTCGGACATTCCCGTGTGCCAAAGGATTGTTGTAAGGGACCCGCGGTGGGTCAGTAATAAGTAGGAATGAACTTCGTGCAAATAAATGCAGACTAAAACAAGAGATCTCCCATATCCATTTACATTTGTTTTATTTATGCATAACATTCTACCTATACAACACTTTTGTCAACTTTTGAATTAGAAAATTTATTTTTGGGCGGTTGCAAGAGGATTCGTATCTATCTAATGTCTGTTCGGCGTAGTTTCGTAAATTTTTCGGCGTTTTCAACTGTTGTTGTCTGCTGTTAGGCTTTTTGACGTATTGAACTGAAATTAACTCTGATTCAGTCGCAAATTATAAATGTGGAAATACAATTCCAAGTAACCCCGGTCTGAAGATCTATTTAAATTATCGCAAATACAAAGTGCATTTAAAATTTGCAAGTACTAATAATAAAAAGGTAAACTGTTGCACATCCATTTGTCATCACTATATTTGAAGTGGAGTCATTTGTTCTGTTGACCATATTTTGTCGGGAAAGTAATAATGCATACGGTCACTGCCCCCTGCGCGGGCGTACGTGGCCAAATACTCGGGTCACGTGACCGAACAGCGTGCCAACTCGCAAACAGAGCAGGCGGCCGCGGCCGCGATGAAGGAAAACAGGTGATAAGAGGTGCCGTGCCCCGCCTCTCCCGCCTTCAGAGGCACAATGCCCGCTGCCTCTCCAGGCACTTGCTGCTCACCCGAGGAGAGGGGCCCTACATCTTCCCACAGCACAAAAATCACTTGATTAAAAAACTTCGAACTACCCATAAAGAACGTGTCAACGATTTACTTTCAATTACAAATAAATTAATATTTATGTATCAAAATGCTGATTAAAAATTCAAATTTAATCGTATTTAACACGTACGAAAAAACCACCAGTAAAAAGTAAACAAAAATAAAAAAACACTACATTGAATACTCCCATTTTCTCACAAAAAATAAAAACAAGTCTTGTACAAACATCTTTAAAATGAAATGAAAATAGTTTCACGACTTTTCTACACGTGCTACTATATAATCCGAACATTGTTCATATTATTAACGAAAATTTGTTATTGGTAGTTCAAACGAGTTTGCAACCTCTAAACTATCGCGGAGACTAATTCTCAGACGCACCGCATTCGGTGTTTCGGACGGAGTAAACGTTTTAGTCAAGTTTTCAGTCGCACACTTAGATCTCACACCGTCCAGATAAAACTTCCAACAAGGATGAACATGGCAGAATCTTCGTAATTATATATGTTAAAGCAGCGATGTAAGAATATGTTTTTCATAAGTGATACGTTTCGTTGCCACAAACATTTAAGCCATGGTTTTCAGCTTTGACAGTGCTCAAAAAGGAGAGGCATATGGTTCCTGAAAACAGACAGGGTGGATAAATTATAATCTATGAATGTAATTACAAGCAAACCACGTAAAACGTAAATATCACTTCCCATTCTATGGAAAAACAACTGTATGGCGCCAGGCTATGCCTTTTTGGGGAGGGAGGTACAGGGCTTAGCAAAAGTTGACTGCGGCACGCAGTCGGTATATCGATGATTGACAATCTCGTATGTTGAGAAAACATTTTGCAGTTTCATAATGTACACATGGCTAAATTTAGGAATTCTACCTTTTGTATAAGCACCTTACGAAAACCTCCCACGAGGCTCTTACCACATACGAGACATTTATCATCAATGAATTAAAAAGGTTACATAGGAGGTTATTTATTGTCTACTTTAAGATTTACATTTTCTCGTCAAACTAAAGAAGAAGCAAATTTTGAGGCTGTCCATCATGGAGGAGGAGATGTGCCCGGCGAGGGCGCTCCCTGCCCCATCTTGCGCCCTGAGCGTGCCTCCGCAGGGCGGGTCCCGCCGCGCGCGTGTAATGTGCGGGGGGTGGGGTGGGGGGTGGGGGGGGGGTGGGGGTGCGAGTGTGTCTATTCCGGGCCGCGCCGGAGCAGCGCTGGGGCGGAGAAAGCCGGCGGCGCGAGAAAGCGCCATCGCCCGGGGCTCCGCGCGGCCGCGTCTGCTCCGCCCCTCCGCAGCAGCCAACACTCCACGCCGCCTTCGAGGCTCCTTCCTGTCCTTTTACTACTCCCAAACCCAAGCCGATTCGAGAATGTCAGAGAAGCCGGAACGCCGCCTTCTCTGTGTGACGCTACAGGGAGAAGTGAATTCTATATAAGTTTTCATTATTCCTAAGCCATATACTAGTTTCATTTCTAATATACAAAGAAATTAGGGATTTTTTTCCAGGAATGTTGACAAAATATTCGGTCCGACGTAATAAAATATGTTTTCAAGGGTAAATTAGCTCTAAATTAGGGCGGCACTTACCTATCATGTTCTTAGTCAAGGAATAATACTTCCTGCCGCGACATCACGGGGAACGATAAATTGAATAACTATATTTCCTACTGAATTCTAGAAGACGTGCACAGATAATGAATTTGCATTTAGTCCAGAAGCAAAACAAGGGGCCATCTCGGCATTTGCGCAAAGTAAAAGAGAAACTGGACGAAAAACCTGATCGAGATGGGAGACAAATGACGAATGCCATTAAGAAAAGATTACGTGGGAATAAAATGCAGGGTGTACATGAATAAAATGCAGGGTGAACGTGAGTGCGTCTCATCTAAATGTAGGAACTCTTACGTCTCATCTCCCATAGGATTTCAAAATTATTGCGGACTATGACTACCACACATTCAAGCTTCTTGGCATTCGAAATATTTGAAAAAATATTAAGTGGTGTTCTTCAAATATCTCTCATTATTAATTCCCTACAAGTGCGGAAACTTAAAGATAGAGACCACATGAGAGGTGTCTATGGTTTGGTCAGATACTCAGAAATGTCACCATTAAATATTTCCGATTCCTTCGAGTTGCGTTATGGAACAAAAACTTTTTGATTTTCTTGGAACGTAAATATGTGTGAATGTTACAAACTTCTAGAGCACTCAGAAATGTAGAAAAAAAGGTCACATTTGCCACTGAATGTGAGGCGGGAAATTGAATGTAACGTTACGAGCATCATATAGTATTTCCCCTGGATTTTTGCTAGCCCCATGTGTGCAATGTTCGCGGGGACCTTAAAACCTATTTACGCGGAACGTGACCTGTGCACGCGGGGACACCTAATATTCAGCGACAAACAAATGTGTGAATTCACATTACCCCATACACGTGATTTTCTTTTCTTTGTATTACATTATATTTTTATCGGCAAAAAATCAGTTTCGACCCACTCTACATGCCTTAGAACATTGTAACATTTATTTTGAGACACGTGTGTTTGGGTCTACACACACACACACAAAATACATAATGGTACACAGATGAAAATTTGTATTAATTTTGAAATGAATCAAATTATATTTGAACTATATTTAAAAAAGATTATTACACGATAAAAGGCACGAAGCAGTTTCCCCTGGTTTCCAATTCCGCACACAATAAAAGCGACTGCACTAAGAACATGGGAATTCGCTGTCTCAATAGTATTTCATTGCCACTTAAAAAGGGATCGCAAGCATTCCTTGACGTGTGTTAAGCATGGAATGGGTAACCTGAGATAAGAAGCAACTGATACACCTGACATCTACTGATTTACTACATCAAGACCTTGATTTATTGCAATCTGGTTGATAATCAGACGCACCAAAAGACCGCCCGAGTTCATACAGCTCGCAGTCAACGCAGCAAACAGAAATGCAGCTCATGCCAGACATAATCAAATATTGCCTTCCCACATTACAGATTAAACATTCATATTACCTTACAACCTGTCGTGATAAGATAGACTAGACATACTGAAAACTTAATAAACACACGAAAGTAACAGCAAGGAAGAGAAAAGAAAAAAGGAAAGGAGGTAAGGGATGAGAGAGAAGTAATAAACTGACAAGTTTTCTGAACAAACCAGTTGAGTACATCTTCGCTTCCGTATTTGACTACTTACGTGAAAATTTATGAGCAATTAATTTTATAATGACCCATGGCGTAGAATTTACGTACCTCAAATCTGAAATGCTCATCTAGTTGCAATGTTCAATGAAATACAGCGTTATTTCCCTGGTCAACCAAAGCAATTACATCTGTATCGCATTTTTGCACAATGCTGCCGCACTAAAATATTCTATACACAAAAATTATTTGAATTACAAATTCCCTTCATGTAGTCGTAATCCACTGGGACGAAACCTCTATTATTCTAATTTTCTATATGGGCAGAGATAGAAAGAAAGTATGTTGCCTCTGGCATTTTAACGAAGTGTCAATGATTTCGTTAGATACCCAAGAACGGGTCAAAAATTACCATTATCATTAATTTTGAACATGCTCAGAAATTTAAAGTACGCTATGCACCATTCGGACAGTTAAGAGATGCCTACACCTATCATTAAGATGCCCAGACACTGGAGAAAACTCCAAAAACCAAGTTTCTATTTCAGCTGAAAATTGCAAATATTTGATTATGTTATTTCGCCTGTTCTCATGTGCTCAGAGCGCCAGTGCATAGGATACGACTGACGTCATGCGACAGCAAAGCTACAAGGAAGATGCCGTTCGACATTAAATATTTACTTTTTACTGTGCTATTCACAAGTTACCTAATGAAACGGCAACTTTTGTGAAATTCTTGATCTGTTAAAAACTGTTGTACTGCAAACTCACTAAACAACCCACCGTTAAGTACGTCAGTACTGACAAAACCAAGATTCAAAAGATTCGTAAATAGACAAGGCAATGGCAACATTCCAAGCTCAAAGAAGAGACTTGCGAGGAACACATAGGCAATTGCTTATTATTCGAACTTTTTTTTCTACGTTCTACTGTAAGTCTGGGTACTATAGGTTGTACTTCCCATTCTACTATATTATGCCGCATCACAGGCATGGGTATTACTCGCAGAAAGTCTTACGAACTGCATGAAAGATGTCAATAGCAAAGAATTCTGCAGACGTAATATGAGTTTAATACTGAATCCAATACATTTATATATATATATATATATATATATATATATATATATATATATATATATATATATATATATATATATATAATCATATTGCATTTCAGGTTACACTGGATTGAGAGAAACTGGCAGTTTGTTATCAGCAAATTTGGTACTCAATTTCAAAGACTCGTGTGTTTCAAATGCAAAACTGTATTAACCCTTTTTCCTTCATTTATTATTTTTTTAACGAAATCAATTTTAAATAACTAAAATCTCATTGCTTGTTTTTTTTTAGTTTCTCACACTTACTTCAAAAGAAGAGAAAGTATTGTAATCGTGCGCTGGAAACTTCCCATTTTCTACAGAAAAACACTGTTGGGCTCAGGTAACGGAAAGTGAATAAATTTTGTTCATTTATGATCAATTACTTCCTCTAACACGTAATTAGAATCCGTTTTGTTGGCCCTTGATACCGAAAAATCGATTGGCGGTAAAATGTGTGTCAAAGCTAGCGCGTAACACATTCAGTCGATTTTTTTCCAAAATTGATATTCCTAGATCAATTTCAATTCATAGAGACCCTCTCAGCTGGAAATGGAAATTTTGATTTTGGGTGTATTTCAGAGTTCCTAAACATTTTCAAAAGTATATCATCCCCAAGCGGGGCAAAGATTGGGAGGGGGAGAAGAGTTATTTATAAAAAATAATTAAAAAAAGAAGGCAGGGCAGGAAGAAAGAAACTAGTGGTGCACCAGAGCACATACTTTTATGCATTAATTCTAGATTTGCAATTTTCGAAAATCCAGAGTTCAACAAAGATAAGTCCAGCGTCATTTATTTAAGCATCCTTCTATCCGTGTGTGTGTGTGCGGGGAGGGTATTTTTTTACCTATATTACTATATTACGCGTACAGTACAAGAAAACTACTAATAGTTTAGAAAAATTGAACATTAACGTATTTAAAGATCCGTCTTTAACGAACAGATTTCATTAAGGAAAAAAGCTATCTTCAATATTATAGTTGTAGTAAAACGAAGAAAGAAAAAAAAACGTCCTGGACAAAGTTTAATAAAATTTTTGTGCCATTTAATGCCATTTTTGAGAGAATTTTGAAAATGTTTTTGAGGCTTCATGTAAAGCACCATCAAAAATCGATATTTTCGTTTGAAACCTCCAAAGCCTCAAGTCCATTCTGACCGGTCGAGGAGAATCAATTTTGATGGAGATCAGTTGAACGGTCTACGCGCCAGTGTTGTCCACAGGTGGACAGACGGACGCTTTGCCGTCAATCGATTTTTAGGTATCACGTCCCACAAAACATTGATTCCGGCTACACCACGTGTTAAAGGATTTTTTTCTGAATTGAGCAACTGCTTATCCCCTTTTTCGCTGTCATGGCTCGGCAATGGTTTTCTGCCGAAAATTAGCCATTTTCGGCGCACGATCACAAAAACTTCTGTTTAAGAAGTACCTTTGTAAGAGCGAGAAAGTAAGAGAGACAAGACGTAACAGAATGGAATGGAACAGAGTAGCCTCGGGCTGGGGGGGGGGGGTATGCGACATCGATGTCTGCTTTCAAAACATCAATGCGTTTGTAGAAACATCGATATTTTAAACGTCGATGTTTTTCTTTTCCGATGTTTTGGTTCTGAATGAAAACTTTCCATGATCACAATACTGTAAAAGTTACAATACGAAATAATAAAGTTTGTTTTGGAACAAAAGGAACGCTGTTTTTATTTCCTTCATTGATCCAACTCTCTCGTCCGTGATGGCCTCCATGCCCTTGTATTTCCTCTTTATTCGTATTCATTTCGCAAATTGGGGCAAGATCAAGAAATATGCTGTGAGTTAGGGTCTGCCTCTTCTTCTCGTGCCCTTATTCGGGAAATTGATAAACACGAACACTGTCGAATTGAATGATAAGGCACACAAATTTCATGTTAGAGGTAACTAATCCAGTGTAAACCGTGGACGGCTTTTAGTCGATAAGTGTTTTGTTATCGATGGCGCACCCCTAGTCGTGCGCGGGGGGGGGGGCGTGGGCTGGCGGTGGCGAGGCGGGGGCGGGGGCGGGGGCGGAACGCGGCGCCGTTGGCAGGTAGGTTCGTTGGAGGGCCGCGGCCCAGTTGGCGCCCGGCCCGCCCCGCCTCTGCCCCCCGCGCCACGTGGCTCGTGCACTGTTGCAGCGGCTGGCTCTCCTCAGAACGCCGCCAAACAAAATAGTTTTTTTTTTTTTTTAATTTTATATTCATCATACTTTCATGGTTATTGGCGCAACAAGGTACCCGCATCGATTTTGTGTCGTATTAAAATAAACTACGTTGTGAGATCCAGTTTGTCAAGGCTCACTTAAAATGATAAAGTACATAAAATATTGATATTTGAAAATTGAGGCACCGCATGGTGGACCAAGACATTAAAAAATTTTCATTAGATTTCATGTCTGACCAATGTCAATGAGGAGATGCAAATGTATACGTCCTCGTTCTGAAAAAGTACAGCTTAACAGACATACAACATGAAATATATGTTATGGCTACTCCGTGAATTAGCCAGTCGCGTTATCCAAATTTTACAAACCCATTCACATTATCCAAAATGAGTGGATAAAGCCCGAGAAAGGAACACCGTTGAAGTACACCGAACTGTAGCAGTATCCCTACGGTAGAATAAGTGCATTGTGGTGGCCAGACAGCAAACACGCTGCCGGTGCGAAGTTTCCAGCTCCAGTGGGAAACAAGGTGTACAGTTTCGAGTTTATATGCTCCAGTCTTTTTTACACGATTCCACCGCATTTAACATCAGTTGAACCCCCGCCCTTTTTACACGCATTTTTTGGAACTAGCGGCTTTCCCGAATTCTATAAAACCTCGAGCTGGTGCAATGTACAAATTCCAAACCATTTTTTGCCCAAATACTAACTTTAAATACACAAAAACACCTCACAGTTTGCTTTCTCCAGACCTGAGATTAATGCCAACAGTAGAATACAGATCGAAATTACCTGTTCATCCACATTCCCTCCGCCTAGTTAATGTGCGGATTTCCTGGCTACCCTAACACGTATTTAGGAAGAGTTTGTTCGAACCTTTCTTTTAATCCTGATACACGTCTCATTTCTCACATTTTTTCACGTTAAAATAGCTCAACGTATCTCTAATACACTATTCTTCCATCAGTAGTCCTCGAATGACGATGTATGAAGCATGTCTGGCCAAAATTATTTATTTCTCTTTACTCTAATTTTACGACTACTGAAGTGAAATCTATATTTTCCGTATACTTTATGGTAAATGTGTGTTTCAACTAATTCACTTCGGACATTTTCGTACTAGGACCATTTCACTATATTCGTCTTTTCAATATTTTTATACTTGGGTATGGACTTCGCGAGCAGAAAGCCGTGGATGGAAAAACTTCACAACTTTATCCTAACGCATTCCTGGAATGAAACCACATAGGGCCATTTTCAGTCCAAATGGAGACAGTCCCGATTCAAGTTTTAGCTACTTCGCAGAGATTTCATTAAGTTACCTAGGGAGAAAAGCGGTAACATTTTACAAGAAAGCCCAACTGTACCATGATTGAAGAAAGTGAATACCACGATCCATTTTCAGGAACATTTTCTATAGATAATTCTTTACATTTTAATTTCTTTTACGCGGCACCGTTGAATCTTTGGAAATCTATGGAATCTTTTTCAACAGCAAATATATTCAGATCTGGTATCGTTGGGTAAATCGAAACAGCTTCAGTGTACGCAATATTATTGAAGTTTTAAGGTTGTATAACGGCGTAGCACACGCCAGGTCCGAAGGAAGCCCCAGAACATTCTTACAACTTGCGGTGAAACGAATTTTCCCTCGAAGCACCAAGAGAGATGTCACCAGAGTGGTGAGGGGTAACACAGAACCCCACACCACTGACAGCGATTCACGCAACGCCAGGCGCACAATTCTGGTTTTCTCTCGGGTGGGGGCGCGAATACGTTTCCCTCCAATTGTCCCGTCGGATAATACGAAGGGCGATCAAAATTATTTAAACGGAGGATTGGCAATTGGGTTAGTAACTTCTTTGCGTTTGTTTTGAAACTTCAAAATTTCGGCATAATTTTATTAGGAGAAAAGGTTTTTACAGATCGACCTTACAAGAAAACACACAGAAGGATGCTCTGCCGATTATGTTAGAACGATATCAGATTGGTGTGAAACGTAAAACGAAGTGTCAACTGGTAACATCGATTACTCAGCGTTTCATTGCTCATACTAGACTAAATATGAGTTCAGTTAGAATAAATACTAGAAAAGGAACGGACAAGCATTTGCATCGACACATAAAAGAAGTACGTTCAGGTGATAATTCTTCCGTTAAACCGAAAAGATAAAAACTATTTTCTCAAGAAAACCTCGCGTTAAAAACACTATTTTCATTTTTAAAAAAAGTAAAACGTGGGACTTGCGTGACAGAAATATAATCTACATACGTATTCTTGAGTCTAGAATCCCTTCGCCGCTATTACTAAACTTAGAATCATTCAGATGCATGAAAGTACCAACAAGCGAGGTTAGGAACACTTGAAAATAGAATTTTCCGCTCTTGAGTAATACAAAAGTCCTCTACATCGATAAAACAACCGGATTTGATTTCATAATATTGCTAACAAAGTAGTAAACTAGCTCCCTCGCCTCTACTCAAAGCTACTATATCTGTTATGCTAGCAAAAGAGCAGCTCCACTAAACAAACGCGTAGTAAAGTTATTCAACACAAATTGATATTTCATCTTCACAGGCAGGCAAATCCGGCACCAATTCCTATGCGGCTGTCGGGAACGCTAGTGCAATAAAAATGAAAAATCTAAAACGTCCATATATCAGCAGCGTGTTCCCTGGCGGGGATTGAAAACTATTCGACACCGCCTGGCCATTCCGTATCTCAAACGCCCTTTCGAGAAATTTCCGACCATCTGCCGAAGTCTGTTCAATCTGCACACTCCCGGCCCGGCGCTTTCACTCGCTCATCTACATACGCCTACATTCCCCCTCCCCCTTCGGGCCGAGTGAGTGGAACACGGCACTGCATTCCGAGTGCAAAAATGCAGTTTTTGACACTTACACGCTAGCAATGGCAATTCCCTTCGACGATGCATCGTGGAAATGTTAATGGTATTAATACGGAAAGTGACTGACCTTCCGCGAACAGCAACATTTTCACAGGGACCTACTTTTGAGCAGATCACGTTTCAGATAAGCCTGCAAACTCTGTTCGACGGGTTGAATTCAAGTGCTTTCTATGCTATCACGCTCACAAAACGAGAATGATTACCATCTAAGACAATGATTTCTACGACTACAAATCATCACTGTATAAATTCAACATTAAGTAATAGAATTCATGCCAGAGCAAAGTGAATACATTAATACGCGAGAACTCATCCTTCAAAGCAATTGTAAAACCTCTCAAAATAGTAAGACGGGTCGCCTATGCTTGTAACTTACAATTTGACAAAATATTCCTGGAGAAACTGAAACAAGTACTTACGTTATCCGAGAGCTTCATTTTTATCTCGTGGCAAATATTTTCCGTTCGAACTTCACACCACAACACATTTCCGTATTACACGATTTTCAGTTACACAAACCCAGATAAAAGCAATGCCATAACAGGAAGGCACCTGATTGATATTAACCTTACCGCAAATTACGAAAACAAGAAAGAATCGACATTCTAGCCTCCCATGTAACATCATCTACTCAAAAACAGGCAGTTAGAAATCGATGCACGACTACAGAGCCGTGCTGGAGAGAACAAGGCGCAGTTATTTTCAGCCATTTTCCACACCCAAGTGCAAGCGACAGCTGCAGTCCGGTACAAGAAACGCCCATCCACGGCGGTCACGTAACAAAGTTTCGCTTACCTTAATAATCAGCTCAATCTCCGGGACGTCCCCGTTGGCCGAACCATTCTGGAAGGAATCGTCTGCCATTGCACTAAATCAAGACGGAATCACCAAAAAACAGAAGCACCACTGCACCAAGCACACACCAGAAACACGCACTAACAGCAACTCCCACACTCACTCCGCAAGGCACAGCGAGTAAGCGACGCCTGGCGGGTGAGCGCCAACGATGCAACACCCGCGAAGGACACCAGGCGATAGTAATGCCATCTAGGGAGAATATTAAAAATCCTCATGGAATATCAAAACTAGGGTCAGACGGCCAACTGTTCGACCACGAATAACTCTACGCTTTGCAGAAACTTTTTACTATTCTCTCTCAATTTATTTTATATTGACATTTGCAGTACTGCTGTTAAGTTTAAACTAGCATAAGAAGAGTTCAGCTGAATATTTTTTTAAAATTTCTTCCATTGTAATGTTTTTCCAATGTTGGTTGTCCTTGTCCCACTTCTAAACCGCGGGGTCTTGTGACGCATCTGTCGGCGATTTCTTTTTCAAAAAGAGAAAAAAAAACAAGGAAGAGTTGTCGATGCAACTTCTTAACTTTGGGTGTGGGACGCACCACGCAATGGTTTCTCCTTCTTTACACGAAATGCAAAGTTGTCTAATTGTAAAAGACATTCTAGACTGTCACATTTCAAATAAGATTATCTTACTTCAAAGCAAAATAATTATCTCTTCTAGTTCCGCTCATAGTTTGTTGCCTGAAATGAAAATATTTTCTCAAAGAAAGTGAAAACCACATTTACAACTTTTTTAATACCTACTTCCTTGTTGTAATAAGTAATAACTGGCCAATATTGTTTCAATGTAATTAAGGCAATACTTCTCACATAATTTTACATGCATTGTTGCACTTATAGAATTGATAACGTTTCATACAATTAACTCAAACGACAGTTCAGCAGCTCCCTAAAAAAGATTTGTTTTAATGAAGGGTGGATTTTCATGTACAATTTATCAACATAAAATGCTTACGAATACTTAATAATCAACTGAGAATAATAAAATGTTCTTAGAAATTTCTCTACTTAAAGAAGAAAATTTAATATATATTTGCAATATTATGTATATACTATATTTCAAAACAATATATAGTTCATAAAATTGAAGAAAAATCTCTTTAAGAATTTAATCGTAACAATTAAATGTTTTATTAAATTAATATTTTAGTGACCATCAAAGGTTTTCACATCCTAAAATATGAGTTTTTAGTACAAAGTAAATAAAACAAATGAGGATAATTAAATTATAACTTCAATGACACAATTAATAAATACAATTGAATTTATATTCAACCATTTACAGGTTTGCCAGGTAATTTGGGAAGCCATTAATTCCCAATAAATTTACCAAATTGTCAGCCATAAATAAGGGGGAAATAAGGAATTGATCACATTCACGATATAAAATGTTTTATTACATACGATTATGAGGCCCCTTTTGAAATGTCAAGGGGAAAATAGCCCCCCTTGGCCTCCTCCTGTGCATATGCCTATTATGACTATCAAAATACTAGAACTAAATAATGGACTCCACAAGCATAAATTAATATAAAGCAAACAATGTGCCATAAGTTTTTATTTTTCTTCTAATTATTGCTGGTAAAAAAGCAGAAGATTTACGTTTCAAAGCTCTCCAGTGCTCTAACTTGGTAGTCAGGTTTTTCAATGCACACTCAAAGTGTATAAAATATTTCTATAGTTATGCAAGATGTAAGTCATGGCAAAGTAAAGTTACAGAAGACTGTAGCTTACGTAATTTATTAACAAGTAACTCAACTACTATGTAATTGGAAATCTTTTCATTACAATATGCCTCTGCCCTTAATTGCCACTGTTGGACACATTTCACTTATTATTTTAAGCAGTCCGTTCCAAGGATCCATTAATGCACAATTTTTAGAGCATCAATTAACCCATCAATAACTGACTCGCGAAGGGTTCGGACTGATTGTTTCAATTTGTTTCCCCATGTAAATCCCAGCTTTATTGCATTAAATTTAGTGAGCCAAAGCAGTCAAGTGCATTAATTAGTATTAAAAAAATTTAAACAAAGAATGTTTCACTCTAAAATAGTTTTTCCTTTCATTTTATTGTCCTAATGGAGAGACAAATAAATGTTTCGGTAGTTGCATTTTGTAAATGATAAGGTAACAATGTACATACACCTCTTTAAAAGGGGTATTAATTGTAAATACAAGTGGCCTGCAGCACCAAAAATTCTAATTAATAAAATCACACAAAATAGTTTCCCCAAAGAGGTTGAGGCTTGAGGACCTTTTACATGCAAGTAAATCTACTAACATGGGACAGCCGGCTTTACTTCCCCTCCGAAGGAAGGCGTACGAAGGATTTTCTCGCCCTTAAAAATCCACGGCTTCGATCGGATTTGAACCCGCGAACTTGGGTACAACAATCCGGTACGCTAACCGTTACACCATCCCCGCCGATTTGCTAAATAAATTTAAAAAAAAAACAAAAAAAAACACACCAGGGTTATTATTTTATTGTAGTATTTAATATATTTATTTACACTGTACAATGAAAAATTACTATATTAACAATCCTGTTCGAAACATCATAAGTTATGACTTCTGTTGACATCTCTTATATCTAATTGTTGAAATTCTGATAGTGTGCTGTGGTACAACGGAGTTCCTTTGAGTACCTGTGAACTTGCATCATTGATCTGAAACAAATCACCAAAAAAGATAAAAAATACTGAAACCAAAGCAGATAAAACATATTTATACCTTTGACCACTTCTGATTGTATTCATATTAAATACAGTTTGTTACCAAAGGAAATTTGTTTTGTTCGATCTTCACAATTTTTGCATCGTTATATGAATGAGACACATGTTAATAATTTAAACAGCACAGAGCCTAAAAAATGATTTACTCAAAAATTAAATTAATCACTAAAAACAATTTCTTAGAACTTCCATTTTGGTCAAAGAATAACCATTACATACACACATATTTACTTACATACATACATACACACATATTTACTTACATACACACACACACACACACACATTTACTTACATACACACACACACATACATTTACTTACATACACACACACACATACATTTACTTACATACACACACACACACACACACATTTACTTACATACATACATACATATACATTTACTTACTTACATACATACATACATATACATTTACTTACATACATATATACATACATATACATTTACACCATTACATACAATTTACATACATATTTACTTACACACATACACACATATTTACTTACATACATATTTCAATAAATGGGATGAACCCTTTACTTTGTAATCAAAATTGCTGGGTAAAGCAATTTCTGATATCTTCAGATTGAGATAGAATATATTTATACTTCACCTGAACGACTACGTAATCCCCAGAAACAATTGGCCTATCATTTCTTGAAAATCTATGTTCAGGGACACTGTCAGCTGGAATTATCACTTTAGTGTTGCCGTCATTTCGGCCAGCAAGGAATTGGTCAGACCGTTTGCTGCGCTAAAAAGGCCACCAACAAATATGCAAGTTAATAGAATTAAATTTACATACAGATTATATACCACACAAACCAGAAAAGATTTAAATGCATGCACTACAGACTTTTAGACAATATTAACATGGCTCAAGAGAAGTTGTTACCTTACACAGTATATTTTTAGGGGAAAATAGAAGAATTGGTATATTTATACTGATTTACTAATTTTGTCAAATCTTCATCTCAGGAGTTAAATAATTTCAGAATAACTGTATGCCAGGTAAGTGCATGCATGTCTGTTTGCAATCATGAATATGGACCATTGCTAGGATACAATGTCACCCCCCCCCCTGGTCAACAGCATTCACAGTCAAGGTATCACGTCACAGCTCAATTACACGTTCACAGGTCAAAGATCACTCAGAGCTCAATGTATCGACTTCACATCAAACGACGTTCACAGGTCAAGTATGCCACTTCCACATTCAATGATCGACGTTCACAAGTCATTATCAACGTCACAGGTCAATGTAGCAACTTCAACAGTCAATAATCAACGTCTCACAGTAATTATCATGGATTTCACAAGTCAATTATCGATCACAGTCAATGTACATTCACAAGACAATGATCATGTTCACAGTCAATGTATCATGTTCACAGTTCAAGTATCGATCACATCAAATACATGTGCACAGGTCAAGGAGCCAGTTCACAGTCAATATGCGATGTTCACAGTCCAAGATGCGATTTCACAGTCAATATCAGTTCACACTTAATGTACATTTCACAATCAATGATCAGTTCACAGGCAATGTACATGATGTTCACAAGTCAATTCATCATGATGTCACAATTCAATTAGCGATATTTCACAAGTCAAATATGCGATAGTTCACAATTCAATGTATGCATAATGTCACAATCAAGGTATCGATGATGTCACAAGCAATTATCGATATGTCACAAGTTCAATGGATGCATATTCACAATCAATGTATCATTTCACCAATCAATACCATTCACAGTCAATGTACGATTCCAATCAATGTATGCAGTCACAATCAAGATTCTCCCAGTCCGAACCCCGAGAGGTCCAGTTTCCCGCGCGGTAGCGCAGGTAGAGGATGGCTCGCGCAACCCACAATGCACGTACAAATCCAACCTTCAAGAACATCGGACGTAGTTCGTTGTGGCAGACTCCAGGTTAACGGTTGAAACCAAGTCCATCATCAAAGTAGATACTAACTGCAACACACAGGGTCGCAATCATTGCCCTGTGATAAATATGTAAAGGAAAAGAAATACATTTTAAATATTACCTAATGGAAAGCGATGAAAAGCCTCCAAACACAGAATCGACTCACCACATCAAACCATTCGAAAAGAAATAAAAAAGAAGGATAATAGCCCAGAATTGGAACTGAATCTCCCACTGCAATTCTGTCCATGTAATAATTGACCCGTAGTCATAAAATACGATTCTGATTTCTACATGAAAAAAGGTAGTCCACGGCTAAAGCTTCTCCAATTTATAAGCCAAAAGTAAATTCCTTGGTCCCAATATCTTATTCGGTATGAAATCAAGTGGTTAAAGAAAAGTCCAACAAACGCGTGCATAAGAACGACATAAGTGATTATCAATCATGTCAATAAACAATTCTAGGAAGAGAACGAAATCACATTAATAAAGTATAAACAGCTAAATTCAAATTTGCACGATATAACGTTTTCGGTCAAAATGAAAGCAACAAGGGTAGATAATAATTTCATCAGGAGAAATATCTTCGACACGGGGTCAATCTTCTAGCATATACAGAGACTACACCCCAAATAATGCATAATTGAAAATGAATCCTTGGCAATCTCCAACCACAGGTATGAATCAACAAACGTCCGTCCGCATACTCAAGAAAAATACATAGATAGCTCCAAAGAATAGAGCATTGAATAAACTATCTTAAGACTCAATTGACCGATAAATCAAACCTCTCAACCATGGGCAAGGCATACAAGACTAAGTTCTAGCAGCACACGGACACCCCTCCCTACAGTTAATAAACCAATACATTTTGTAATGAACTGCTTGAACGAAAGAAAGAGCATATTAGGAGCGAAATGAACATGAATCCCATACCAATTTGCAAGAAAACATTTAAACGCAATACAAAGAATCACCATCAGACTGCAAATTTCAACACGTGAAAAAAATGAAATGAAATGGAAAAATAAAATTGTATCGACTCATTGGACTAAATAATTAATTACCGAACAGATCATCAGAAATAACCTCCATATCATCAATTCTGAATAAGTTAAGTTAATACAAAATAATCATCAAAAAAACGTCCCGATCCTGGAAAAAAATCTGATTCCATCTAAATTTTCGCGCCTAGTATACGTCACGCCACCTCACCCACCACCGCTCCGTTTCTGGGAAGAGGCCTAGGTCCCTTCCGTCCCGCGGTCGGAGAACTCAGACCCGGACAGTATGCGATGTTCACAGGTCAATGTATGCGATGTTCACAGGTAAATGTATGAGATGTTCACAGGTCAATTCACACTTATCAATGTATGTTTTTTCACATATGAAAGAGTGACTTCACACATACGAGAGAGATGGATATACTCATGTGCATATGTATATGCACGAGTGTACATCCATGTATGCATGCATTTTGTAGAACGATACACACTATTCCATAATTGCCTAACAACTTACCCCTTCCACAAGAATAAGTTGCGTGCGCCCAATCTGTTCCTTGTTCAACTTAAGCGCTCCTCTTCGAAACAATCCCACCATTGCCAAAAGCCTCTCTTGTTTCACAGCTGAGGGAACATCATCTTGCAGTTTACGGTGGGCCACAGTCTTCTGCCAACAAAACAAAGAAAACCAAAACAATCATTTTTGAGGTTTAGATATTAACATATTACACTCTTTTACTTGACCGATACATATACAAAATAATTGTCTGTTAATGTTATGTTTCTTAACTAAATTTCTTCCCCAAATAACTAGAAAATTGAATGATCATGAGGCAAGGATATAAATTCAAGGTGGAGCAAACACATGTTCCCTTCAATAATAATCATCAGAGAATCATCATTATACTTTCAGAATTATTACATTATCTTAAAAAATATTAATAAAATTATAAAGGCATATAATGTATCAACCGGCTGTCCCCCCGGGCGACCAGCACAATAGACAGTGCACTGCACCCAGGCCATTTCCCTTCTCCACCCCACGGCCACGCACTTAAGCCCTTTGGCTCGCCCGACCCCGCGTAGTAGTTTTGTGGCTTCCATACAGCAAGTAAGGAATGGCTCAACTTACATTTCCAAGTTTTCTGTTTCAATTTTTATGTGTTCTAATTCAATTTCGTTCACTTTCCTTTAGTATTAAATGACTTAACACCCCCCCTTTTCTTTCTTTCAGTTCTTAGAATGTTAAATATATTTTCTAAAAATTGTAAATTATTAGTAACTTTTTATTATTATTTTGTTAATACAAAAAATATTCACGTTTTAATGTTTTTTTGTTTTTCTTCTTGTACTAGAAAACTGATGATGCTGGCTAAGCCATCGAAAGCTGCTATTTTAATAAATAATATTGTTGGCAAGGACAACGCATATAATTATTCCATTGGAAATGCCAAAGAAAACTCACCGCACCTATATTGCCCGAATGGCATATTTTCACCCAAAGAAGTTTTGATTCCCACTCTCTTAATGTTATTGATGTTCTTGGCAGATTTTTCCCCTTTCAAACAGACCTTCTTTCCTTATATTTCCTGGTATCAAAATGTTTTATGAATTATTAGATTGCCAAAATTACAATATTTATTACATAATAAAATATCATCTTCCTATTTAATAAAATTTTAATCCATGAGCACCATTTCAATTTGAATTGCCACACCTGTCAATTATAATTAACCCACCAATTTACAAGTTGTAAAGGGGTCTGAAGTTGATTCAGTATGGTTTGTATTATGACCAGATGACTCCAAAAGCTTTATGATGGACAGATGATTCTAGTAGCTTTATACGTAGTAGATGAACTGACATACAATTACTAAAAAACAATACAAGAAAAAACATGTCAATATCAAGAAATTAGTAACAAACATTTTTTGGATTAAAATTATCTCTTTGCATGGACAAAAAAGTGTATATGTATACTCTCAATCGCAACATTTTGTCAGAAATTAAGATTTTAATTTCATTAAATTAATAAAATATTTTATTTTTCATTTATTAAAAAAATTTCATTGCCTTTTCATAATATTTAATAATTTACTCAATATCATTCCACAATTTTAATCATTTCCATATGCTCCAGATAGCATGGAACTACGAAAAACAAATTCTTACTTCTCTCAAGCTGTAGGGAAACAAAAACGCCATGTGGTATTGCACACGCTCCATCAACGAGAGGGTGTCCTCAAACTCTTGTTCAGTTTCTCCACAGAAACCGCAAATGAAGTCGCTGGAAAGCGTGACGCCAGGAAGGACATCTCGCACGTGATCCACAAGCTCCAGATATGCTGCACGCGTGTAGCCCCGCCTCATGCGCTCCAGTACATGGTCATTTCCACTCTGAGCAGGCAGGTGGAGGTTGTTACAAATATTTGGACGTTCACGAATCAAATGCAAGACCTGCAAAATGGAGAGTTTTTATCATAGCCATTTCTATTCAAAGGGAAATATAATATTGCAGGGTTATAGACAAAATATAATATGTATTTAGTTTCTTAACAACTTCATTACAGAAAATTAGATTCAGATTACAACTTCATTGTCATTACCTATGATGAACAACTTAACAATGCTGTCATTAAGAATCTACAGCTCCTGTAAGGACTCCACTGATTACACCTCTTCACAGAGAGAAGCTAATGCTGACGTAACAATAAGTTGCACAGGCGAGAAAATAAACATATAACACACATATCTCTAAAACTGAAATTTATTTGTGGAATCCTTCTTGATATCTACCACGAATCTGACAGGTGATCCAGAGCACTGTTTTTGAACAGGTCAGTAAAAAGAGAATCTCAAATGAATGGTATTGTGGTAGAAGCCAACATGCAAAAAAATAAAAATCTTTATCGAGGTTTTGTTGCAAGGTGCACTGATTAGCGAGATCAAGAGAACTTTTGATTTGATGTTTGGCAAGTAAAAATTTGCCTTTTGCAAGAAACGAAAATTAAAAAAGGTACACTGAGAGACGTAACATCCAAATACAGAGACATAATAATAATAATAATAATAATAATAATAATAATAATAATAATAATAATAATAAAAATTTTAGCAAACATTTTCCAAAATGGGAAACTTGCCACTCTCCCCGTGTTAATCACAAAACAGAGGTACTGTATTTACCTGAATACAAGATGAGTTTTTCCCCGAAAAATTCCAGTTGAAAAATGCGGGGACGTCTTACATTCGCAGATTAAGCCTAGTCAGTTACGATTTAAGTTTTTAAATTGCTATTTCATGTAACGAAAATCGTAAATGTTGACATAACAATAAATTGCTAAGACTGTAAAAATATCGCATGTACCAATAGGTAATTATAATCGCGTTCGTATTCTTGGCATCTATCAACAACTTTTCAGGTACCAATAAAGCGAATTTGTAACCGAATGGCATTGTATCAAAGGAAACATAACATGAAAATGAATGCCGAGAGTTTGTTACAAAATTAGGGGGTTATCTTATATTCAAAGTAGACTTATATTTGGGTAAGTACGCTATTATAGTTTGCAATTCACAACTCTACCACATGAACATTGAACACTGTGGATGGCAAAAATTTAATGTTAAAGAATTTAAAGAACTGTAGGCCATGAACAAACTCGCAACAGGAAGAAAATATGGCAATTCAGAAGGGAATGTTCTTAGGTGGCATCAGTTGAAAAAGAAAAATTCAATGCACAAAACTCTTTGGATGAGTCTTTGTCAGAGACTGTCACAGTATGGGAGAAGGATCAAAAAGAAAGAAATAGTGATAAATACAATAACAAAGATTATAGTGACAAACACCATGATTATTATGATTTTAAAGATCGAGAAAATTATGATAGCTCAGGCAGTAACTTTTAACATTCTCATCAGCAAGATAATTCACAACTTTGCAAATTCATTTGGGCTAAAATTAAGAACTAGTTTTCATTTAAAAAAATCTCAAAAGGCCTCCTTATATTTAGGGAGACATCTTATATGCGGGTCTACTTATATTTTCTTCTTCGTGTAACAACTTAATTGCCATTATTTTACTACAATCAACAGCTTAACAATGTCATCATGTTAAGCTGTTGACAAGTACAAAACAGATTCTTCACCATTCAAGTAAGAAATGTATTGCCCACCACACTTAGACGAGATTGGCACAAAATAGCCTATCTGTACATTATGTTTTTTTCTGTAGGATAATTGCAATGGTTATTTTCATGGAAAACCCCTTTCATTTCAATGTCAATAACATATTTATTTTAATTGGGTTGTCTTAGTACTCCCTCTCCGTGATGCAGGCACTACTTCCTTCCCATGGATACAACCTCTGCAGCAACCACTGTACATTATGGCAGATGAATTTGTGCTGTTAAATAGCTAAGATGTATTTGATAGTTCTCAAAACGCATTCTGGCAGGCATGGTATCTATCCACCATTGTGAAATCTTTCCAACACAGTTCTTTTAATGAATTTGTTTCAAAGCAGAAACATGAGCTACCTACATTACTGTTGTCTGGAATTATTATTAACGGCCGCATACCAATACCACAAAATCCCAGGAAAATTGAAATATAAGCCAAGAAACATTTTATATATTTAAAGTTTCATTTCTTCAAAGAACTAATTCCACATTCACACATTGCTCTGAACATTCACCTGTTGCACAACTGTTCTTTACATTAAGATTCTAAAATACGATTATAACGAGTTAATCAGAAAGTTTGGCTGTAAGCGAAACCCAAGTTTCCACAAAGCAACTTCATGTGGCAATGACTTTGATTTGTTTTCTAAGAATGTGATAAGCTTTTTATTGGGTTTAAGAAATGCTCTAACAATTAAAAGTTCTAAACGATAAAAGAGTAAATGCTTGTTTAAACAAAGCTGGAGGAAAAATCCTATATAGGTTCCATCAATAATACCCCTCATTTTTACGCAACGGTTAAATAAAAAAAGAAAAAGGTCATTTAGTAAATTAAAATAACATACTTCATCTGGAAAGTCCTTTGGATGGGGAGATGTAAAACGTATTCTCATCTCAGAATTCACATTTGAAACTTTTTCCAAGAGGTCTGCAAATCTGAGGCCTCCGCGTTTTGGTCTGTAAACAGTTTTGAAACCTCTAGACATGTGTGTTTCCTCATCAGTTGATGCACTTCCAAAATGGTGCACTTCTGAAAGGTCTCTGTAACTGTTCACATTCTGGCCTAGAAAAAGCCAACGCCCATTAATGTCAACAATAAACAATTATTTTTCTTTGAATTAAACATAAATGATTAAAAACTTGTTACTTCATTCAAATAATTAAACTTCAGATACCAAGCTCCACTTCAATGAGTACCCTCTACCTCTTAGATTCTAACAAGCTATTCAAGGAACCTCTGTTAAGGTGATGGCCTCCCTTTCCTCTCACTGGCTGAGCCTCGCCAACTTTCGTTTCATACTTCACTCATCCTTCTCAGGTCAGGCCACCATCGCGCATCCCCGACTTTCATGCCACAGTGGCCCATTACCCCGTATTTCGGTACATACTTGCCAACTAAGCACTAGAATAAACAGTGAGCCCTGAGTGCCATTCGGGAATTAGACGATTACAGGACCATGTCACGCCTTGATTTAAAGATAACAATACTCAAGTTCAATCATGAATTATGTGAACTGAAAGCTGCGAATGAGTTTCTTGCTGATGATGTTATGAATTTGAAGGATAGTATGCAAGTTCGTCTACTTTACCACCAGATTCTACTTCTGATATTGAATCATAGTATACAAAAATTCAAGATCACATTCATTGTTTGAGAAATATTATCATGTACAATGTTGCAGAAAAATTTTACCTAACTAAACAACTTGATGATTTAAACTTTAAGTAAAAGCAATTTTGTCCCAAATCTGTGACTTAAAATTTGACACTTCTGAGGACACAAGAATGGGTGTTGCCCCAGGCGAATACAAACCATGGTTCACTTTGAAATCAAGATCGTCTGCTTTATACTTTGCACCAAATATATAGGAATCAAGAAATATGGGCAATTATGGGGCAGTTGTTACATTTCGAAGGGGAAATTTATAATTTAGGTAGAGAGACAAGCAAATGGGCTAGGATCAGATTCTCTTCAAAAGTAAGAATTTTCTTTCTTGAAAGCAGTACGAAGAGAATTAAGAATATTATATGTATTTAATTTTCTAACACAATAGTATTGTTAAAATGTAGATATTTTATTTTGCATTTAGATTTTTCATTTTCAGTTCAGCATTTTTCTCATTATACATTTTTCCCTTTTGTGTACCGAAAAATGTATAAATGAAGTTTCACTGTAAATCTTATATTTTCCAAGACATTAACACATCATCTGGTACACCACAAGGTTTATATCTCAGTCCCCTATTATTCTTACTTTTTATTGACGATTTGAAATTCTTACTTCCTTTGTGTTAATAAGACCGATTCAATAATATACCTCATCTGTATGGTCCCCTCACTACCTAAAATATTGTAGTCAACTTGAATCTGTACAACACAAATTATTTCATTATATTGCTTGACATCTAAAATTACCCTCTACAAGAGTTTCAATCAATAGCCTGTTTATTTAGTATCAGCACATTATAATCACAGAGAGACTATAATGATGTACTGTTCCTATATAACCTTCTCAACAGCAGAATCAATAGTGGATACCTTTTATCACTGTTATCATACAAAATTCCATCACACTATCTTAGAAATATTAATACTGCAACTTTCTTAATACCACAAGCTACATCAAAAGTATGGTTACGCGCTTCCACATGGTGCATATGTAAATATTCTAATAATTATATTAACTGTACTCAAAGCAATTATTCATCTAATCTACAAATGCATTTATAAATATTTCTAAAAATATTTTGCCTATCACTGGACTTCTTGTATTTATTGTCACTATTGTTCATGTTTGTCACAATTCATTCATAATTTGTAAGATTAATTAACTTTTGTAATTCTATATAAACATACTTATTAATTTCCCCTTGCATAAATTTGCTCATTATAGAACTTGATATTGGGTGATTATCTGTTCTTATCTAAAATAAAATATATTCTGACAGTGCAATGCATCTTTCTAGCACAATCACATTGTTTTTTTCTTCAATTTCAATTGAATCAAAAATTGATCATTGATTCAAGCATTTGATTGAAAAATAACTATTTCATAGCTTTTCTCCATTTTCATTTATTGTTCAAACAAACAGCTTACCCAACAAGGTGACTTCCTTCACACCCTCTTCTGACAATTGTCGAACTTCTTCTAGAATAGAGGAGAGAGGACGTGAGCGCTCGCGGCCACGAGTAAAAGGCACAATGCAGAACGTGCACATGTTGTCACAACCCCTCATGATTGACCTGAGCAACACATCTGTATATAAACAAAAGGGAATGTGTGTATGTCTGTTTCACATAGACACAGAAACTACTTGTCTGATTTTGCTAAAATTTCCACACTTTGTTTTTATTAGTATCAGGAGTATTTAAACAGTGATTCAAATTCAATCGGACATGAGGTGGCATTGTTGATTATAATTTATGTGTTTATGATGACTCATGTGCCCTTGAACAGAAACTCTACACAACCTGATGCACTGTCTTGTATTAAGAGAGTTTTTCCTTGCATATTCTGCACCTACAATTGTGAAACATCAGACAGAATTATTACTTGAAGATTACCATGGACAAGTAAATCAAATTTCTCTAAGACAAGCATTGCAAAATGCACTAATCATGAGGGAGAATGTTTTAACAATTGGATACTTGACATCCACATCCAAACCAGGGCATAGAACGATCTCATACTTGCAAGAAAGTCTTTCATATATTATTTTTTCAGAGTAGCATAAAACATGGTTAACAACTACATTACCAGTAGCATATGAAGTGTAATACACTGCAATAGCGAAGCATTGCCACTAGTGAAGAAAATAAGCTTTACACAGACAAACAATTTTTTTTGAGTTGAGAATAATTCGTTAACCTTACCTTCATCAAGGTATAAAGATCCTATGCATAACCAAGTTGGGACTCCACACAGTATCACTTAAATTTGGATTTTATTGATGTTTTTGTTGATATTGATTAAAAAATATAATGAAAAAGTGCATTTGTTAAAAAAACATTGTGATAAATTGCATACAATTTTGAACAAAAAACACATTATAAACAATTGCATTGATTTTCTGCTTCCTAAAAACATTGAAATCTATGAAAAACAAACATTCATTGATGGGTCCCCCACCTCCCTTTGTAAATGATCATCTCTGAGGACACCCTTAGTAATGTTAGGGTTAATATGAACACCAGAAAGGTACATTTTTACGTGTGGGGCTTTCATATTGTATGGGTAAAATAATATCAGTATATTTTAGTCTGGTGTAAGAACTATAGATACTAATTTTTATTGCCCTGTAATATTCACATGTTTTGTTGTATAGTAAAACAGATTAACAATATCACTGCACTGTCTTATTAAAATCAAATTATTGTATTTGAGAAAAAAATTGTAAGAAGAAACTTGAAGCCACATTTTGAGACAAATTTGAAAATATTCTAGAGGCTTCATGTTAAATAACCATAAAAATTACCAGAACCATTTGAAAATTGCAGTGTCATAACTCAAGCCACATCTATCACGGTTTAGTCAATTTTGAGAAAATCCAAAAACAGTTTGGATCCTAGTGTTGTTCACATATGAAAGGATAAACAAATTTTTGGAAATATTACATTTTTAGTATCAAGAATCCCCCAAACAAAGCATTTCAGACTAAATCTTAACCTGGAATTTTTGCTGCATTACATTCTTTTCTCTACACCATATACACTCTGTGTATAGAAACATTCAAGAAAGTAAAATGCAGAAAATATTAACACTGGAAAAACAAGTCATTCAAGATTCCTGTTTCAGAATTATATTGCTGCACAAGTTAACAATTTTCTCATGGTGTGCTGCATAACCAAGTATAATTGTGGTAATATGTAGTTGTATAAATATAACTTTTTACAACTGCTCACCTGCTGAATGGTTACATAGCTAATAGACATACTTACACAAATGCTGTAACAGAGTCCTGGTTTAAACGAACAGGCATCACGTCCGCGTAAGTTTCATCCAAAGAAAGCAACACATTCACAGCTGTCTGGTTGTTGTCAGTGAGTGCCAAAAGGCGTGGAAGGTCCTTATATGCATCAGGTCCGGCAACCAAATCCACTGCACGCTCCCTCTCCAACAAGCGCTCTTTCAGCCTTTCTGCCATGCAACCTGCTCCAACATAGCCAGCAGGCACACATCAGTGGCGGGCAAATTCTCTTCACATGTTATATTTTTCATTTCACTACTATTTAATCTTTTGAACAGATGCTTAGCATACTAATGAAAATAAAATGGTTTTTATTAGAATACAAATGCATATTTTGACATTCTGATGTACCTTGAGCATAAAAGTGAATAATCACAAAACTGACACATTTTTGGTAGTTACTTCTAAATGAAAACAATTATGTAATTAGAATGAGCTATGTTCAGGTGAAATACTTGACAGGATATTATGGAAATGTATAATAGACTTGCTGACACCTCACTAATGTTAACAAATGAAGTGTCCAAACAAAGAATTTCATAGAGATTACATACTGTATGTACGTTCATTATATAAAAACTAATAATGGTTGAAACAATACATGTAAATCAAGTGGGATTTAGCATCAGATGGTCTGCTTGATGGTCAGTTTCTTGACATCAATTGTGCACCAACTCAAAAATAGTGCCTTAAAAACCATTTCTTGATATTTCTTAAAATTCTAGTGCCATAAAAACTATTTCTTGAGATCAAACATATGTTCCTCATGTCATAAACACTGATGAGTTGTTTTTATAACTTCTCTTGCATTTGTTGGGGATATGCTATTGTGGAGAGCCCAATTCCTCCGTAAGAGTAGGATGTGGAATATCTTTAATTCTATGAAAGTATGATTCGTAATCTAATTTTTCCTTCTAATGAATAAGCGGAGAAAAGTACTTCGAGTGACTAGTCAGGTAAAGAAGAATGTCAAAAAACTACATTTAAATAAAACTTTTTCTATACAGTAAAAGTTGCTCAATGCCAAATCACATGGGACCAGTACTTCTTTCCCTAATAGACACGATTCCAGGAAGTACAATGTAGTAATGGAAAATTAACATTTGCTAGGACCATGGTTTATGCTCACATTAGACAGATTTCTGTATTATCTGCATTGAGCAATTTTTCTGTAATTCAGTAGAACCTCCAGCATCCAATGTCCTTTCCTCTTTTTAACCTCCTTGAATTCTTGACTCTCACTTAATGCTGAACCTCAAACATTATTGTAGAACTTCAATGTAATATAGTATAGTATTCATTCCAGTGGTGGCCAGTACGGAATTAGTGATGAGACATCAATAACAAAACACACATGTTGCCAACTATTGATTTCCAAAATTAAAATATCTATCCAAAACCATTTATGTTTTTAAATTAGGACATGATGTTCTAAAATTGGTTTATCTATTGGTTATTGGGTATATTGGTTATTGGTTTATAATATTGGTTATTGGGTAATCTCTAAAATAAAATTAGTAGGAACCAAAATTTAATTTTACAGTGACCATGTTTATTAATTTATAATAAAGATTAAACTGAAAACAAACTAAAAATATTGTAAAAAAATTAAAATACTTAGTCTGAAAACCTGAGTGCCTACAGTAATCTCACGAGGTTACAGCTTCCCGAGTTCGCTAAAGAAGGATGTGGGAAGGAAAGGGGAAGGCTTTCGCTCACAGCATACGCTGCCTCTTCATGTCCGATACACAAGGAAAGGCGAAATACCAGGATATCCGGGTCATCCTGAACAAGGGAGAGTCTGCAGCACTATATCCTGTGCGTTTGAAGAGAGAATTAATAGAGCATCGAATGACAAAGCACTCATTCAAATTAATTATTATAAAGAAAAACATTTGGAAAAATCTATATTTTAAACATGCATTTGTGGTGAAAAAATTATTTTCTATCCTTTTTGTTGGTGGGGCTACTGGCACTGTAAGCCACTGCTGATTAATGCCACTGATATAATTCAAGTATATTATATATAAATTCTATGTTATGTAGTATGGATATAATAATTTATTTGTTTTATCAATTGTTTACTGTTCTCCTGATCACCTGACCTATTTTTGTACTATGTTCCAGAACTGTGGGTGACAGTTATCAGGAGTTCTTCTGTACAACAATAGCATTTTGAAAGAAAATTCCAAATTCCTACCTATAATTCCAATCTTCATTGCTGGTAAAGATTTCTTTCTCGTACGAGCATTTTTTAGACCTTTTAGATATTCCAATCTGTTCCATACTTTGGTCTCAGCTCCTTCTCGAATGGCACAGGTCATCACGAGGACAATATCAGCTTCATTTAATTCTTCTGTTTTGGTAAAACCAGATTTTTTGAGTATTGCCCACACAACTTCTGTATCGTTCACATTCATTTGGCAGCCATAAACATCAAAATACACTGAAAAGTGAAGAATCAACCAAGAAAATTAGAATTGAATTACGGTTAATATTAATTTCTTCACAGATAGAATAACAGATAAAGTTGACACAATTGATTCAAAGATACAACATTTCATTTAAATCAAAGTAATTTTTATTCAAAAGATATATCTAGTGAGTTTGCAAAACTAGTTATGTAAAAGCAATTATTAATTATAACACACAGTACTAAGCTTCATTCATTCAAGCTTAAATTAAAAAAAAAAAAAATTCTGGAAATACCAACAAACAGCTTTTTTTTCCTTTTATAATATTAATTAATTATTTGGATATTAAACTTTATTACTTTTTGTAAATATACAAGTTATAATATTTCTAAAAGATATTTTCCACACTTATGTTCAGAACAAAGTTTATCTCAGTGGGATTTATAACTGTAATATTTTGAAATCAAAATAATAAAGACTCGGAACAGAAATTAACAATTCACATATTGAGTATTTTTTGTAGTGAACATTGAAGCACACCCTCTCTTCAAACTGAAGAAATTGTGGGAGGCAACAAGTCCTGCCACCCCAGTGCAGTCCACTACATGAGAAATTTAGGGATAAATATTCTTCGGAGTACCTTTCCGGTTCCGCCCGAGACCCTTCGCCGCCGCATGGCTTAGGTAGGGGGTGTTCTCCAATTGTGGAACAGCGGAGGTGGTGGCGGCGGTACCAGAAAGAAATTCCTTGAACCCGGGCCCCTCTGGCAAAGGCGCTCGTGCGCCCGAACTCCAGCACCTGACGAGCTGCCGAATACTCCGCCAGGACATTCTCGTGGCCAATGACCAACGCAACATCGTGCACACAAACACTTCTATGACATTTTTCTCATAGAAATAATACGTAAACGCGATTACTACCGGTAGTTTGTGAAATTAAGGTTAAATGGCACAACTATGACATCCGCCATAACTGACGAAAATTGTACGCTTCGCTGAGCACCGGATAAGCACCACTGATCAGAAGTCAGAGAGTATTTTACGGTATTTTACAGAGTCGGCACCAGAGAGAACATCCAAGAGCTCTTTGTGCTGTGAACGCACGGAACGTGCAATGCGTTCACGCCACCGCGTTGAGACCATTCCTACCCTTACGGGCATCAATGGCCAATTCTGCAACATGTAGAAAAACGGGAGGTCAAAAATGACTTTAGCCCGTTGGCGCGCGCATTGCGTGTTTGGAAATACTAAGTTTATGTTTCAAGTCTCATTTCTCTTTTTCAGATTACTCTTACACAGATAGTGCACATTCACGCCACCGCGTTGAGATCATTCCTATACTTGACACAGTGAGCTCTATATAAACTTGGATTTATTTAACCATGCATTTGATGTAATTCAGCTGTTCACAATTTCAGCCAATTGGGAACTTGAACATCCCCATAGTGATGTCACTGTAGTGATATATAAGATCTCGATTGGATGTAACAGCAATAGCTGATTTACCTCAAGTGCACGTCTAAATAAATTCTATTTTAATTGAGATCACTGATTTGACATTGACAGTTCAGTGGCGTGACCGTTTTTGCCATTGGTTTTTGCGCATTGTTAGGCAACGCCCAAAGTAGGTACCGAATTCGTAAACTATATATGTTACGCTTTAATAACAACTGTTTCTATGAATGTACAATTATTACTTAGGTACTGAGAAATATTTGTATCAAGTGAAAACGTTGAATATATTTTGAGCATACCTATTGCGATTCTCTAGTCATGAACTGTTTGCTGTAATTTATTCTTGAAAAACACGTCACAAAATCGTAAAACAAGTAATATCTACATTTTCTTCTAAGGTTTTGTTCAGTTTCCCTGGTCCCTTGAGCAAATGCTGAGATGGCCCGTTGTTTGTTCCTGAACAGTAATATATTGGCATGGCAAGCATAATTTATACTAGTTTTCAAATAATTTGCACCCCTGTTTATGAAAGCAGAAGCTATTTAACAGGAGAACAATTACCTTATAAGCTTTCTAATTAAAAATTATTGCATGATGTGTATTGTATTCTACATGCATGTTTGCTTATTATATTTGAATAATTGCCTAACCCTTGTTACACAAACGGTAGAACGATGCTGTCATCATTGATGCTACAAAATACATTACTATTTAATAACAATATTTAATGAAAAGTTATGGACATCAAAATTAAACACATTGAAGTGTTATGTGAAAGAAAATACAACATATTAAAAGAACTTGGCATATAACTATTGTAGCTCCAACGTAATTACTAAGCTGCAGATTAATAGGCACAAAAAACTAGAAATAGGCTGGCAAAATAGGCATTTAGCAAGGCACTATACATTTTTCTTATCTGTATTTATATACCAGTGTAGAAAGTTTCTGAAGTAAACAATATAGTTACCTTCATGGAATGTTTGCATCCTTTGTTGTTCTGACAAATCCTTGTATAAATCCTTTCTATCATTGTTGGGCATTTGAGACAGGAAAAGGTTGAATCACAGATGACACCTTTTTGCTTTTCATTAAATGCAAAGTGATTCTCGAATGCTGCACACTAATGTTAATGATTTTTTAATTTCACACATTTAATTTCAATTAATTAATTGGATTGTTGGTGAAGTAGATACCTTTTTATTATGATAAATAAAGATATTGTCAGGTATCAATATTATTTAATCGCTACGCGATCGAAATGATCATAAGTTGAATTAAAAAATATTGATACCTGACAATATCTTTATTTCTTTATCATTTAATTTCAATATAATTGAAAATGTATGGTTTGTTTTAATTGCCTTGCAGGTATTGTAACTAGTGGTGTTATGCAATAGCATATAGTGTTTTGCATTCTAAGTAAACAGATAGTTCAAAATTTAGATTCACAGAGTTCAACAAAAATGAGATCTGTGCCAATATTTTAAGCTACACTTGTTCTATCTGTGGAAAACAATTTAAAGAAAAAAATTCTTAGCGGTTTATGAGATTTTTTTTTTTATAATTTGAATTAATTTCAAACAGAAGCACTGCAAAATCCACTAATAAAAAATAAAAAAAAATTACATGACCTTTTTTAAAAATCTGATTTTTTATATCAAATTTCAGTGAGAACAAAAATCTCTGTATTCAAGGTTGTACTTTTGCAATTTTAAAAAATGCAGAGAGTTTGCAAAAAATGACCATCCTTTGATACAAAGAGGAGACAATTTTAAGGAAAAATTTGCAGCCGTTTTTGAGAAAAAAACTGTTTAAAAATTCTAAATAAAAAATAACTACACCACCAGTGATTTTGCAAAATAATATGAAATATCTGCACTGTGGTGGCAGTAAATTGAAAATATATTTATTGATAGTTAATTGATTTCTCTGTACTCTGCAGCATAACAAAAAAAAAGTACAATTTTTTAAATTTTTGATTAAAGATAATAGCATTTTGACCAATAAATACAAGAATATGCAACATTTAAAAACAAAATAGGCATTTATAGGCACTATAAAATTTGTGTAAATTACTCTTAATGCCTCAAAATGAATAAGTATCCCATAAATATTGCATTTTTCATTAAAGGAAAAAAAATAGGAAGAGGCAAAAATCCACATTATTAATTATATTCTACAAAACTTATAATTGAATCCTCTAGATGCAATCAAACAAGCAAAAATTATGACAAATAAATTTTGGAAATGCTTGTTACAAAACAAAAGCTATGTGGGACATTGTTAAAAAGACTACAGCACCAACTCATAATAAAAGGAAAAATAAAGAACAATTCTACAAAGAAAAACTTTTACAAAATGCACAAGAAAGTCCAGTTTCACTGGTCCATTGTGCAAATACTAAGATGGCCCCTTATTTCACTTCTGGACACTAATGTAACTTTGCTCTCTCCACCCAAGGCATCATATTGACTCGTCATACATGATTGTAATTGTATACATGACTCAATAAATATTATTATCATTATTATTGTTGTTATTATTATTATTATTATTATTATTATTATTATTATTATTATTAGCCAAGGCATTCAATGAACACGTTTTACAAATTAGTGAAAAATTAATCTCTTTACATTTGCAAAACAGTGAGTCACACCAACCAAATACCGTTGTTAGTTTGTCCCACACTATCTTCTCTTTACTCATCCTCTGAAATTTTTAAAATCTTAAAGCAAATGGAGTGCATAGTCACTGTAGGTCGGGACAACATTGCATCAATGCAAATATCACGTTATCACAAGTACTTAAAATGGTTTCAAATGCAGTTATCTTCTTCTTAAATGACATAGCTACTCATAGGTTCTATATCAGAGGGAAACTCCCCTCTGCCTTATCTAAAATTTGTCAAAACCCTTCAACATTATTGACCATCACATCCTTTTAACAAAACTAGAAATGCTTTGATACCAAGGCATCACAGCCCAATTGATCAAATCATATTTATCAAACTGTAGTTAAGTAATTACTCTCCAGCACATTAAACAAAATATGATCTCATACTACTGACCGCATATGATAAATTGTGGAATCCCACAAGGATCTATCCTGGGCAAAATAAATGTGATACCTTTGGCTTTATGAAATAACAAAATAATTCTGTTTGCAGATGACACTCACATAATCATTAAACCAAAAACACATTCATTAGAAAATGAAACTCACAAAACCTTGCATTTACTAGATAAATGATTTCAAGATAACAAATACAAAATAAACACCAGCAAGTCAATATCTCTAAATTTCATGAATTCCCAATCCAAAGAACAATTCCAACAGCACTTTCTTGTAAATAATAACCTTGTAACTATCTCATGAAACTACCTTTATCGGTCTGACATTTACAAAAATCTGAAGTGGAATGCTCACATCTCAGATCTTAACAAGAATATATTGAAATTTCAGTTTTTGCTCAACAATGCAAATTTGTGTGGCAAGTTATATGCCTGAGAGATATTGTTTGAAATATTTTTATTTTTTTGAGAAATGTATTCATTTTTGATTTTTAAAATAGAAGTATACATTTTTCTTACTTGCAATGGATAGATCATAAAAAAGGAATACAATGATGTATCATATGTTAATGTTTTTATAGTAATTTGAAAATAAAATTATACTTTTCGACATGTGATTTTAATTAAAAGGACAATATTTTTGTAACAGCCCTCGCAAGCGTTGCCTTCGGGGAAGATAGTCTTCACAGTGTTGAGACTGAGAGGGCTGGCAACGAAGGATAGAGGTGTAACTTCAGCAATCCATGGTCTTTGTACATTGGTCATAGGAGCAAACAACAGTTTTAACAATCAGAACAATAGATGTTTCCAATTATTCATCAGAATTGGACTTTTCTTCTACAGGTTGAAATTTAAAATCATTGATTCATAGCTCCACAAAACATTGCAGTCAGTTTGCTATTGCACACAAGACTGCAGTTGTGCATAGCTGTCAATGGGGGACACTGAGCAAAAGTGTAAATGCTAATTTATGTAATTATTTGTTGTTATCTGTGACTTATTTTATTTTTGTAAATTTACAATGAGAAGTTGAGTCACAGTAAATAATAACAAAATTTTTTACCTAGTATCTAAAATCTGATGAATTATCTGCAGATTATAGTGTCAATCTTCAACCACTCATTCCCTTTTGTTGTAGTTGAAATGTTTTAAAATGCTGTATTCTTCTTACAGCCCTTTGACACTGAGCTCAATTCGTTAAATTTGAAAATGACCTTTGTCTTCCTAATACTCCCAATTTCTTTATATTGTTTATTTCAATGATGAATACATTGTAATTTTAATTGGTGGAAAAAAGGTTCAATTCTTATGAATCAATAAAAAAATATTTGATTCTGTGTATTTATATTAATGTATGTTCTTGTGTCCTTCTAGTCAATACCATGGATTGCTGTAATTGCAAGTCTATCTGCACTTCCACCCATTTCAGTCTCCCCTGTTCCTGAAACAGCCTCGTCACGAAGGCCATCTTCCCCAAAGGTGACAATTTCAAAGGCTAGAGGAAATTTTTTTTGTTTAATTTAAAGAACAATTCTGGAAGATGTCAGAAAGTATAATTAAACTACTACCAACACAATAACAAATGATTCACCATTGATTGAAATCTCTTTCTATGATGTATTCATTGCTTGTAAGAAAAATATAGGAGTTCCATTTAAAAATCAAAAATGAATAAATTTCTTGAAAACTAAACATATTCTGAACAACATTTCTATAGCATATTACTTGCCTCATGACACCATATTGTTGAGTGAAAACTGCAATTTCATACTGTGTACCATTTAAAGTTAGAGGGGTGGGAATTAAATAAGGAACATTACATTTTTCCAAACAACATTTACATCATCAAAAACATTAATTTTTCTTTTAGAGCATTTTAGTGTAGTAGTTTAGATTTGTTAAAAATTACGAAGAAGAGTATTCTCAAAACAAATAAGTGACGAAGAAACAGATAGTTATTGTAAGTTGAACAAAAATTGGACAGTATAAGAGTTTATTGGATACAATATTCTTGTGAAACAACATTATTTCAAGTATATTGGATTTTCTAAATTGATAATAAATTGAAGGAAACATATATACATGGTTCTGTAGTTATTTTCTTTTTGAACTTATACAGAATAAACCAACCATGATTCAAAACGAATAATTAAAATTAAAATTTTGTAAATATATTTTTTTCCACAAAGTAATATGGTTGTGTGTCACTCCTAAGTTGGTGTCACCCAGGGTGGTCCCCTCCCTACTAGTGCAGAGTTATTCTAGGTAGATATTCCATTTCAGCATAGAGCAGTTTATATTTTTAAAAAATGTTTCAGTGTAGGCTTAGGTGTAATTCTAAATTTGTCATCAAAAGGTTGATTTTTCTGTTTGCAGAGGGACATACTGAATATAATGGCAGCATGCAGTAGTTGCATCTCACAGACAGGAAGTGTGGAAGAAGCAGATGTAAATGCAAAGGATAATAAAGGAGCAACTCCTCTACATAAGGCTTGCACTGCAGGCCATGTGGAGTGTGTGCGAGAGCTGACACGAAGAGGGGCAGATGTAAATGCAAAGAATAGTAATGAATGGACTCCTCTCCACATTGCTTCCAAAGGGGGTCATGTGGAGTGTGTGCAGGAGCTGCTACGAAGTGGTGCAGATGTAAATGCAAAAGAAAATAATGGAGCGACTCCACTACATAAGGCTTGCAATGGAGGTCATGTGGAGTGCGTGCGAGAGCTGATAGGAAGAGGTGCAGATGTTAATGCAAAGAATAATGATGGAGCGACTCCTCTGCACAGGGCTGCCAATGGAGGCCAAGTGGAGTGTTTGCGGGAGCTATTAGGAAGAGGTGCAGATGTAAATGCAAAGAATAATAACGGAGCAACTCCTCTCCACAGGGCTTCAAATGGGGGCCATGTTAATTGCGTGCGGGAGCTCTTGGTGGCTGGAGCAAGTGCCGCAGAGAGGAACAATGGGGGAAAGACACCTCTTGACCTTTCATCTAACGATGAAGTGCGCAGAGCCTTTGATGAGCTGTACTCATAAAACTTCAAGAGTCATCCCTAAATTACATAATGCTAAGGAGAGGAAGGGCATTGAAGACACTCCATTATGTAGCAGTAAGGGGTGTTAGCTTTGAGTGTAGTTGCTCTTTATCTCCAACATTTGCTGAAATAATTACTTTAATTCAGTCTTATGCATACATACATACATTTGAAATGTAGTTAGACCTGGTGACAGTTTATTAACAACAACAACAACAATAATAATAATAATAATAACAACAACAACAATATCAACAACAATAACAACAATAATATTAAGTAAAATTATTACAATTATTTCAGCTCGTATCATGAGATCTATGTTGGTGATACTAAAAGCCAATACAAGTTTACTTATAATATATTATATCGGCTAAGTTAGATTTTAAAAAAATAGGCATTGATTGCGTTCACTAATTTCACTGCACTACACTATATTCTTTTGCTTGCTATACTGAAACAAAGAAAGATTATAAAATAAATTAAAATGTTTTGATGTATAAATTTTAACAATAAATGGAAATATTTTTTCAACAGTGGTGTATTCATTGAACATGAAGACAATATTCAAAATTGGTCTGTAGTATATTTAGGAATCCAATTAAATTATCACTAGTCTCCTGCCATGCATCATCCATGATATTGTGCATCTGGCTTGATGTAAAAAATTTTCTTCCCTACGTGTACTTCCTTCTCTGATCGTTAGGTGTGGACAGAATCATCTAATTTTGTCTTTAATTAACATTAAATTTTAATATTTTAAATAAAATTAAACATTTTTTTTCTGTTACTAAGTGTATTTTTACTAATTGTGAATGGGGAGGGGGATGATGACAGAAACAGTAATTAATTATGAATTGGGGTTCAGGTGCATATCAAATGGAGGAGAAGGTATAAAAAAAATAATTCAAATTTGGATTACATAAATTTATGGACCCTTATATCAAATATCAAAAATTTAAATATTTTATAATAATCATATTAATAGATTTATTTACATATTTCACTGATTTAGAAACAGCGTTAAATAAGCTACCGCAGCCGAAAAAATCGTTTTTCCGGAAGATGCTGCTATTAATATATTTATCAACTGTTGCAAAGTATCAGAGAAAGTATCAAGTAATTAATATTTCTTACAATCGCAAAAGCATTAGCTTAAATTTAGGCTCTCTTACCTGGGCCCGAACGTTACGCTACTGAGATTTGTTCAAGATTTTTTATAGGGGTCGTCCATAAGTTACGTAACGCAATTTGAGAGTATTTTGAATGCCCCCTCTTTCCCTTGTAACGCACTCGTTACGTGCGCTTGAACTCCCCTGAATAATTATGTAACGCTTGCGACAATGCCCCCCCCTCCTTGTAAATACAGAACGAGAAACAAATTATAGCTCAGTAAAATAATTTGTATTCATTTTATTTATGTTGTAGATTTAAATTTATGATAAAGTCGTAATTAATTGTTGATACCGACTGCATCTAACAATAAGATTGGGGGCAAGTTGTGGAGTGAAGGAAGGACGCAGAGTCGAGTAAAGTTTTCATCATAACGCGCACGCCGCAGTCGTCGATGACAGTGGGTGACAGTATACTGCGTCACTTTAATTATATTCTTCAAAATACTACAGATCAGTTTTGAATATTTTCGTCTATTGTTGTTTTCCATTATAGATGGCAGGTCATTTACAAATATAAGAAATAAAACCGGGCCTAGTGAGCATCCTTGCGGGACCCCATTTGTCACATCCCTTGGCTCGGGGTGGTGGTTATTTATTTTGTTGTCTCTTCGGTTAGGTAATACTACAATTTGTTTTCTGTCAGATAGGTATGATTTTATCCAATTGTAAGCAATTCCTCGTATTCCATAAGATTCTAATTTTGACAATAGAATTGTGTGATCTATCGTGTCAAAGGCTTTTGACAGGTCAAGAAAGACCAACAGGAATTTCTTTTTGCTCTAATGCCATGAGGATTTCATTGCCAAAGGTGAATAGAGCAGTTTCAGTAGAACGATTTTCCCTGAATCCATGCTGTGAGTCAGCGATAATGTAACAGTATATCAAGTAGTTTTCTAATCTTTCATAGAACAGTTTTTCTAATATTTTTGAAAAACCTTACAAGAGTAAAATTGGCCTATAATTCATTACATCTTGTTTGTTATCTTTTTTGTGTATAGGTTTAATTACAGCAGTTTTAAATATGGAAAGGAGCCATGAGTTAATGATCGGTTGTATAAATATGTTAGTGGTTTAATATATTTTGACGAGCCCCCCCCCCCTACTGCAACCACGACTTCCATAGAATCGTCCGTTGGGGTGGTTCGCTGATTGCGAGCTAAGAATATCACAGGGCAGTGGAATCTTTTGGGATGTTGAGAGCCTATCCAAGAACAAGAACAGAAATCAGTTAAACTGGGTTTAATGATTTCAAAAAAGCACTTCGTCACTTACAAATCTTAAATCTTATGACTGGTGTGGAGGGAGAAGGGGTTGGTGGAGGTGTATAGAGTGCAGGAGATGGTTCTAGCTGCGAAAAGAGCCTCTAGGATGTGTGTGGCTAACTTGCATCCCAGTGTGTGTTTGCCAGCTTGTCTCAGGTGGAGACCATGCCGGATGAATAGAGTCTCTGAGAGAAAGTCTAAGTTAAATAATGTAATTTGTGTGTGTCTCAGATGCTGTGTGAGTATGCTGTTTTCTTTCTTAATCTTGTTGTTTCTAAGGGTGCCAAGGGGGCAGAGTGGTCATAATTACACTTGTTTTCTGGGCAGCCTTTTGTATTTTTTGTATTTGTTTGCTTGGCTCTAGCTTACTGCCATGGTTAATGTCATTCTGCACACCTATTATAACTACTGTGTCTCGGGTTGTAAAGTGCTGTGTCAGTGTTTCCAAATTGCTAGTCACGTATGCCAAACGAACATTAGGCTTAAAAATGCGGGTGACTGCGTACTTGGAGGGAAGAAGCTCTCTCAATTTGGAGGACATGTTCCTGCCATGGCTATCAGCTAATATGAACACTTTCTGTTTCAGAGAGAGTGTGTTGTCTTTGCAAGTTGTGTGTGCAGGCTTACTGGTTATAGTTGGTTTTGTAGTCTGTCTGGACACTGCAACTTGTGATTTTTTGTGTGTGTACTTGTGTAGTGGTTTTGTGGAGAATGAGGTAGAGGGCTGGTAAGGGGGAAACGGTCTTGGAGGAGATGGAACCTGTTGTTTGTAGGGAGGGCATTATGTGTGAGAGTATGTTGAAATGCAAGTTGACGGCTGGGATGGATTAAAGGTTTGTTTGTTTTGGCTCTAGAAATTATTGTTAAGCCATTAGTGTTTAGAACTTCCTTTTCTAGCCTACGGATTTCATCTTTTATTGCATTCACGTGCTGGAATGCAGCCTCTACGAGATTGTAGGTTCTCTAAAGGTCGGCGTTGAGTTTCAAAAAGGTTTCGTGGTGGTGCATTATGGTGTATGTACTTAGAATAGACTCTCGATATAATTTTGATTGTAAGTGTAATTTAGCGAGAGGTGTTTTTTAAGAAGATTTTGATTTAATCAAGAGATATAGTATTTAAATGAGTTTTGGCAAGAGAGTGTTAATGTAAGGTTAGTTACATACAATAGTTAGTTATGTGACATGCACACTTAAGATTACTTCACATGCACACTGCACTTAAGACACTATATATGCAGATACGTTACACTACACTACACTTGTGTGAACTAAATACACACTAAAGACGAATAAGAGAAACAATATACGAGTAATATATTCGGCACTGTCACTTGTCACTGAACAAGCGAGTGGCGGTCGATTAGAGTGTAAGTGATATTAGCGAATTAAAATAGTTTATTTCTAGTTTGGTTAATGTTTATGCTGGTTCAGATTACTTAATTAGTGCACTCTGCAAAATATTTATCACGGCAAATATCAATTGACTATATAATAGTGATGAAAATACGGAGCTAACTGTCTTTACTCTCTACACGGCCGACATCTTCAAAAGGGATTTCCGCGCAAATCGGCTAGAGAGCGCATAGCCTTGAGCGTCCTCAAAAGAAGAGGGATAAATCCGTCGAAATTGCGTTAGTTCGTAGATTTAATGCACGAAAATGTGTGGTGTATGGGTTCTGAGTATCTGCTTATGTCCATTCTGGGATCATCGTGCTCGAACGAAGTAAGCTCCTCTGTGACACGCGTGATAAAAAATTACTTGCGTTCGACGATGCTGCAAAATCGACTCAATCATATATCACTCGTACCCAGAGTATATCTTGCATTCGTACCTAGAGGTAGTTGATAAGATCGATATTGAGAAACTGATGGATAAATTATTTTCTAAAAATTCCAAGCGAGTGTCAGTTCTCGCACTGCGACATTTCAACCGTTTATCAATTCTAATTTAAAAAATGTCGAATAAATTACATATTTTATAATGTTATCATGTTTTCTTTAAGAAGACGTAAATACAAAAAACAATTACATGACTCCCCATCCATGGTACTACCCACCTGAAATTTATACTTTTCGTCGGCCCTACTGTGTATTGTGTAGAATTAGAATAGGTAATATGGAGAATTGTGAACATGGGTGACAATATTTCTGGAAGTTGAATTTTGAAATAACGAGCTTACTTGGATATTTTGTTGTTATCAGTTTTTAAGTAAAGAGTAATCAACACAGTTGCAAATCAATTAATCTAATATTCATAAATATTTAAGTGATTAATTTTCTTTAGTGCTTGTATGATATGAAACTATTTCTGAAGTCTTTCTTCCACCTTACTGCAAAACAGTACAATAATAAGAAACAAAACTTTTATCCTAGGAATTGTCATAGTCGTAATATTATCTCAATGAAAATATTTTAAGTTATATTTTTGACACAAGTTGTTAGTTGATGAAACTCTTTTATTGTAATTTCTTGGTTTAAGTGGAATTCATTACATTGTATTAAAAGGACACTTTTTTGTGGAAATTAAAATTTCTATTCATTGTTGTTACTTGTTTAAAAGTATCTAAACGATAATTATAACTATTTCAGGAATGTTTTTATTAAAATCAAATGTCTCAAATTTTATACAAATGTGCGGATTGTCTTTATTTTTTTCTTAAGGTAAATAATGTAATGTTTTTTATTTAATTGTAATAAAACCGTCACATTATTTTATAGTCTTATATTTTCGTCGTAGGTCACTACCATGGCTGGATATCCTAAATTTCGAAGAAAATCGTAAATAAATTGTCAATCAAGTATACCAAAATGAGAGTATATTCAAAAATACCGCTCTGAATTGTACACACGTAATTGGTCTAGAGTATGTCATCGTCCCCACCACCACTTAATTTAGTAACTGTGCCACCCGTACCAGCGCAGCACTGGTTTTGAGCACGTGCGATTTGCGCGCCTGTTTTCTTTTTGATGATGCTACGTTGGTGTTGTTCGACGTGATTCTGAGAAATGGTGTTGAATCATTATGTTTTATTGACAGAAAGCTGGTAAGTTACGTATGAACTCAGTTATCTTCTTTAAACGAAACATTCCAATAATGGCGAAACATTCCAATAATGCGAAGTGTCGAGTAGGTGTCGCCTTATATTGGAAGTTGTATGGTATATTGGTGGTGTATTTTAATTTTGCTGAAAGAAAAAGAACTGATTTTAGAAATGCATAATTATTAAATTGACACCCATACGTATTTATATTAGATGTAATAGAAGACCAATTAGTGGAATTTCTGAGAAAATATTGATTGGTTAAGGTTAATTGCATATGATAATTGAATGGATGTTCATATTTAGGTTCATGTTACACTATATAATCAGCTCTGTCGATCATGTTGGAATGAATGTCTCAATAATCAGTATCAGGAGTTTTGCTTTGAAGTAGTTCACTACACTCTCGCTGTCTTGCAATCATCTTTGTTTATAGATTTCATTAGATTAAGTTTAATGCGACTAGGTACATGACCTGGGAAACATGTGTTCCACTACATGCTTTGGCAGGTGGCCACTTTGTGGGAAACTGCTATTTTCATTGCTCTGGAAAAATGAGGAAATTTGTGAAAGATTGATTACAAGGCGGGCAAAATGTTGAGGCATTTATAAAACTAGATTTATTTCTAAAATAGTGTGGTGTAATTTTTCCAGTTGTTGAGTTTTTTTCCTAATTTGTACATTATCAGAGAGGTGGAATCAGAGAACTGACAAATTAGTTTCAGGCTTACTTCTTTAAATAGTGTGAAATACTCTGCGAATCTTATTGATGTTAATTAAAAAGAAAACACTATGGAAAACAAGCAAAAGTGACAGAAATTTGTAACAGGAAATGAGTGGGCACCGTGTCTGTTCTTTTTTTTTTTGAACTTGCGACAACAAGGTTTTGCAAGATTTTCCTATGTTTGTGCATGGGTCCAACTTTCTGGTGTTACCAACTGTGATTTCCTATCCCTTAGCCTCATGTTTGGTTAGTCAGAATTAATGTCCAGTCATAGAACACTCTCAGGGAGAAGGTACCCACACTGTTTGTCAGATTTTCTATCCCTCAGAATGGCCAATTTCTGGGAAATCGGGCAAACTTTCAGGGAAAATTTTTTCTCTGAAAAAGTCAGGGAAAAATGAGAGAATTTGTTGAAGAATCATGAATAGTCAGGGGAAGTTTTGAAAGAATTATAAAACTAGGTATTATTCCTCAAAAACATTAGTACAGCAATACATCAACAAACATTTTGTTGCTCATGTTTTGGTAAAAGAATATTGTTATGGTATGGCAAAATCATAGAGCTGTGGCAATTGGTATAAGTAAAGCTTAATTTTCTGCAAGTAGTGTGAAATTAGAAATCTTACCAGGAAAAAATTATAAAAAAATGAAATTGAAAACTGAGAAAGTCTGGGAAATATTTTCCAGGAAATTATTGGTCACCCTGATTCCCATTGGAGGCCCCCAGCGACTCTATTTTTTATACTGCCTAAGAGTGCGTGATGGGTTGAAACATAGTTCGTTATTTACTAACCTTTATAATGTGTTACTGATATGTTAAGAATTTTAATGGAAAAAAATTGTTGTGACCTTACCTCTAAATTTGTGAACCAGTTCTTCTTGTTTATTTATTTAAAGATGGAGAAATCCAGCAGAGATAAGCCCAATTAACAATTACAAAATAATGGCAAAAAGGTACATTAGAATGGTATGGGTTTAGAATAGGTGGAAATATTTATATCCTGATCAAAAGCGACAAGACCATCGCCAGTCTGGTTGTAAGGGACTTAAATGTAAGAGAGTTTCGCTCTAGTGGATAGTAGATCGTGCTTGTATTATTTAAATCAAATTACTTTTTTAAAAAAAAAATCAATGATTTAAATCAGTGTTTATTATTTGTTATATTTGAAAATATTTGTAAAATAAGTATTATCCAGATAAAATGGCTTAAATCAAATGTAAAGTTGATATTATATTTATTACGAAAGTTTTCATTTAATTTAACTATTTTGAGAAAATAAAATACAATATAATATACGATAAAATGAACAAACTTATGAAACAAAGAACAAAAATCAATTTGTAGTAGTTATGTACTAATAGACTTAGATGATTGATTAGTTTTTATCCAGCATTTAATTGTCTGAAGATAAAAACTAATTTAGCAGCAATACTGCCCTAACACACATCGAGCTGATTTGGAGAAAAGTGTTTAAAGCTTGAGCAGTATCCACAACTCTAAATTTGTATTAAAATGTTTGCTAAAGTCACTTACAGTACATCTTAAAGATTATGGGTATTATTAAAATTGGAATTTTATTAATACTCATTTAAATAACAAAATTAATATTATTAAAGCTAATGAAAACATTAGTTAATCTTTCTAGTTTCGATTTTATTAACATTTTTCTTTGTAAATGATATGGCTTGTTTCTTCTTTTTAAAATTCCATTTTAAGTAAGAAGTATACTTTTCACTGACCGATGAAGGGTTAATGGAAAGTGCGCAAGAAACAACCATTAACCCCCATATTTTTTGATAACAGGACAACTGTTAAGTAGAACTTAATATTTCAAAATCTGTCTAACAATTGTTATAAGTTTTTTGATGAATTCAGTTGTTTTCAACAATAAAAGCTTTTTGATTAGGGTGGTATTGCACAAAAAAAGGTATAATTTCTTTGAACGAAGAATGCCTTTTTTCTAAATAATGCTAATAGATGGTGCCACAAGCTTATTTGGTAATGTGGACGCACTAGTGTTGTTTCAAGATCACAAAACTATAAGAAAGTCAAATTTAAAGATTTTGTAGATTAGGGCGGTTTTGCACTAGACCCCTCAAATATAAAGAATCTTAATTTTTGCAATGAATAATGTATTGGTCTTATGTGGGAAATACTAACGACGGAGAACTCTTTAAATTCCATGTGCTATCGGCAAAATTTTATAAGTTCTTTGTAAACAGAATGTCAGAAATAATTATGTTTGAGGAGGCGGTAATGAAAAAGTAATTTTTATAATTTGTCTCTGGCTTGTATGGTCAGAATTCTTTCAAGGTATTGGTAGAAATTTCATGAGGGGAATAGTCTGTGTATTGAATTGGTACTGAAGTTGTCTTCGCCGATATTTTTAACATGAAATGGTTGGTAAATAAGTATTTCATTAGCATATCTGCATTTTAATCCTAAAATTTCTTAACCGATTATCTTTCTAATATACACAATGCAGGTATGAAAATATTATATTGTACCTGTAATGATTACAGAACTTGCTTTTTAAAGTATACAGTGGCTTGAAGATGCTATTATTGTTTTATTATTTAATTCAATTAATTATTTTCTGAATTAAAAACCAGTTTTTATAGTAATAAACATTATCAAGCCTTATTCATGTATCATTTATCTATCCCAAAGGGTAGGTGAAATCTAGCCGGCTAAGACTCTGAAAAGTTTTCCAAGGAAAATGTATTAACCTAATTGATTTCATTTGTATCCCCCCCACCTTTTTTATTACACTAAAATTTTTTCCTACAAATCGAGTCTTAGCACCATCTCATGGCCTTACACGTTTGTCGTCTGCAGGGATCTAGTTCCATGATTTTGGACTTAGTACCTTTTCCCTGTATATCCATGATATTTCATAAGTCAAGCTTTTGAAGATACCTGTTCTAAGGATTCTCTTGAAAAGCAGTTCTTATTAGCTCTATTATGTGCTGAGATTGAAAACCGGCTTTGAAATGTGATTTGTAAGCAAAAAGATTTTGTTTTTATTTCATAAGTTCAGGAATTGAAACACTGAAGACCCATTGGTTAAAAATAGGAAGGTGGTGTTCTTCTGTTTTTGGACTGCATCAGTTATAACAGGTTCTGTTCTTCCATAATTTTGTGCATATGTCAATATTGTGGCACTGTAAAATGTTAACAATATACTGTAAAACTTGAAATATGATAAGATATGTTTATTGCATTGCACATTTTAATGATTAAAAGGTATAGATGCTTCTGTGGTTGATTGTAAATTATGATGAAATAAATTATAACTGTCAATTGTGATGAATGTGGTCCAGATGAAGTTAGTAAATGCTGTCTCACAAAACTTAAAATTCTTAAAGATATGTAATGGTGCAGCACAATTTAATAAACACATTTTTTGCGATATCTTTTCAGTCCTAATCTTCGGATGTTTTTAATACTTATTTATTGAATTGTTTTTCTGAATAATGATAATGACAAGAATGAAGACATATTGATAGAAAAATGTATTATAAAACAAATAGTAGTAAATCATTTATTTCTATGTAGTTAGGGTCTCACCATAGGGCTTCTCTGAGGATACCGTTTTCAAAAATAATTTTGTGAAAAATATATTACTACGTAAATATCATTTTATATTAATCTGACAACAGTTGTGTAATGAGGAGCGGAGTCTCAAGTGGCAAGGGGCAAGGGAAAGACAGGAAGGGAAAGGGAGGTTGTTGACCAATGTAAGAAGGGAAGATTTTTGTGTCAGGAATTACATGTGTTATATTATCTTTCGACACTCGTTAACAAATTATTATAAATGCTTTAATGTTGTTTGCTTTGTACTGGTAAATGGTTTTATGTAACCTGATCTATATTACTAATTTCCCACATGTGCAAATAATTGAATGAAAATTACTGCCTCAGGCCAATGCGCCAGGTGTCGATGGCTTAATTAAGAACTCAAGGAAACTCCAAAATCAATAAAGCAGTATTGATTTTGACCAAGAAAGGGAATATTTGAATGTGATGTGCATAATCTCATTATCCATGAATTGATTATTCTTTTACTCCGTGCTGCTCATAGCGTGTGTGTGGCAGCATAGCTTGAAGGAAGAAGACATCCACCATAATATATTTGTTATTTATGTGAAGCGTCATGGAACAGCAACATTTTTGATATGCTTGGTATATGAACTCTGCACTGTATAAATATGCTACAATTCACTTGCAGCATTTGTGAGGACTGATCTTTGTTTCTAATCAGAGCGAGAGCTACTTTTTGGAAAACCAATCTGTGTGGTTTTTGTAGTAGCAGCTTTGCTGCTACAGCCGATTACTTATATATAGTAGAACCTATATATTTTCAGATTAATATGTGAAAAAATCCTGTTCTCTGTGATTTAAATGTTTAAATTATTGAAATCTATTTCGTGATTGAGATACAATAAGTGTTGGAAGAGAGAACTTTGTCTATTTTGAGGATCTTTAATTTTTCCTTGTGTTCACTTATTCTTATAACCAAAGTTTTCTTTTTGTCTGACCTATATATTTAAGGTAACAATCCTGGGTTGAGATCTGCCATTACCATTCATAAATTTATTAGTTATTACTTTCTTTTACTTTATATCCAGCTATTGTAATACCACAATCACGACTTCAGCAGGTGAAGTTTAGTGTTTGCTGATGTCATGACATGAACTATCTATGATTTTAAATTGTATTTTTTTTTAATTATTTGATTTTGAATGTAACATTGTCTGCAAATCTCATGTGATCAATTGATACAAAACTTGAGAATGAACTCTTGGGTCGATAAATCATAGTTAAATCAATTTGTTAATATGGAGAAGTGCTGCTTATATTTACAAATACAATGTAAAAGGGATTTTGTTGATTCATTCTCTTTCCATTATTTAAATTTTACTGATTTACTTCTTCTTTGGGGTAGAAGATATTTAACTGTTATATTTGTTATTTGCTTATAACAACTTCTAAGTAGGAACTGCTGTAAATCTTTGTGTAGCATCCAACACTTTCACTCTGACCCTGATATGTCTTCTCTCTTCTTACTCCTAGCTCCTTGGAATGGCTGTGATACTCATAACCTGCACCATCCTTTCAGAAATGTTAATATATTTGTTTAGAGAAATATAAACATTTTGTTGCAACAAAATGTTTTTGTGCAACTGTTAACATTTTCTGGTCACACCTCTGAATATTTTTTTGCTCCCTGAAGTTCTGTAATTTTTGTCTTTTAATTTTATATTTATTTAATCTTTCAACAATAAAATAAATAAAATAAAATGAAATAAAAAATGTTGGAAATTTTTTGAAGGATATTTTTTAAGAATGAAACTTTAGCTTCAACATTATATGCATAAGTTTTATGTAGATTGATTATTTATAACAATAGAGAAAAATTAAAAACCTGTGACAGACAAACAAAATATTAAAAAAAACGTTCCAATAAAATTTCATATTTCCAATTTTTACATCAATAGTTTTGGGATATGTTGCAAACACCTAGAAGTAAATTTCCTTATTGTATTAATAACAAAAATTTACAAAAAGGCTTGCCAAATCAAGTAAAAATGTAAATAGCTTGTTAGATTCTAAGAAATCATTACCTATTATTGTTAACCATTGTTGCATTCATGACGATGATGTAATGAGGGATATAGTTCACAGGATGGGTCTTAGTACAAACAATTAGTGGCCAACATTTCGGAATCATATGTCCATGATACAAATTTTTCAGTCCATCTTCCGACCCAACTCTTCGTGGAGTAGCTGCAGCGCAGGGGTCCAGACCGTCCCATGTCTGAATCGAGCTAAGGCTCCAAAGCTTTGCTTTGCTTTAGGTCAGCACGTGGATATGCTGCTAAGCGACTGTAAAATTTATTAATAAGCCCTGATTATGGAATTAAAATATTCCAAACCGGTGGCAAATTAATTGTTTATACTCCGGCCAATCCCTTGAACTATATTCCTCTTTTACACCACATTCCACAATATTAAAGTCTAAATGAAAAATACTCTAAATAATAGATTGTAATGAACGTATAATGTAATTAGTCACAGTACTTTCTATACTCTGATTTTCCTATCTCACACTCTTCGGTACAAGCAAATGTATAACGATGCAGGCGTGAACATTGCCTACGCGGTACTCTCACAGTCTTTCTCATTATTTGTAGCAAACTGAAAAAAAAACAACTAGTAATTGTTTCACTATCTAGAAACAGAAGATAGAATAATTAGAATAAAATCACAAAATATGGTAAAGAACCAAAAGTGTAGATAAATCAGAAATGCTAACAAATTTGCTGTCGCCGCATCTGAGAGATACACTGGCCGCTGACCATGACATCCTTCAAAGTCCGGCAATGTTTGATGAACTGCAGTTTAGGAAGATAAGTGGAGAGTGTACCCCATCCCTCTAGCCATGCTTTCTGTTAAAGAAGTTGGTGTGCATCTCTCAGATACAAGAATAGCATTTGAGTGTTAATAGTTACAATAACAATGTTATCTTTTTATTCACAAGGATTGATTTTGCTTGCAATGTAAATCTGGTTACTATAGGATGAATTTCCCCTGAATATTATGCCAAATCATAGGTGGGAAATATTACGAATATTTCATGTGGTGTGCTTGAAACAATTTGGCAGACACTAGAACCAGTGTAATTCAGGCAAAAACTTGCATGTCTTTGTGACGCTCCTAGTTTTTTCCCTGTCAATTAAACTTTAACTAATTTAATAGCTGATTGTATGTGAAATATATATACAGCAGCCATGTGTAGTGTACAGCCTGCATGGGAAAAATGCCTATATAAATCACAAACATAATGTGATTTCATCTCCCACAGTCTCTGCAATTTTCATCATGTTTCATTTTATTTTTATTTAATCTTGCAATGTTAAATAAACATAAAATGAAATAATGGAGATTTTTTAAGGGGTATGTTGTAAGCATCACACTTTAGCTTTAAAATTATATTCAGAACTTTTATGTAGATGGCTTATTTACAATAATATAGGAGAATTCCAAACTTGCAATTTTGCCTAAATGTAGAATAAACATGATGCGCTTAGAACTCTACAGAGCAGTGTCTACTTCAGGATTACTTTGACACTCAGACCTATTCCAAGGGGTGGCTAAAGTGTATAAATGTAATTTATTCTGACAGTGTATTTTTTTGTCATCAGTACTACCATTAAAAGAAGTTTATTGTGTTCCAGTTGTGCAATTTGTTTAAGGTGTTTTTCCTTAGTTTTACAATGATAACTTATTGATTGGCTCCACGTTTCACGTCTAAACTTTTTGGAGCTGTTTCGGCTGCAGTAGCAAGGCTAAGGCTCTTTCAAATGTTAGATTACATTATACAAATAATTTTTCTTGTAATCTTGCAACTCCACTCACTATTCTACCTCGAAGTATTATATTATTATTATTATTATTATTATTATTATTATTATTATTATTATTATCATCATTAAATTCTTTAAAATTGCAAAATGTACTTAATTTGCGAAGAACTGCTATAAATTCTGATATAGTTTCATATTTAGATTAATATTTTGATATTAATCTAAATTTTGCACGTTTATTAAAACTGGATCTTTCGACTTTTATTACGTGTAGGGTTGAAATGAGTTTGCAATTTTGCCACAATTTCAGTGTAAGTGAAGTCTCTACCGCTTTGAGGCGTTAATAAGGATCGTAAAAGTTCATATGCTTGTGTCACCGAACTGAGGTAAGAGAATATCGTTTTTTTTAAATTTTCATTAGTGAGATTATTGACTTCAAAAATAATTCTAATTTTGTTTTATAATTCGACCACAATACATTGACATCAAAAGATCCTACGTGTCCAATTGTCGGTCCTATAAAGCGCATTTGTGCTGCCGCATCTTCATTATCTGCAATGGTTTCTTGATAGTGACAGATATTTCTTTTTATCAATATTTCATTATTTCCATGCATCTTCGTAGCCAATTATATTAAATATTTCATTACAATACTTCATTAACATGATTCTATTTATTATTCAACTTGGCAACAACATTCCTTTGTTATCCGCGCACTCCGAACGGTAGCTCTTTCGGCACATGACAAAACAGAGGAGATAGCGAATTTTGTAGGAAAATTACCCTGTTACGGCTCCCACAGACCAGCGCGGAATGGCCGCAATGAAAATGTCGCTTCACATGTGAACGCGTTATGAGCACGTTCGGCCCTGCGCGGCAGCGGATTGGCAGCGTTTTATTATCTGCGGATTTGGGAACGCAGTCGGGCGAGTTTCGTCTTTGATTGTCTTCGCTGTCCACTGGATCAAGCGCTCTTGCCTTTCTGTATCGGATGAGGAAAACTCGCCAAACGCTGTCTCGTAATTAACGCTCCGTTGTGAACGGGCCCGCGTATTCCGCAGCCGCGCCTAGCACGGAACTGTCCGCGCCGGTCCGTGGGAGCCTTTAATCTGAATACTTGTCGTTTCTACCACTTCCTTCCCGCTATGCATTAGTAACCTTGTACTCCACGACTTAATACTAGCCTTGCAAAACTCAGTACGTCTTGGATGAAATCGATAGGACTCCAGGGTCTTCGAAATCCAGTTGTGTGGTGTGGTTTGTGTGAGCTTTTTTGTGAATGTAATTTGTATTTTAAAGGTTCTAGAATGGAAGTTTGGGAAGCACACTAATTAAAAATACACGATTTTTTTCTGTTACTGGAATTTATGAAATTTCACTTGTAGTAACAGGCGCGGATCCACGAGGAGGGAGATTAGGATAATTTCCCCTCTAAACTTTTTCTGCAACTATTTATTTTAACTTGTCACGGCACTTACGAGTAAAACTATTTTTGTTAAAGCTTTAAAACGAATAAAATCGTGTCGCAGCTTGAGGTGAATGTAGCTTGCTACATTTTACAAAATCTATGACACATTCGACTAAAACATTTTTAATTTCCTCTCGCAAAATTGGTATCTAGATCCGCGCCTGGTTGTGACAATTATTTCATTTTATTCAGTTATTCTGTTTTCCTCTTTAATTTCTAACGGTATGAAAATAAAGTTTTACTACAAAAGTTTAATCTGAAAATTCGAGACACGGATTTAGGGTGAACAATGAAATTGCAAAAATTGTTAAAACAGTGAAATTGTTTTATCATTGACTTAAATGTAATCTAATATCAGTATAATTCGCTAACGCTCGCGATCTCACGCGAATTCAAAGACTACATTTAGATTTATTCAGAAAAAAAAACCAGTAAAAAAGTGTATGTGACGTAGGGGGGGGATATTATCTGTGCACTTTTTCTTGAGTTCCAGAATCCCTTCCCGTCATTTTAACTATAAATAGTTGAAATATGAGTAAAAGTTAAACATAAAAATAAATTTTAAAAATCGCAAGATTAGCAATAGTTGAAAATCGTCATTTTTGTTTCTGAGTTATAGAAAACTTGTTTGCATCGGTACACGAGTTGCAAGTATGATTTTTCTGCATTTCTAACAAAATAGCAACTCGCCCTTACCTCTACTCTTACCATTACAAGCAAAAGGAGAGTTCAACAAAACGTGCGCATAGTGAAGCAAAGAAGGGGCTATCTGAGAATTTGCTCAATGGATCAGGGAAACTGGACAAAAACCTGATCGAGATGGGTCATGGACACGGAAGCCGGAGAACATTATGTGTTACAAACATATTAAGTATTTTAAAAAAATATACAAGTGTAAACTAATTCATTATATAGCACTGTTTTGTTAATACGCGCGAAATGAAGATTTATTTACGATTTACTCGTGGGAACGTGTTTATATTTCGAAATGTAAGCGGTTGTGGAATATTTATTTTTGGAATATAGGATAGCCTAACAGTACGTATGGTTTGCTTGTAAGAAAACTATTTATTAAACATTATTGCCTACAGCAGCAATAATGCTGCTGAACAAAACGACATAAAAAGCTTTTCTAAAAAGTAAAAAAAAAACAAAAACTTACGGTTCATCAATGCAACACGTGATTAACAAATATTTATGGAATGCGGCCTAGGTACAATAGTTTAGTAACTATTAGAAATAAATATTTGTACCAAATAAGCTGGTAAATTAATATTTTTAAACCTGGAAACCCGGTAAAATACTTCAATACCAAAAAGTCAATTTGCTGATGTCCTTGTACGAGCATTGTCATTAACGGCTGCTTTCTCTTTGCAGTGGAACCTTCTGATCGCAGCCGCTTCGAATAATTCCAACAAGCATACAAGCAGCGTTCGATTGCCGAGTGCGGTAAAGATCGCAGCATGTCGCAAGCGCAGGAAGAGCCTTTGTGCAAGAGGCCTCGCAGCGAAGATCCTCCCTCCAGCTCGTGGGCGCCCCTCGGGCCGCTGATGGGCAACGGGGACAGCGCGCTGCACGCGGCGGCGAGCGGGGGCAACGTGGCGGCCGTGAGGGGCCTGTTGGCCGCGGGGGCGCGGGTGGATGTGGCGGGCCACCGCCTGCAGACGCCGTTGCACTGCGCCGTCGAGCAGGGGGACCTGGCGGTCGCGCGGCTCCTGCTCGACGCCGGCGCCAACGCGGACGCCAAGGACGAGGGCGGCGCATCGGCTCTGGAGCTGGCAGCCGAGAGCGGCGACTCGGAAATGGCGAGTCTCCTCCTGGAGAAGGGGTCGCAGGCGAGTGTGAAGGTGGCGACTTTGGCCATATCGCAAGGCAACGATGATTTGTTGGAGTTGTTTCTCCAGAGGGGCGTGTCAGTGGATGCTCGTAATGGAGAAGGGGTCCCGCTGTTGGTGCTAGCTGCCAAAGCAATGCGTTGGGAAATCGTGGAGTACCTGCTGGGGAAGGGGGCGAGCGCGACGCAGTGCTCGTCGGCCGGGGAGTGCGCGCTGGTGCTGGCGTCCGCGGCCGGGCAGGCAGACACGGCGCGGCGCCTGCTGCGCGCCGGGGCGGCGAGCGACGCCCGCCAGGTGCAGGCGGCCTTCCGGAGGGCCATGACCGGCACTGTGGTGCGGGCGTTGGTGGACGCAGTGCCCCGCTTGGCGCTGGGGGACGCCGGGCGCTGCGGCCTGCTGTCGGCGGCGAGGGACGGGCGCGTGGAGGCGCTGAGGGCGCTGCTGGAAGCGGGCGCGAGCGCCGACGCCAGGATTTACGGCAACTGCACCGCGCTGCACCTCTCCGCGCAGCACGGGCGCGCCGACTGCGTGCGGGAGCTGCTGCGCCGGGGCGCCGACGCCAACGCCAAGGACTTGGCCGGAGGGTCGCCGCTGCACAGGGCGTGCGCCCGGGGCCACGCGCAGGTGGTGCGGGCGCTGCTGCGCGCGGGGGCCGAAGCCAGCGCCAAGGACGGCTGCGGGTGGATGCCGCTGCATGTGGCGTGCTACTGGGGCAGGGCGGAGTGCGCGCGGGCGCTGGTGGGCGCGGGCGCGGGCGTGAACGCCGCGGACGAGGACGGCTGGACGCCCCTGCACAGGGCGTCCGCCCGGGGCCACGCGCAGGTGGTGCGGGAGCTGCTGGAGAGCGGCGCGGGGGTGAACGCGAGGGACGTCCACGGCTGGACGCCGCTCCACAGGGCTTCCTACGGGGACCACGTGGAGTGCGTCCGGGAGCTGCTGGTGAAAGGGGCCGAAGTCACTGCGAGGGACAAGGCCGGAAAGACTCCCATCCACTCGGCTTTCGGCCATTGGCAGTGTTTTGAGGCGCTGATGAAAAGAGTCGCCAAAGCGAATACTCCTCTCCACTCTGCTTACAGCGAAGACATTTTTGAAATTGTGCGTGAGTTGATGCGTATGAAGTGTAGAAAGTAGTGCGAAGACCGAAGGTGCAAAGAGCACGGGTCTCAGCATTTCGCCCTTTTCTTTATTCACAGGCAATCGCCCAGTTTATACATAATACAACAGTTTGTATAAAATAACAAAAACTCTTACTGTCGGAACAAGACAATATAGTTATATTTAGTAGTTTTAGTATATATTACAAATCTATCGATACATTTATATTTTTGAAGAGAATTTTTGAATTATAGTAAAAGACAGTCGCTCAATTACAAGGATTTACATAGAAAGTAAGCCACAACCAATTGATAAAATTCTTACTGGCAAAACAAGGCAATAGAGTTGTATTTGATTATTTAATTTGAACAGGTCAATTAATTTGTTTATATTGCTGAATTATTACATTTTAATAGTAGAACAGTCTCTTAATTATAAGCTTTTACATATAACGATGAGCCACAACCATGAATAATCTAAAGTCAACTAGTAGATAATTTTTAATCAGTTGAACAATATTTTGCTCTGAAACAAAAGGGATTTCAGTGTCTACTATAAATGTGCTGTAAATTTATTTGCAAATTTGCACCTTCTCCAAATTAGAGCATTACACTAAATGTTGGTTTCAACAGTTGGTACTGAAAACGTAATCGTGTGTTAGGAACAGAGATGGTACATTGAGTTTCCAAGCTAGAAAATTTTGATACTAGTGTTGAACTGTTTCTAATGTATTGTTGTAGAGCGTATAAAGAGGAGATCATATTTGAGAAGCATTCATTAAAATTGGCCTTTCCAAAGTAAAATAAGAGTTTGAGATATGAAATTTTTAAAATCAACTTTCGTCCTCACAAAACCCATTTTTTGTTTGAATTTATTAACAATCCAGTCAACATGAGTATCAATTTAAATTTTTGGGTCTGTAATTTCTTCAACTGTTTCCAATCTGTCTGTATGTGCTGTAAGAATATGTTATGGGAGTCTTGAAGTGTGAGAATCTCATAACTTTACTTTTACTTTAACATTAAAAATAGCAAATGGCAACTGCTGAAGTTATTTACTGTCTTATATGGTTTTGACTTCCTTGTACAACTTCAAGTCATCCGCAAATCGTACAAATGAACATGTCTGTAATATGAGCTGTATGTCATATAATAAATGTCCAGAATAATAACGGTCCTAAATTAGCTCCTTGGGGTGTACCTGAATAGTTATAGACAATTTTGGTGAAATAAGAATTATATTTTACATTTTGAATTATATTTGATAGAAAGCTTTGTAACCTTGGTAACATTGGTAACACTTGAACAGTTGACATGCTGAAAAGGGATAAACTGTATGGAAAGCATTTTAATATCTTAACATAGAGCGTTACATGAGATTTATTTTTTGACTTCTCTCGAGTAAAATTCTGAAAAACTAGTAAATTTGTTTTTGACCATTTTCCCCAGAACCCATATTGTTTGTCTATTGTAATTAGCTTTAGTATAAAAGTTTTACTGTTACTATAGTTTCCAGTAATTTAGATATAGTACTTATTATAGTTATTGGTATGAAATTTTCAACATTAGTATTGCTACCTGATTTATGTATGGAAATTATGAAACTTTTCCAGGCAATTGGAAATAATCCTTCTTAATGATATTTATTAAACAGTAAGTGTGTCATTAGTGTAATATTGGCAATGCAATTTTTGAAAAATAAAGATGGAATTTCATCAGATCCAGGGCCTTTCTTGGAGCCTTAATTCCCAATTGTGTGAATGCTTAAGTCTAAGCATTTGAAATATTACCAGAGTTGACAAAAAAAATTGTGTATTTGTAATCAGGTTCTGTATCTTGAAATATGTCACTGATTACTTACACTGATTGAAAATAATCTGCAAATAAGACTACTGTATCAGTCACAACCCACAACAAATTTAGTATTTTAGATTGCGAAACAGATTTTCCTTGCCTTCCTGATCCTCACAACCCTTCTCTATCATCGACAAATACATGTACTCCATTGAAAATGAACGGTGTGTCATTGACTGAAGTTACGGTAACAAAATATTTAGATCTTTCAATTCAGTCAAACCTTAAATGAAACATCAATTTAAATGTATTGAACACTAAATTAAGTTCCTTATACTACTCTTTCAGAATTCTTTCAAATTCAGTCTCCACACTGCTCATGTATATTTCGCGAATGTTCATTCCCGCGTGAGATATGGCATAATATTCTGGGGAAATTCAACTTATAGCTCCGAGACTTGTTGATTACAAAAAAGAATTGTACGAATAATAAGCAACTTTCACCTAGTTGATCCTTGTAAGCCTCTTTTTATTAATCTAGGTAATTTACATTACCTTGTCTCTTGATATGAGTCAGTGGTTTTTGTTAAAAATGACTTACTTAAGGACGGGAATATATTTTCGCAAACGCTGATATCTACAACTACAACACTCGACGTAGTAATCATATTCATCAGGTGACAGTATCAACAGCTCACTTACAAAAAGTTCGCACACAATACATGTACATTATTTTACAACACCTTGCCAGATGACATTAAAGATTAAATTCTATACAAAACTTTAAGTCCCAAGTAAAATATTTTCAGCTGCACAACTGTTTCTATACAATTAGAGACTATACCGAGCATCCTAAAGGAAAGTAATGTTAATTTTAACGACATTCAGTGTATTATTACTACTTTGATTGTATAATTCTAAAGAACCTGAAACAAGTATTGTACTTCAGCTTCTGGGCCAATGAGCCCCATGTCGATCAGATTTTCGACCAGTTTCCCTGATCCTTGAGCAAATGCTGAGATGGCCCCTCGTTTTGCTTCTATAATTTCCAGGCCTTCTCGCTTAAAAGGAAACATTGAAGAGTTTAGCATGGTTTTCAGGAAATGCGTAGTAATTTTTCTTCATTCTGGGAGAAATATTCTGTGGCGTGAAAGTTCTTTCCAAATGAAGTATCGTTTCCAGAAGTTCTTGTAAGCATCGGGTCACTTTACACAGAGGCTTTGCATTTTACAAATGATTTGGATCAAGTCTTATCCAGGAATATTTTTACCCTTCCTTATACTACTGTCCAGTGAGGGAAAGTATTTAAATTACTTCTACAATACGATCTCGAATTTTCCGTCGTTAAATTAGTATTTACAGTTCTTCTTGAACTGAATCTTTACGCACACGCTAGAATAAAGTTCCATTAGTGCTTTTCCAAAGATGGTTAATATTGGTGGAAGTGGTGAGATAATACACCGAAAAGAGAGATGTCGGTGTGGGTGGATGAATTTAAATATGTCACGCACTCTGTAAGATTAAAAGATTTTGAATTGAAACGTGGAAAATTCATCAAGGATGGAATTAGTTGTCCGGAAATCATTATGATATTTTAATTTTTGGGGGTACTTCTAATGAATGCCTGGACTTTTTCTATATTTCCAGGAAAGTGGCTGCAACTTAAAAAATGTGTTTTGCTGTAATAGAAAAAAATAGGATTTCTAATCTAATAAAATTGGTATAGTTTCCATTTTCATTAGAACCTGTGAAATTTTGAAAATTGCTAAGCTAAAATTAATTGTCGAACCAATCCCATGCTTCTAATATTAAAGCCTGAAATTTCTTTCTCAGTGGAATGTATTACTCAATATTAGAACTTTAAATGATGTTTGATCTTTTATGTTTCTTTGATGTGAGTTGTTCTGAAAAACATGAACGCAGTAAACATGAAACAACAACCACATGTTGCTGTTGTGGGATTTCCGAAAATGGTTAAGTAAAATGGAGCAGCCTTTTGTATATTAACGCTGATGTCCTCCATGAAGAACGATTGATCGCCTTTTCTTTCGTTCCTAATCCTATATTGGATTCTTAGCTCTGCTAAAAGCGTCTCGTAATGAAATTTGAGCTTACTTCAACTCTCCTCTTTGATTCGATAAGACATCTTTCGTACATTCCTTTTCTCGTCGGAGCTTTGAGTATCCGACGTATTACACCGTATCCGACGTTAAGTCACCAGAAAAGGCGGCGTCTTTGGGAGTAGCTACTTCGAGTTTCGAATTTGAAAAATTACGAGTCGGCAGCATCCCATTGGCTTCCATCGTGCCTCCGGCGAGGCGGCCCTTCGACGGATGTCCCTGCAATGCCTGTGACCGGGAGGTCCAGGCAGTGTGTTTAAGGGACACGGGCAAGGAAGAGGAAGGAAAGATCGCGAGCGGTCCGTGGCCCACTTGTTATGGTACTGCTCTGGCATTCGCCTGGAGTTGATCGGTGAAACCCCTGAAACTACCGATCAGAATAGCCGACCGCTAGAATTCTCCTCCAATCAGCTGGACACGAACTAGCGATGTAGCTAGTATCGAAAATCTTGCTCCTGACGGGACTCGAACCTAGGACGTCCCGGCCAGAGGCACTGCAGTGAGCGTCGCTACCGGTCCGTCTGCCTGCACTGACGTCGGGCGAGGTTGCTGTGGTGAACAACCCCGGAATGTAAAAATAGGTTAGCGTAGATTTAAGCGAAATTTGTTGAAAGAAAATTGTAAGTTCAAACCATCCAAATGTATTTCACCGTGTTCGCTTACAAAAGCCTAAAGGCACGCATGATTCCACCCTCCAGTTCCAGGCCAACCGGCAAACAATACGGGGGAAGTCGGGTAATCTGACGTGATTACCCTCACAGTGGTAAGTTATGACACGGAAGATTTGTGTATGATGGCCCCGAAATACCACTCTATTTATTTTTTCTGTTTACTTATTTCATTCTAAAACAGTTAAATTTGTGTTACAAACTGTGGGGAGAATTGCAATCTCGGCACGGTTTCTTGAGCTCTGTGGTATGTCCTAACTCATATAGTACATATTAAGTTGAATTATGTTCATAGGTAGCAATTAGCGTTTTGGCAGGAATTGGTATGAAAATATTTGCTCCCGTGTAATAAAAACTATTTGCAAAGGCGAGTTAGATATGGATTTCGGCTGTTTTCTTTAGTGAAGGAATCGATTTACTTCTTTAGTGAAGGAATCGATTAACATTTCTCACAAAGCTCAAACCAACTTGCACAGATAGTAAAGCTACTCGTGCATTTACGCCCAAAGCAAAACTAGGGGTCCATCTCAGCATCCACTCGTCACGCCCCCCCCCCCGGCCTTCTTCCCTGTGCGCACGTGCATCGTACAATAGAAGTTCCAACTTTGAAATCCGGCCACCTACTATTAAACAAAGTAATGCTTATTTTTCCAGGTCTCAAATCATGTAATTTTAAGAACGTGAACAAAGTGCTTAAATGTGTAATTTCAAAAATACAAAAATGTTAAAATCCTTAAGCGTCAACAATAACTTCTTCGCTCCCTGATTAACCCGAAAAAATTAACAGAAAGTCGCATATTTTGCCAACATCGCTAGAGGATTTGTACTCCATGTAGGAAGGTGGAGTATGATCTTAGGAGATATTCCGGGTAGTGTGCTAGTCCATACTTCTCCAAGAGGTAATCGCTTCGTGCGTTAATCAGTGTAAAGTTTAATATTGACGTAACTCTGTTGAGAATTTGTTTGGAATGGACATTGCACACATGTGCTAGCTGTATAATTTTCTGCCTCCCAACGGGGCGAAGGTCTGAGGGCTGTGATTTATGAGCTAACTGCCGTGTGTTCCTAAGGTAATCAGGGCACACGGGGTAAATTCACCTCACGTCACGCACGTACAGAGAAAGTTACTAAATAGAAATGGAATTTATAATGTAGAATAATTACATACATTTCTTTAAAATTATAACATTTCTTACAAATCAGCCAGAAACAATGGCCACATAAAGATTTTTCTCCAATTATTGAAACGCTAATGGTACAAGAAAAAGAATTAGTAAACCACACGCACATTTAAGAATAGTTAGGAATAACTTTAAAATTGGTCACATTATTTGCAAACTTTGTACAAATATTTCGTTTGTTATGTTATTTTAATTATTTGTTTTGAAGGACAGGAGAAGCAGAAAAGAGAACAAGAAAAGGAGACAAGATACGAATGAATAAAAACGGATGAAGAGGAGAAGAGACGGTGATTAAAGTTATTGGTATTATTATTATTATTATTATTATTATTATTATTATTTATCGAAATAGATCTCGGATTTATAACCAATGTATTCATATTTAAAAGACAGACCATAGTGAAAGAGGCACAAAGTTATATTAATTGTAAATTTTTTTTCCATTTTAGTTTGAAATTTTAATTTTAAAGTTATTTTTCTTAATAATATTTATTTAAAGCCTATGATTAATTTTCATTTCAAAATAAGAAATACGTTTTGCTGTACTTTGTGTAATTTCATTCATTAATTCAATTTTAATTTCATTCAATAATATTAATTAATTCGGACTCAAGCTTCTTTTTTACTTTCTTGCATACTACGTATGTAGTCTAGAGAATATTATATAATAATACAGAAAAACAGCGATTTATTGACAAAACTTCGTATTGTATGTGGCCAATATCGAAAAGGTGGATAATTCTTGTTCGTAGTGTAGTAAATTACTTGCTGTGAAGTCAATTCACATTTTGTGGCAGGGGCTATTCAGGGAAAGTGGATTAAGAGACACTACACGAACTATTTATATACGAATTATATTTAAAATTTATTTTCTGTATCACATACTACAAGTATGTTGATTTAATTAGAAATGAAAGTCCATTTTTGAATCATGTGCGCGAAACTGTCCGGGGCACCGAACCCTCACGAAGGCGCCGATGGGTGTGCGTGCTTATGTCTGGACTTTGACATTTATTCTTCTTGCGAAGAATGATTTGGCCTTCAGTTTTTTATCTACTGAGTACAATTTGTAATTTGATTAGGGTACGGTATTACTAAACTTTACATTGTTTGAATTTCAAAATACCCGCTAAATTGCCAGTTGTGATGTCGAGGTAAATAAAAGTAACGGGAGAGAGCGTTCGCAATAAATTGTAAAAGTCAGTGAGAAGTCTATTAGAGAATGCGCCTTGTATATATCATGTATATATCACGTACACCTTGAGGCCATCTGCATACACGTTCAACAGATCACTATCTGTAACATACTCGTAGCTAGTTACTTAGAGAGGGATCATTGGAAGCTTCATGTTATTTGTTTTCACGAAACTTCTTTCACGCGTACTTGCTATGGCCTATGATTTGTTTCTCGAACAATTTGTGGCGAATTTGTGTTTGTTATGCTACAGGAACAAGATCTTTTGAATATTGAGTATGTGGAAGGTGTTTGAACCAACAATCCAGGTATTCCTCTGGGAGAACAGGTAAGTTTTAATCAATAAGTGATGGGCAGAAGTGGACATGTGGTGAAACGGAATTGAAATTTCATCCCTTCAATGGCTCCAATGAGGGTTAGGCTTTAAGTTGCGAACGCAGGTTATTACAATTTCTAAAGAAGTCAGAACAAAACTTAGAGCAGTGATGAAACACAATTAAATGAGTGATTTAGTCATCGATTTAGACCTCATAATAATTAATGGTTGATGAGAGAATTGTTTCAACTGATCTGTACTGATCTGTACTAAATTTTGCTGTTTACAGAAACAAGGAAATTTCAAGATAAAATTCAATTGGTCTATTTCTCCAAAGCAAATAACAGTATTCGAATAGGCAACAGATGATTCATTCCTTTTCTTTGAAGTAAGAAATTATTTTAAAATAAGTAATAGAAGCAACGGATGAGATTATGTAGAAAGTAGTATTCTGATGTAAAACAAATAATTAGACACTAACATTGTATTGCCATTAGGAATGTGTTCCCTAATGGCAATTTGTTGCAAAATATGAAGTTATGTTTCCAATTGTACATGCAAAGCAACTTTTAAATAAATATATCATCTACATATCGCGGATTTTTGTTGAATTTTGCCTGGCTCGGTAGGATAAACAACCATTCTCATGAAATACTTAATTTGAAGAGATCAATATTTACTTACTTTCACGTAAATACTATAAAAATAGTATTTTCCTTTTGAGAAATTTGGAATCTTTTCGAAACGATTTCAATAAAATAAATACATTTTTATTCCCAAAATCTGTGCAACGTCTACTTGAATATACGAATGAAAGTAATTATTGTCTTCTTGATCGTTGATGCTGGGGCGCCCAACGACTGATTCGAAGGACGAGAGTAAGGCAACTTCATAAATCCTAGTGGGCCGCTAATGCAAAAATGCCAGTGAACATAAAAAGGTTTTACAAAAAGTAGTACGGCCATTGCCCAAGAACAAGTAAAATGCTCTCGTGTAGCACTGCAAAACATTAAACATTTTACGAAAAACTTCTTGACGAATGTTGAAATAAAAGAATGTGTACAGAACAACAGTTCTTTACTTCCCAAAAGAATATTTAAAAAGATTTTGCTCTTCCTTAACACGGCACGTGAATAGCAAACATTTCCTTGAAACCTTGCTGTCCCATGACAGCCGTGTCGTATGCAGTGATGGTCTGAGTGTGAATATTCACTCGGTATGCGCAGTATGAGAATAGGCGAGGTAACAAAAGCATATATTTGCATTTCTCAGTCAAAATCGAAATGGTTTTCCCCCGAGTTTCTAGGTATTTATCGAAACTACAAAAAACAGCCGAATGCATAGTTTTTTTGAATTTCTACGCTTATGGGAAATTAGTAAAATATATTACTAAGCGTTGACTAAACAATTTTTATTTTATGTCATTTTTCTGATAAATGATGACGAAGAGTCATGGATTAAAGCAGTTGCTTACACAAAAGAATAATCTCAAACTTGAATTTAAAAAACAGTGGGACCATAATTTGCAAATTCCCATAACAAATCTGTGTGATATTAGGACTTCTATATTTGAGGGAAAATCCCGTAATTTCGAAGCAAGAGAGATAGTCAATATATTTAGGCAAAGAATAAGGCATAACAACGTGACTTGAACTCAAGGAACGAAGAAACGTGAGAGAAAGCTGCAACATTGAACGGCTTTTTGTGAAAATATAAATAAATAAAATACTTAGACTTTAACAGTATTATCTAACGTGCTTCTTGTTAAAATATTTGATGGTTTTTATCTGTGTCGCCAAAAGTTCCATTTCCTCGTAGTTTTTATGATCTTCGTTGAAATTCAGAGCCAGTAGCAGTTTCGTAATCTGCTCTTTCATACGTTCACTCTCACGTGACGTTTAAATGAACATCGTGACCTGGGAGAGGCAGAGGCAGAGGCAGAGGCGGGCAGCGGTGTGGGAAGCGCGCCGCTGTAGAGCGCGTGCGTGTCTTCTTGACACTCCCTTGCACTGCGCAACGCGGCCCATTTGATCCATTGTTTCCGAGCACGTCACTTGCTATTCTCATTAATCCCGTTACAAGTGCCGCTTTACGTAACTCCTCAAGGTTCCACCCCCGACGGAGGTAGGATTTCCGACACTAGCTACATAGCGAGATTGAGTTCAACAGCTGACGGGAGAAGAATTCTAGCGGTCGGCTGCTCTCATCAGGAGTTTTCGAATACCGGAGCAGAATCCAAACAAACGGACGGGAACGCTAACGATCTTTTCGTCCTCTTGGTTGCCCTATCCTCACCCCTTCCTCACACACACATGAACAGTTCTGCCACAAACGTTGTTAGGACAGTCTGGGGCGTAGAGGGTGTGACGGTGCACAGATGGTGGGAGATACCTGGTTGGGGACACCCGGAAGCAGACGAGTAGGTTGGCGCTGGATCTGGCCATCCAGCGGGGGAAGATCTCCGCCACGTCCCACGATACAACGTGTGCTACATTTACAGCACCAACACATTAGCGCGTCTGGAAACACAGAATTAATCAATCCCATTAGTGATGTGAATGTTTTATCCTCTGAGGTGGCGATATGCATTCTCTGATGGATTATGTGATCTGGTGCCGACCTCCAAGGCAGCCACGGGGATTTTCCATTCCAGGTATCTCCTCAGCTCTCGGCCAGACACCGCCCCCGTCGGAACAAGCTGTATGTTCCCGTTATTTGTGGCAGTGTAGTGCACATAAGTGTGTGAGTGAGTGAGTAATGAGAAAGGTATGGCGAGGAAAAGAAAGAAAAGATTGCGCGCGGTCCGTGGTCCGTTCGTTGTGGTACTGTTCCACCATTTATCCTTGAAATTAATTTTGCGTGAATAATCATGCGCCAACGATCCTCACCACTGCGATCCATATAACGCACTGCCACCAGCCATGGTATTTTCTCTTCCATATCTTTTTCATTTAAATATTTTTTCAGTTTTTGTTGGTGCCCCAAATGTGTGGGGGGCCCTGGGCCACAGCACCCTGCAGCCAGACTTAAATACGGCCCGGAAACTCCATCCTTAAGACCTTGTCAGAATCTCTGTGAACCTGTTCCAATAGTTGGTCGTCTCAGTAGTTTAGAGGTTAGAGCAACTGGGCGTATACCAGGAGCCCGGGGTTTGAATTCCGGTTGGTGTGACGTTTCTTTGAAGAATTTTATTTCTTAAAATACATTTTTTAGTCAGTAACAAGGTCACATCTAGGAAATCTTTACGTTTGCGGAACCAAATATAATAGAGGCCAAAAGACAGAGTTGAGGCAATTATACTCGTACATAATTCTAGTTCTGAGTTAACTCAGCCGGACGCAGGTGTTTGGAGCGACAGGTAGCAATTTCTATCACTGTATTGTCTACCTAGTACCTTTAGATGGCTTTTATTACTGTTCCTTTTGTCATATTGGAATTTTTATTACTTTCGTATTTTACAATATACTTGCTGAATTGTAATTTTATTATTTATTATAACTTAGAGGATGGTACAGTATAGATGAGACAAACATCTTGAATAAGTACTCGTACTATTCAAAGGTGATCAATCTTCGCAGAGAAACACGTGGAAGAAAATCGTACTTAACGTAGTTGCACGTGACAATTTTGACTTGGTGCGTTTATTTGGTAGAGAACTCACTTTGCACGGGTCAAGCAACTACTTTAGAGGACGAGGTATTCGCACCTGTTGCCAGAGTTGGTGTAACTGACAAACACCAATACAGGATGAGTTGCGTACAAATTGAACGATTTTTTTGCAGAACGAGCTGACCACTGTTTGTTTACCTGCCAAACACAAATGTAGGATGAGCTTGTTGGCAAAAAGGGGTGGCGTATACTGTGGGCTACCGGCAGTAGCCCGAGAACAAAACAGTCAAGATTAATTATATTATAAAAGTGTTTATTTTCAACCTCTAATATATCATACATGTTTGTAACATTTATTCTGAACCTCCTATACAAAAATAAAGTTAATTGCGACATGAACCAAGACACCAATTTTGATGCCATAAAACCACTTACAGAAGGAATTTATTTAAGAGATTACAAAGACTCTTTCCCAAACATTGGGATGATGAATGTTTAATTATATTAATTTCAATTTAATCACTTAAAATTGTTTGTAAATAAAAATTGTTTTTCGTTCGTAAAATGTTTTGTTTCAATATTGAATGAAATTAAATGTTAAGTAGAATTATGTACCGTATATTATTCACAGAATATCTACCCTAGAGGGGATTTTTTACGTAGTTTTGCTTTGATATTATTTATTCAAGTCATTTTTTTCAAGTAGGGAAAGTTGCTTTTTTTATTTCTGTATAATGCTGTGTCGACATCCTGAAATGTTGACATACCTTCCCTTCTAAACGAGGAATAACGAAAGTAAAAATGTCCGAATTGTCGCTCGTTAGTCTTAATTAATATGCGTCATTCATAAAAATTCAATTTGTGACAATTTTGACCAAAGAAATGAAGAGTAATGTACCTTTTCAGCGCATCACTAAAAGCTTGATGCCAGCTTCTCTTTTATGTCTCAAGAGTCTCGTCATGGAGTTTAACGGGTAAATTCTTCAAAGCAAGGAGAATATTAACAAGGCCATTATGACTAATTCATTTCTATGCTTTTGAGTTTTTACCTGATCCGAGCTAATGATGCCTAAAAGAGCCGTGACGTCGCTAACGAGGAGTGGGCCCAAACCACGGTCCGGCGCTTCAAAGGCCATCTACCTCACTGCCCCATCCATTCCCACGATTTGAAATGGCAGACCGTCCAGCCCACCAGACGCCATCAGTGGAAAGTACCTTTACCAGTCTGCATAGTCACTAGCTTCATACTTAAGAAATTGATCTGATTGAGGGTTCTTTTCCCGAAGATGTTTGAATCAGTGGTTCACGACCTTATGAAGCTGATGGCCAAACAATTGTAAAAATACCTTGTGAAGGACACCGTGTCGAAATGATTTCTAACATTGCCAGAAAGGCAATGAATAACTAATGTTATACGTATCTTGGATATTATTTTAACTTTCAGTGAGAGGTGCATTCTCATAATGACAGCTTTTCATTGTTTTCGACCGGTTAGCGTGGTTTAGGGTAACAGCCGTTGCTACCGCATCTCTCTGGCCCGGAGGTACTGGGTTGCGAGCCCTGACGGGGACGGATTTGGGACACTGTTGGGACCCTAACAAACGGGATATGGACCGCACCCTCCTCTCCCCTTACACACTCTCAAATGAACATGCACTACACTCGCGCACTGGTGGGGAGCGTAGAGCTTGCCCCGGCTCGAACGGTGCTCCCCTGAAGGAGACACAGGGAGACGGAAATCCTCACAGGCTGGCATGTAGGCACCGGATCTCTCGCTCGCGACGTTGTAGGTTTTGAAAAATCCAAGGAAAACATCAAAATGGCTTTTATGTCATGTTATTCAGCGCATTTAGCTCTACCGGTACAAAAATTTGAAGAAAAAATTAGAGTCGTTTTAAGGAAATTTTTGTTTTTAATATTGCCCATATTTCACATGAAATGAAGCAAACTCTAAAAATAAATTATACTTAAAAGAACGTTCATGATATTGAAGTTGAAAACAAAAATTAATTTGAGGAAAAATATGTTGGCAATATAATAATAATAATAGTAATAATAATGTAGTAATGTTATTTTAAACTTTAATAAAAATAAGACCTACACCATATTTATGAATGTATTTCACTCTATTCTTAAAATAAATTTAAATAAATAATTTTGATCCATTTTTGAGAAAAATGTGTATTTCTATTAAAATCTTGCTGTACGATTTTTGCACAACTAAATAATATGTTTGATTACAAACTGTCTATTAGAAGACTTTTATAAACTAAAGATCCCTATTTTTAAAGACAGTTATGTTTGTATTTTAAAAACTCTCTGAAACAAAAATGTTATTATATATGTTATACACATATTTAACTATTATTACTAGTCCAGGACAACGTTTCGACTATGTTAATCGTCATGTTCAGGTACAAATATTGTAATTTTTTCAAAAATATACATTATTCACAATTTCGTTCTAACGTTATTTGTTTTCAAAACATTCTGTTCAATTTTTGAAACATCATGTCTGGCTGTGAGAAACACTAGCGCTTAAACTATTCGTAGGATTTTTTACAAAATTAATATTCCCGGTCGATATTTGGGGTTATTTTGCATGAAGTCCATGGAACACTTTCAAAAAGTTCTTGAGGGACTTTTCGCGGTATGTTGTGAGTAGTGATGTACATCTCTGGTTGCAACCTGGGAAAGTGGTAGCTCTGAGCTGGCAGAGCTCAGGTTACAGATCTCTTTCTTTCTCTTTCTCCCTCTGCTTCTCCTTGTCTCTCTCTCTCGCCGAGGCTCAGTTCCGCAGGAGCGTTGCGTTTCGACAGCCATGCGAGGGTGCGAGTGTGAGGGAGGCTCCACACACCAGTAGTGAGCGAGTCCCCGTGGAATCCCGGGTAGTGTGGGTGGGTTGCTTGCTATTTGCCGGGCGACGAACATTCTATGCCCGCCCTACCCACCGCATGCCTTTAGGAAACATCGAGGGAAGCGAATATTCACCGAACACATCAGCAGTAGCTCGCTGCTCGGCGAATGCCAAAAGTGTGGAGCCGCCCTAAGAGCCAAAACCTTTCGTGTTCGATTTGTGGCGAGTCAAATCTCCCTAAAATGAAACTAAACGCTTTCTAGCGCTCGTGGAATGCACCGCGAAAATCACGGAGGTAAACGGCACTAGGAATTTTTTCCCTACTTCCCTCGTCTTCTCCTTATATATTCCCTATTTTTTCCTTCTTTCCCTCCACATCTTGTCCTTATCCTCCACTCTACATCTCTGTGACTTTTCCTTATATATCCTTTTCTCCAGGGCTGTTTCTATCTCTCTCTCCCTGTTCAATTCCCTCGCCTTTTGTCACTCTCCTCACTTTTCTCTCTCCCTTCCATGTTATTTTCATCTTCTTTTCTTCTTCTTTATTCCTGTCCTCTCCCTCTCTCCTTCCCATCTCTCTCTCTCTCCTAACACTACCTTCGTCCATTTCTCGGTCTCTTCACCGCTTTCCCTGACTCCCTCCCTCCCTCCCATTATTATCCCTCTCAACTCTCTTCTTATTTCTTCCCTTCAGACTTTCTTCCTCCTCTCTCTTTTTCCTACCCTCACCGTGTCTATCCACCTGTCATCGATTCTTTTTCTTCCCTCTGACTCCCTTTTATTCCTCCCTCTGTGTCTCTTCTGAAGCCCTTATGTCTCTCTCCCTGTTGCTTGTCTGTCTACCCTGTCCCTCGCCTCCATATTTCTCTGCTCCTCTTCTCCCTCCCCCTTCTGCCCCCACCTTCGCCCCATTTCCCTTTCGCGGTCTCCACACGCGCCCCCGCGGCAAAACCGAACAAGTCCGTTATTGGCGGCGCAATTGAGTTACCGAGACATAATTCTCCGTGCCACCGCGAGGCGGTTGTGGTGGGAGGGGGCGGGAGGGGGCTTTAGAGGGGCAAGCGACGACCTCGTAGATCCCCTTTAGGCAACGACGTCGATACGTTCAGCTCTGGCTTGCGATGTGTAGAGAAGGGCTGGATTACTTCCACAGGGCGTTGTATTGTTCCCTACGAGTTGAACGTGAGATGTTTCTTCTTCTTACATTTTCGATTCTTTGTATATCTATATTACTAATTTCCAAGGCGCTCAGAAATTTAAAGAGAACTACGCAGACTCCGACTATATGTGAGATGTCTATGAAATCGTTAGATACCCAGGAAAAACGGGGAAAAACAAAGAAACTTTTTCGATTTTTTATGAAAAAATGCAAATATTTTATTGTGTCATTCTACCTATTCTCACACTGCGCATACCGACTGAGTTTTCGTACTCTGCCTCACTTTTTAAAATAGCTGACGTCATATGACAACAAGGATCAAAGGAAGAGGCCGCCTGCCATTGAATATTTGCTTCTTACGTGTTACCTTATGGATCAGCAACTTTTTCGATGTTCTTGGTTTGTAAAGACCTATTGAACTATGTATCTGTATATAGTACACAATGCTATTGTTGTATTTGTAAGGATTATTTGTGTGAAATAATTTAATTTAATGCAGTGCAAAACGAGAGTATTTTATTTGTAGTTTTTAAGCAGAATGCCACTTTTAGGAAATCCATTTTGTGTGCATTGTTCAGCTGCATTTCACGCCTCTCTTTATAACTTATTAATTATACGACGTTACCCGACAATTTATCACAGTCATCTACTAAGCATCTCTGTCCCTTAGGCGAGCTCCCCGGTTCCCCACCCCTTCCACCCATTACCGGCAACAATGCATTAAAGGTTGCAATGAACTAAATATTGTTAAAATATTTTGGTAGCATTAATGCAATGCGAGAGCAATCCAAAAGTTTATGTGGAAAAACACGTGCGCAGATACATACACTATTTTAACTTCATAATAGATTCGTTAGGATATTGCGCTTCCGACATTGTAATTGTCCTGGGTCTTCGGTCTTCGATATTCTGATTTCATGCAGAGCACAACTTTATAGTTCGTAATTTGTTTATGATGCAAACATTTTTTGGTACGCAAATAACATGTGAACCTTCTGCATTGTCTGTGTCTGTGTGTGTTTGTGCTTGCATGCGTAATGTATGTGTGTGTGTGTGTGGGGGGGGGGAGGTGTCTCCACAAAGACAGGTTAGCATATCAGTCAGAGGACGCACATTTTCCTTTGTTGAGACGTTCCCGGTCAAGTTGCTCCTGGGGTAGTTTCCCATAGTCTTCTCCAGATGCATTGTTTGTCAGTTTCGAGCTCTAGATTTGGTCCCCAGGTAGCGCCGGCCCTTGTGTTCGTATTCTCCGCCATTTTGCTAACGAAGTCTTAACTTCATCTAACAGAGGACTTACTTTTTCGGGTCCGACCATGTCACCATCTACCCAGCGTCTAAGAATAAATGTTACAAGGTTCTACGAGGTATGAGTCGAAGTCACTTTGTCAAGGAACATGTGGTGGAAAAATTCGAAAAATAAGTTACTCATGTACGTGTGCCCCTGTTTGGTAGACAACCCGTCATTCTCTAATGTATTGCAGATCACGTTATTACGCATTCAAAAGTATTTCGTAGACCGTGAAACATCCGTGCGTGGATTGGCTATCAATCATGCAATGATCACATGTCTAACTTCCTTATAAGAAATTTCCCACAACATAGTCATCGACAGAAAGTGATTATCTTAGAACCCTCTACATGCCATCAAAGGCTATAACATTTACTTTCTCGCCTGCTTTCTACGACTGTAGCAAAGAAAAAGTATAAGAAACGTGCGGCAGAAATTGGCGATTTTTCGAAAGGAAATATTCTTTCTGTCACACCGTAGTAACGAAATAGTGAATGAATCTTGCTCCTATGTGTAGTTAATTACTTGCTCTATCACGTTAAGTAGTCACAATCCGTTTTGTGGGTCGTTGGTAACGAAAAATCGTCGACGAATAACGGCGAAACGTCTGTTCGTTTGTTCGTATTTGTCGTTATCTGCCCGTGTGTGTCCGTGTCTGTCTGTTCGTCCGTTGCTAGTCAACGATAACGCCTAAACCGTTCAGACGATGTCCCAAACATTTGCATCATTTTCTCAGGAAAGTCCCCATAGTTTTTTTAAAATTAGTCTTTGTCCTCGCATAGCGTGACGAATGTATAAAAGAACGGCGTGATTTAATTCATTCAAAATGTAATGCATATTCTAAAAATATGTTCCTGTCTTGTACCAGTGACAATATGTTTACATTCAATTCTGTCCCCTACTTATGAAGATTACACTTCTCAGCCTTGTACGGTAACTAAATAGCTGTCTCATGGTTTATCAGCATTTTTATGTAAATCGCAATCATCCAATCCGTTTAATTTTTGGTCTTGCTTTCGCCCCCCTCTTTTTTCCCACCGCACCTAGCGTCCGCAAGCTCTGTTGCCACAGTGCCCTTGACGCCTCGCCCCCTTCCGCTTCCCTCCGCCCTTAGCTCCCCGTTGCCCAACGCCACTCTCTCCCCGCCCCGGCCCTTTCCACGCTTCCACCGCCGCCGCCGCCGCCCCCGCCGCTGCTGCTCCCATCGGTGTCTTCGCTGCGTTTCCGTGTGTTTTCCATATTCGATTTTGCTCCCTCGCCCCTCCCCTCCGCGCCCCCCTCCGCGCGGCCGCGCTGCGGTGTCCGAGGCCTTTGGGGCCCATCTGTCTTTCCCCCACACACCAGCGAAAACAAACGCGTGGCGCGAGCGGCCCAACACCTTAGGGCGCTGGGGGGAGTGGTAGCACTGCCCGAAGGCACGCAGTGGTACCACGCGACGGAGGTAATCACTCACGGGAGTGGGCTTCATGGTTGGGCGACAAAATGATAATTGACTCAAATGAAAAATCTCATAAACACGAAACGAATTACAACATATGATGTGATAACAATGGTGTCAATACATGACTTCATGAGTTTCTGTTTTATATATTAATCCTACAAAACCATTATTAATTCTAATTTTAGGCTTCCAATACAAACTTACATATTCTACAGATAGTCTTCAGAATATGGAGTTGCTACGGAGATTTCCTAGTAAAAGTAAAACTAATGTGTTGTGATATATAATAAATGGGATGTCAAAAAAGAGAATTTCGTGGTGTTATGGCCAATTATACTTTAAATGTATGGATATACATATTTTTTTTAAAATAACGCATCTAAATATGGTCGATGTAAAGGCAATCCCACCACATAGGACTGTTAACGGTAGGTTTATTGACATCGATCATGAATAGCTAAATTCTATTGCGTTGTAGGGACTTACAGCTAATTTTTGTTGTCAAAGTACTCGAGTAATATTCCTAACGCCGTAATGTTAAAATAGAGATCATTGCAACCCTCTATTCTATTCTTTTTTTTGGGGGGGAGAGGTGTCTCTTGTGAGTACAGTAGTGTTCTATTGCCGAATTGATATTTCTACATCTTTTGTTTGCTTTTCATACAAATTTTGTGAATGTGATCCCCTCTATTAAAATACGTTAGTTAAACTAATCAAGATGATGGATCCAAAACTCACAACAACATTTGCTTAATTGAAAATAATGTGATTGATGAACACAGGGAAATATTCGAATGAACTGACTCCTGATCACGTGACACAAGTGAGCGTTGATGTAATAAATGTCAGCGATGCTGCGACAAATCGAATACCGTTTAGAACATTTTTTTGTCAATGACATATATACAGCATACAAAGATCTGTTCGCTGCAAAAGAGTATTTTTCTCCGTGAAGGTAGGTGATATTACATACAAGGTAGGTGAAGGAATTAAAGTAACTATACTTTAATTCCTTCAGTGAACTGTTAGTTGAGTTTGTATAATTTGTAAACATATATCTACATAAAATACCAACATATTTCTTCCTTCACATGGAAGGGGAGTGTGTGAAAGTGCAGCTGAGTTTGCCCTTGTGAAAGTTCTCGCAATTGTTCGCTGGCAGTCTTCTGTTTCGCCGGGACACACGTCTAGTGCCTCTGGGGACTGGCAGCTTGTCGGCTGTCAGGAGTGGCGGGAAAAATGAAGATCAAGAGGAGTAAAAAATGCATGTTCTGTGTGAACAACTTTGAATATATCGTCGGTGCCTAAGAAAAGTGTCAGATATCATTTATCATTTTGCAGGAGAACGGTTTTAAATTGAATGGAAGCGTTTATTTTGAAAACAAAGGGTGTACTTTACTCTATACACGAGGTACATTGTAAACCATCTTTACAAACTTTTTACTTGTGAAATTTAGTGGTTTCTAAACATAATGTGATTTATTTGATTTCGTGAAAAAGCAGTGCAGAACTGTACGCGGCATATGAAATATAATTTGTATTCGTTTTCTTGAGCTCCATAATTCCTACCTCACTCTTATACTATATGCGCTTGAATGATAAAAAGAACCAACAAAATGGTTAGAGATATTTGAAAAGTAGACATTTTTTCCTCCCAAGTAATACACGAGTAAAGCTTATTTGCGTCGGTGAATAAACTATATATTTTATTTTTTAATATTGCAGACAAAATAGAAACTTACACTACCGGTTCTTCTGCTGACCCTACTAGCAAAAGGAGAGCTCAGCAAAACGTGCGCATAGTGAAGCTACATTTACGACCAGAAGTAAAACAAGGAGTCATCTCAGCATTTGCTCGATGGGTCCAGGGAGACTGGAAGATCGAACCTGATCGAGATGCGATATATTCGTGCAACCTACAAGTACTCCTAAATGACTCTAATTTCTCGAACTTGGTAGTCCTCCTTTGCTTTTAAGTCGAAACTTTCTTTCGGCCGTGCTCCATCTTTTTTTTGTCTGCGTAATAGACCTGTCAGCCCACCGCAGTAACTACCGCTCCACTGGGAGCAAATCAAATCAGATGATGGATCTCAAGCAGCTCGATCAAGAGGAGGATATTGGAAAGTGGTTCAAAAATGGATGTTGATTTATTGATTGATTAATTCGTGATTTCGAGGGCATCGACAGCTAAAGCCATTATTCCCGTAAGTGTAGTTCAGGTGTTTCAATCGCGGGAGATGGCGGTGTTCTCCCGTCACATGGTGAGATCTGGCGTCCGACATCGTCAGCTTACGCGGATTTTTCCCAGTCAGGTATCTCTCACCAGCACGACACCCCCCGTCTCCGAATCCGAGAATATTTTGAGATAATTAGTAAAAAAATGTTTTTTCTGTTTTTTAATACATAAAAAGAAGAGAAATTCGATCGCCACAATTCTTAGCCGTATTCATCTCTGATATGTTAGAAGAATTGTAGAGAAACACTGGTTTTTTGATGGTTTCAATGCTCCCGCGAGAACATTGGCGAAACTTGAATTGCGAGAACCACACTCTCTTTTCGGAGTTTTCAGTAATCGTCACGAATTGATTCATCAAAATGTCGATAAGTAAACGTAATTGTATAATGTATTACCGAAAAAAACATGTTCCAGGAGAGAGTTAAGGACCTAAACGCCTTTTAAATTTGTTTTATAGTCAACTGCAATGGTGATTACATTTCATTGCTCTCGACATGATGATGGCTCTCTTTTAACGGAAATTCAGGAAGAATTGTGGAAAAAACATGTTTATGGAGGTTTCATACATTTAGAGTGGTGAAGCTCCGTAGATGTAGATAATGACTTAGCTAATCAACGTGAGTTTGTACGTCATTAATTTTTATATAGACGATAATTAAACCTACTAATATAATACAATCCTATTTTTTTCAAAACCTACTTCTCTCCATAATTTATCACGAAACTGTTTCTGAGGATAGACGAGCTAAGCAACTTTATTATTTTTAAAATTTCTTTTTAATACGAACTTGCATAGAGCATATACAAATTGTTAGCGAAAAAGTTCCCGCAGCCCGAGGCGCCAGGCTATGTTAGCAAATAAATAACACAACGCATCAGCTCACAGAATGTTGTGTTTCGCCGGAACGGCGCGCGTCAAAAAAATCCACTGCAAAAGCAATGAAATGCCAGCGCGAGCTGAAATATCTGCTGCCAGAGTGATCTCAACGCAGGAGCAACAATATCAATTAATCACCCGTCCGCTCTGTGGGAAGAGCGAGGAAGACGCTCGCCCTTCGTCATGCTTCTTTTTTACCTGAATGTTTCACCTCCGAGGCCCGTGCCCTTGCTCTTCCCGCTGCGCCCACGAGACGCGCAGTCGTACGTCTTTTGTCACCGCCTCTCCCCCTCTCCGCTTTCCCCTGCGAGGACAATACGTCAGACGCGTAGACATTAGCATTTTGTTTTCGTCGCGAAGTCCCATTCGGGAGTCGTTCTGCTCAGGAGCACTCGGTGAACAAATTGTGTGCATTCGATGCAGTGACTTTATACCTCCAAAAAAGTCATTTCGGAGAGCTGTCGGCTGCCTTGGCGAGGTCACTTCTTCGCGTCTTTCGCACGCCGTTGCTTTGCGCCCTTCTTCAGGGCTGAAATGCATTTCGCGGAAAGCACTCAACGGGCGAGGTCGCAGACGTTGCGACAATGACGACTTTCATGAAATGTCTTAATTTTTCTTTTCACTTTAGAAGTGATTTTTAGTACAGACAATACTTCTAAGTTAAGACGAAAGGAAATGAGACATTTTATAAGACTTTTAATTTTTTTATCAATTTCCACTTATAAGTCATTTTATACCTTTTCACGCCATTTTAAATCATTTATTGATGATTTCGTTGATTTTAATATAATTTGAATGATAATTTCTTCAAATAATATTTACTACTTCCAACAAATGTTTTCCACAGAATTTCTGAGTAGTCTACTCGATTTCTTCGCTGAGAACTTGTACTGACAGCAGTTGCGATTATGTATTTTAAGGTTCTGTTAGCGCCATTGCCGTTTCGGCCGAATTCGCGATAACTAAAGACAGAGGTTTCCTGATAAAGAACAATCCAAATCAAACGCATGAAAGATGAGATCACTCGAACGAAAGGAAGAAGCCTTGATTACATGAGTAATACAGGGTGATTCAGTCCTCGTTCCTCGTACACCGGAACCTTACCCCAAATGGAATACACAGACTGAATTTGCCACAATTGGATTCTCTTCATTTAGTTGTGTAAATAACTAACCTTAAACTGTGGTGTATGCGCTTGTGCTCGTGAAACGGGCTGCATCAAGGCATGTGGGAGAGCGGCTTCACCCCCACATTAGGGCTCGCCACTCAAGTGCTAATACTCTCCCAGAAGCCCCAGAGGCGAGCACCAGGCAAATAGCGCGCGAGGTCGCGCAGTCGCTCAACTGGCGAACAATTTATGCGGAGAGATTATCACTTTTTCATTTCCGGCGGATGCAGCATTTGCCAATAGAGATCATCGGGTTCTGAATGAGCAACGAGGACCAAAGCACTTTGAATGACCCAAATGCTTCAGTTGTTCAACTGTTTCGATAAAATATTTACTTCATTTTTCTTTAGTTTCGGGGCATTTTAAAAACATTTTCAGAGCATTTTATTGATCATTTTGGCGATATTTTAGGTCGCCAAATCCGCACCAACTAATGTAATAAAACTTTAAATCCATAATATTACGTAACAAAAGGCAATAATACGAAAAGAATGTGATGAGGCACCACTAGTTCCATTACTTTTCAAATTTTTTACTGGTTTCAAAAATATAACTTATAAAATATATGGTACGCCGGAAACTCGCTGGTGATGTCATGGACTATCTGAATTATTCTACCTCGACATTTTCGCGTAGTCCGCAAGCGCTGTATCATTATGAAGGTGACGGGGAACAGCTCGATAGCTCTGCTTAAGAATGGCGTTAAGCGGTCCATCCCTGGACGAGAAGGGCGGGGCGACGCGGGACGCGGCCGTTCGGATCTGCTTTGTTGGATCAGGCACCACATCGATCTCGTGACGCAAGGCGAACTTCTTCTCTTTTCCTTCTGTTACTGGCTTAGGGGGTTCAGGGCGTCAACTGAAATCACTGCAGTGCTTCTGACCTACTAGATTGCGGCTCCCGACAGTGGCAGGACTTGTCACTATCTATATAGCTAAGTCGAGTTCAGTCGCTGTGTGAAGAAGAATTCTACTGGCCGGCTGCTCTGATCGGTATTTTTCCGAGGTTTCTGACCAACACCAGGCGAATGAATGACAGGCAAAGGGCTTCTTCTCGCCTGCAGGGGGGAAATTATGACTGTGGAGGCAGCCACGGTTTCTGGTGAAGAGTATGTGATGATACGTTCCGTGTTGCCGGGTTCGCCCGGTAACACATCATTTGAGCCTCTGGCGAGTCGCCCTTTGGGCAGTATGGGGCGAGGGAAGTTCTTCGGATCCCACGTATAGAAGTCCAATCGGGGAACTCGAACCCCTCTGTCGGGTTGCCGAGGATCCGGCGATACTCACGTCGACAGCATAAAGGTGATTGCAGTGACAACACCTGAAGGAGGCACGGACCTTAGTTCGGGTTGTCCCCTGCTGGGCTCTTGGGTTCGTCGAGGCAAGGGCGTGGTACTCTCGGCGTAGAGGAGAGACTTGCGCCGGAGCATGCGAGTAGGGCTGGATTTAACTCCCCCAGTAGCTTGGATAACAAGAAGCTCTGGGCTTGCAGGGCTATCCGAGGAGGGTACTGCGAGGGTAAACTGCGTACTGGCGAGATACCTGCCTGTCGACGTAGTTGTGCGTGGGTCGGGCTGCGGATAAAGGCTAACGATCCGATGCACACCCCGGGGAGCAAAACCTCTGGTAGAACAAGTTATTGAGTGTTGTGGTAGATCACGCGAGGCATATACTGAATGCGTGGGCAGCAGTGTATTTATTGAATGGTCTTACTTGCGGGGAATCCGCCAATGGATGCGCCACATGCTTCCTTTGAAGCGGACCCCCTGAAAGGTCTTTTCCCAACAGGCGCGCCTCCAGAGACGCCCAGGTGGGAGTGTCACTATCTCCGCCAGACGTCAGTCTCACTTAACCAAAGACGACCCCTGCGATTGGGAGGGCGTGAGGTCTCGTTTCGGCGGGGCATTGCCACTGCGGGGGTTCCGCCCTCGTGAAGTCCACTGCCTCAGCCGGAGTCGCTCTCGCCCTCGCGCTGAGGGGGCGGAGGCCTCGAGGCCCACCACTCGCCCCCCGAGGCGGTGGGCGTTGACGCACAGGCAGAAGAGGCAGGATTGCGCAATTGACTATTTACATTAAGCTCTCGAAATCGAAACTGTGTGTATGGGTTTGTATTTTTCTCGAGTTTCCAAAGAGCACCCCTTGCATTGCCTTAGGTGCATAATTTTCTTTCAATTTCTGTGCGCAGCGAAAATCAGTGACATACGAGTAAAATTAGCAATATACTAGTAGATATTGTAGGTCGTATATATTTAAAATATTATTATTGAACTACACTTTATTTATACTTCAAAAAGTGTGGTATTGTGAAAAAATCTGAAAGGAATGAAAAATGGAATGATTGTAACTCAAAAATAAAACTGTAGCCACTACTCGTAAGTTTGTCGCTCACTCCGCTGCAGGAACTCGCTCTGGAGGCAGATGCTACGCGTCTCCACGCTATCCTGAAGCATCGCGATTTGCACTCCATCTTCTGTTAAGTATTTCCACGAATTTATGAACGTTTTCTCTTCCCAGAAAATTAAAACTCACTTTTAACTCAATTATCAGCGTTTATGAAAACAAGCATTCAATATTAAATGCACCGTACCTCCTTTGCAATTGTTCGTCACCAGGAGTGGAACGTAACAAGTTTTAACAAGGTCTATAATAGGTAGAGGGAAACAATCAGTGTACCTGGCAGTTTTCTATTAAGCACACACCACCTTCCGTGAACACTAAAGGCTGCGCTGCATGAAAATGATGGGCGACTCTGTGGCACGAAATCTGGTCGTTTCTTGTTGTGAATACTTTCCCCAACTGCCACGAGCGAAGAATTCCATCGACAATTGTGGAGCGAAACTGGAGTGAAAGTGCCATTCTTCGAAATACTGTCTTCCCTCCGTCCTCCATTGAGAAGAGGGTAAACTCAGCCAGGTTCGGAGCTTCGAACTAACTTCTTTAGACGAACTTCCTGAACGGAACTGTTTTGTGCGACGAACAATATCCCATCTAAATGCTCACTCTGCGGAGAAAACGTTAACCAGCGCAAAACATATCAATATTTTACACGACTTTACTCACTTTGGACTAAAAATTATATATTATTGAAATGTTTCTTTTGATAATCTGAAATTTTACTATCAGAGAAGGGATCGGTTATAATTTAGAAACATTTCAACTGCCCAAAACGGGGCTGAAGAACGTCGTTATTAAATTAGAAAAAGTTTCAATTAGTGGCTTGTTGTTCGAACTACAATAGAAGTTAAATCTAATACATTTTATAGAATTTAAAAAAAGACGTAATATTAGTGAAATTAAATAATAATAATATTCACTTTGAAATTATTGTAGTAGTAAAGCCTGTTAAGTAAATGATTCTATTCTGTGTAAAAACGGACCTAGAGTAATTTTATGTTGTCTCTTGCAACAGTTATTTCACCTTAGATGTATATAATTTTTAATGTCGAGTAGATTTAATCCATCATTATAAATTGAACGGCAATTTTAATAAATTTATGGGATGCATTATATGCGCAAGAGATAAGTTTTTTTAAAAATATTGCCACAGTTAATGAGAAATTTAACTTTTTTAATTCTTTAATAGTCTACATACAAACATCATAACCATGGACCATCATGAAGCTTCTTCATAATAGCACAAGCATAATAATATTTCCGGGTCCCTTAGTGGCAGCGACGAAGTGCGAGATCTGCGGGTTCGAATCCCGCCTTGGGCATGACGTGGCATGGTGAGGCTTATCCAAACCTCCATGTTAGCACCTTAAGTATAGAGAGATTACTATAAGAAGGGACTGCTTTGACGGGTACTGCTAGGCCGCTGCTTTCAATGTAATTACAGGTTATGTTCATGCACTCATTTTATCAGTGTGTTTGTTTACAGTTGGCTCATGTGTGAATGGATTCATCACTATCTCTTGCAATGTCACCGCCCTGAATGACGTTTATTTGTTTCCCAACCTGTCAAATTGGTCCTTTGTTACAGTAAACTCCTCTATACCACATGGTTGCCCTGATATTCGTGCCAGAATGTGTATGCGTAAGAGGTGTGAGGGTTGTAAGCTCCGCGATGATCCTATTAGCTGCTACCTGAGAGCCATCTGGCCGCCACTAAACATGTTACCAGCGTAGGTGGCTCAGGACATCAACTGATGTCTGAATGGCATATGGGCCGCACGCGATCTTTCCTTTCTTTTCCTTGTCCTATCCTCAGCCCTTACTTACACTTACATGCAACACACTAGCACATACGACGGGAAACCAATCGGGAGCTTAGAATTTGTCCCGACTGGGGCGGTGCCCTGCCTAGTGGGAAATACCTGTTTGGGGAAAAACCCCAAAAGCTGACGTACTTTGGCGCCATCTCACCACCAAGCGGGGAAAGATTACCGCTCTCTCCTGCGATAAAACTAAACTTACGAGACTACTTACATTGGCTGCTGACAGGCCCGGTATCACTAAAATCAATAAAGCTCCCGCTCCTGCCCTGCCCACACCTCATGGGATTACGAGTCGTGCGGAGGGAAGGAGTGGGCCAGGGCAAGGCCCCCTGCGGCGTAAAAAGACAGTGGCATTACGGAGGGCAGGGAGCGTCATCTGATGACCCAAAGTGTAAGTTGGAGTTAAAACTCCCAATGATTGTTGTGGCGACATCACATCATGATACCGCATCGCCATATGCTATTCTATTAAGACTACGTCGTTGCGAACAAGAGAAAATTTATTGTTCAGAAGGCGATTGAGAATTTAACAAGGATCAAAAACATCAAGAATATTATGTTATTCAAGACCAATATTTAGCAACCGTTATTGTATAACGTTATTTTATGTATTAAGATATTTAAATGTATTTGTTTACTTTAATTCTTATTAAGTATGTGGTAGTTGATATTATGGTTGAATGGTGATGATCATCATCATGAATGTGAGAGACTGACAATCGAATAACTTGCAGGCAGATTCGTGAGAGGCGAAGCACCCAGGGCGAGACAGACGCGACGTCTTTTAGTTAATAAATGCGGCGAATCACGAAAAACACGTAAGATTAATGTAATATAAAGTATTAAGATAAAACCATGTAATGGAAGTAAGTATTCTATAAAGTTTTTGTGTCTACTTAATAAATTCAAGAATTACATAATTTAAAATTCAATTTCTTCCATTCCTTTCTCCCTCGACAAAATTTTAAAATATGAATATATTCGCCATTCGGTTCAGATTCAGTTTGGTTGTGTGATAAACTAAGTATTATTTCCAAAACTACGGGGAATATTTCAACTAGATATTTAATTTTTCAATAACATAAAGTTTTCACTTTTACGTATGACTGATTTTTCCCCACACGACACTGATTTACGTTATTTGTAGAGTGCGATTTAATTTTAGTTTACAGGTTTGAAAACTAATGCATCAATACATTTAAGAATTTAATTCAGCCTAAATATAAATATGAATTTTAATAATTTGAACACGAAATTAAACAAACAATAAAAACCTTTTATTTACTACAACAATTTATATCCAGCACCAAATTTTGACTTCATCTAGAACTACGGAGTTGATTTCTGAACATATTCTACAACGCAAGAAACGTTGAAGTTGACTTCCACTTTTCTCAAAGGTCACCTTCCGAGAACCAGTCTACGGTTCAGCAAGGTTGGCTGGATTGTGTGACGATACTCATTAAAATAATGGGGAAGAACGCGGCGCGTCATTACGGAAATGGAGGATTTCGTATCGCGGGCACAGAGCGAAACCACTGTGACATTTCCTGTCGCCGACTGCTCTTTCTCCCTTCTTTAAAACGCCGCGAACCGCTCACGCCGCAGTCGTTAACGACGGTGCGCCTGAAGTCCGTCTCCTCTCGCCGCTCTTCAACGTTGAGTCCCACCTCGAGGGGTCGTCGGGATTCGCAGAATGGCCACCAACTTCGAGAAATGGAATTTCCCGGCATTTCCTTGACGCTTCTAACTTTTCTTTGATATCTTTTCAATACTACTAAAGGATTTAATGCAAAATTTAAAAAAAAGTATTTTGATTTTGAAATGTGCATTGTGTTAGTAAACTTTAAAAATGACGAATTATTTAGGGAATTTAGATTTACATTTATCTAGTAAATAAACAGTAAAAAAAAACTGTATGTGACGTATGGGGGAAAATTATATGCGCATGCTTTCGTGAGTTCCAGAATCCCTTCCCGTCATTTTAACTATAAATAGTTAAAAGATGAGTAAAAGTTTAAAATAAATGAAGAAAAATAAATTTAAAAAAGCGTGAGATTAGCAATATTTGAAAAAGTATACATTTTCGTAACCGCGTTAAAGAAAACTTATTTGCATTGGAAAACGAATTGCAAGTACCATTTTTCTGCATTGCTAACAACAAAGTTACCCTCCCTACGGCTACTCCTTCCATTACAAGCAAAAGGAGAGTGCAACAAAACGTGCGCATAATAAAGATCCAGTTACGTCCGTTAATTTTAATCAATAACGGAAGAGGCAAAGGTTGAATAAAATAATTATTTAAATATGATCGTCATTAAAAAGAAGTAAATATGCATTTTGATAATGTAAAAAAATGAAAATAGAATATTATTGAACCATGAACAGACCCACTCCGCAGACCTGAATATGTCTGTGGCCTATTCTTCCATCTCGAGAAAACCTGACAGACCTCGCTTTGTCCATCACACATGCCATATAGGTCGTCCAGCAATCGAACGAGGCTTTCTGCAGGGGAAGGGATATGCTGTAGTTATTAAGGGCCTCGTTCGTTGTCTATCGTGTGTCCGTGCGTTGTCTGCCCATGGGCTGTGCTTCGCCCGAGGCGCCGCAGGTGTCAGATGGTTGGGGAAGAGACTCCATTGCGCTCGGCGGGAGGCCCTTGTCAAGAAACGAACGTGGGCGGCGCCGCGCGCTTCGGATTAGGGGGAGAAGAGGGGTTGAGCTCGAGGGAGGGGCACAAGTATGGAGGGAGTGGGGGCGGGGGCGGGGAAGAACAGAGACGGTCGCGCTTGAGTTCGCCTGGCGGAGATTTTCTTGGAAGACTTGAGGGCGCATGCGCCAGCGTTCCAGTTTTTACAATACTTGACTGTTATATCCACCTAACGCAACTAGAGGAAAGAAAAGAAAAAAAACTTTTCAGCGCGCCGATTTTTTCTTTATGTAATACTATGCGAAAAAACGGCGAATTTTTGGCAGGAAACTCTTATTACAGAGTCCCAAAAAAGTGGATAAATCTTATGGCTAAATTTAGAAAAAAATTCTGTATAACGCGTTTGGCGAATAAAAAGAATTAGACCAGCTGAATTTGTATAAACATTCCGCACTTTCTAAATTATTGTTTTAAATATGAAAATAGCTTTATATTGAATCCCCACTGTAGATAACCAGTCCCTGAACCTTAACGTATTAAAGGCCTTGCATGCCGAGACTATTGACATCGTCAATTTAATTTTTAAAATTAAATATTTCGATATTATACTTAATTGTGACAACCAATGTATGTTACTCAACGTTTGGGGGAGAAGTACAAACTTTATGCATGTTTTCTGGAGGTTTGGAACCTCTTCCTCACCTTTTAACCATGAATTGTTGAATGATGCATAAACGTTCCAACAGAGCGAGGTTTGTAACATTTGAAAACTAAATATTTTCACTCCCGAGTTATAGAAAGTACTTGCGACTTTAAAAGAACTACAGATTAGAATTTTCAGTATTGCCCATACCCCGGATGCGCTCCTACCGCCACTAGCAAAACGAGAGCTAAAACACTGCGTGCACAGTGAAGCAACAGTTATGTTCAGAAACAAAACTAGAGGTCATCTCAGCATTTGCTCAATGGATTAGGGAAACCGGAAAAAAGCTGATCGAGTTGTCGATATCATCTTCAATATTTCAGTAAAATAGAAATATTAAGCCATATTCATACAATTATCCACTTACAATATTTGTTAGTAGTATAATCATAAAAGGCCAGAAGAGATGTGTCTCGAGAAAAGACGTACGGAAAGTAAATAATGAGTTGAAGTGAGAAGTTAAAGCGCTAGAAAAAAAACTCATTGAAAAAAAGTAGGAATATAATAGAGAAGAACGAGAATGGAAAATGTAATATTCTGTACAAAACGTAAATCATCTTTTCACGAAATCTATACGAATAATAAATAATTTAAATAATATGTTGGTTGATGCATCTCGATCAATAATTTTTCGCCTGTTGCTAGGAGCAGATTGAATCTTAATAAATTCCGCCAGAGGACAGTAGGGGTGTGGTGGAATTGGTAATTAATATTTGGGTTCCTGATATACTCCCTCACAGGCCAATAGCGGAGTAGCCCTACTTGTTCGTAATAGTTCGTTAGACGCCAGTAGCAGCGCGTAAGATAAACATTTTTATCTAATAGCAATGTTCTGTAAAATAAAATAAAATTATATTATTTTAATTAAATTGGAACGAATTGCTTTAAATATAATAACCTTAAACACCGTGGTTCATATAAATTGTTCCTCTTTCACAAGGATTGGATATGAAGAAATTCCGGGCAACCCCTGGTATTTTGCAAGTTGTAAATTTCCTCCCACAGTACGAGGAATACTATTATTACAACACTTATTCTAGCTACCACTCTGAACTTGACAAGCTTCCCAGAAAACCATCTTGAAGTTGTTTCGGAATTCACTGCGCTGTAGGCATTGTAGGACACAGAAACGGCACAACGGAGAGGTCCAACGCAAAGATCCGACCCCGAACACCAGGGGATTTGCTCTTTCACACCCCATTGCCACTTCGCTCCTTTGTTCTCGCAAAATACGCCGTTGTCCGCACGCGAGCCTCGCGGCCGGCGTCAAAGCTAAGCCAGTGCGCTTCCCCGCTCTTCTTTTTTCTCAGGCCCGCCCCTCGCTCCTTGCGTCGGCGCCCCGCAGGCGAAAGCAAATGAAAGGCGCGCCGAAGCAAATTCACTTCTTGGATTTACACCTGGCAGTAAACATTCCTCTACGAGATTAGAGCCTTGCTGGCCCGCCCTCTGCCACCGAGCCAGGCAGCTCGAGCATGCGCGCCAATGGCATCGCCCGGGCGCGGAGGACCTCTGCGCAACCGACGCGCGCTCTCACCCTCTCAGGATCTCTCTCGCTCTCTCTCTCTCTCTTCCTGGCTCTCTATCTCTCTGAATGTGTCGTATGCGGATGATATTTTTTGCGATTTCCAAAACAGTCTAGCATCGCTCTGCAAAATGTAATCTTTTGCCAGCCACGGGGCCTGGAGCGGCACCTGTTAAAGTCTCATAGAATCAGTACAGGGCGTGCATTTAGAGGGCATGGATAGTGATTTGCATTGTTCCAATATCGTCAGTAAAATCGCTATTGTAAGAATTGATTCATATGTGCAAGGGCAAGCAAAATTCAGCGATTATGACTAAATTAAGTATATCTGAATAATTTAAGTCATCAAAGATGCACAAACGAGCGGGTCACAATCACACTATCACATTGTGTCCGCGCAGATAATTTATATCCGTTTTCTATTAAAAGAAATCAATGTAAATATATTTACAATTCAAAAAGCCATGCCAATATTTTAGCCATAAGCCCTTTTCTTAAGATACTGCACTGGTGGTCTTTGCTGCTAACGTGCGATCAGTTGCAATTTGTTGTTCCTACGATATTGCACACAATCCAACAGATGTCACCGGTTTTGGTGAGTGTTCTTAGCACTTGGAGCATGTGTTTGGGGCGTTGAGGGCTTTACAGATCTGTCATTGGAAGTTACTATATTGTGTCTTTTCATGTATTTGGTCTCTAGAATTAAACAAACTGAGACAATATGATCAATGGTCTCTACCTTTAACTGGCAGATACGTAATTTATCGTTTTCGAAGATTTTGAGAACCGCATTATCATAATGTGTTCTGAACGCCTCATGTCGGGCAGCTGGTTCCGATTCTCCCTTCATTTTTCCCCTTTTAAGCCACATAAATGATTAATCTTTATTGATATGCACCTTGTCCAGTCTTTTTAGATATTGTTCACAGAATGCTTTGCTTCTCCACGGTTTCTTGAATTTGTTTGTGCCTCACATTTCATATTACGTAGAATTTATTATTATTATTATTATTATTATTATTATTATTATTATTAATTACCTGAAACCGACAATTATTTGCAATATAAATCTGTCTCGTGTCGGAAGGTCTTTTTGCTTGCTTTCTTCCCAATCAAAAACATAATGGAAAAAGCAAGCGAGCGAGGATTCGTTCTCTTTATTTTAATGAGCGATCGCCGAGGAAGTTACCAAGTGGTAAAAACTTTGACGGAGCAAACTTTTACGCGAAGAAGTGTTACGTCGTAAACTGTTTACGCTCGTCGGGAGTCAATAAGTGCAATTAAATTTAATTAATGGGCTGGTAATATGTTTCTGCTCTTTATCTTAGGTCTTTTCTTTGCTGGCGAAAATTTGTTATTTTTTGCATGAAAAATTACAAAGTACAAGGGGATATAACTATAAAGATTAGCTAAAAAAAGAGAAAAAGAGAAATTTAAGGGATATCCTCAGTTTTAAATAAAAAAATACAATATTTAGAACAAAAACTGAGAAGAACATACTCGGAAATAAGAATTAATATGGATCAATACTAAGCTCAATGTCGGCAGTCAAGAATCACCTTGAAGTAAGAATATCATAGTCACAATGATATTTTCACTGTGACTTATTTTAGTCGCAAATTACTTCATCACTCGAGTCGAATTTAAATAATTAAGGAATCAAGCCTAAATCAAGAATTCATCTTTTATTTTTCCGACTCCTATTAAATAATTTGCTTCATTGAGCCCTTTGTATTTTCATCTGTAATTTTTATTATTTAATTACTTATTTATATTTTAATTATTTATATTTTTACAATTTTCGAAAATCGAGAGAGCCCAACTAAAATGAGATCAGCGCCATTGCCCTTCGCTCTATGTGCGGAGAAACTATAAAGGAAACTTTTTGAGAATATTTGGAAAATGGGGTTGGGAATAAATGCAAACTAATCTCTTCCCAAATTAAAATATCTACCTCGAATTCTAGAGGCCGCGACATCACGCAGATTGATAGGGAAATACTGCATATAGGAAAACAATTTTTCAATTTTCCAGTCTTTTTGAGTATTACCGACGGGTAGGTGCTGTTTAGAAAGTTTCCACACAACCAGGATACAACTTGTACTACACTTACGGGATTAAAGACAAAAATAGATGTCAGGCCTGTAAGCACGAAATACGTACTCTCTACTAAAATAAAAGAATACAAGTTAGCAATCGCTACTGGTATTGACCTCTCGTGTATAAGGGAAAGCTCACATGAACAACAAATCACAAAAGTAGGATTCAGCCTGGTGAAATAAGGTATCTGAAAGTAATCGATAATATAACTCTGAGAAAGAATGAGGAATGAAATAAATAGAGATTTGTAACAAACTCCCCTTCAAAGCATTTGAAACGAATGGTTCATTTGCCCCTGTTGTTCCTATCTCAATCAAAATACAACTTATCGAAAAGATTGATATAAATTATGAGAATAAGAGACTCTTCGTAAAAAGTAATTTTCTTATATTACTCAACGTTATGGATTTACAGCAAAAAATAAATTTATTTTACCGTATGTAAAGTATCTCGATGAAAGTATGTCATAAAATAGACATGAGATGCATTTTCTTCAAAAAATCCATAACGCTGTAATGAATTATCCTCTAAAATACACAGCGCACAATCGTTTCATAATGTTTTATTACGAAAGAATTTTAGCTTGAAGTAACAATTATTATACTTAATGAAAAACACACAAAACAATGACTTCACAAAATAGTTAAATGGGGAATTGTTGAGTTTTTCTTACGATAATAGATACTATGATTTTTAATTTCTCGCCTTTATCCGTAAGAAGAGAAAGTATTATAATAGTGCGCTGGAAAACGGGGAAAAACATTTTCGAAAGACAAACATTTATTACTGGGCCCTGGTAACGAAAACGTGGATAAATATTTTTCTTAAGTTTGTCCCCGCTGAGTTTGAAACAGATATTTTGATTTTTGGGGTTTTGTTACATGAAGTCTCAACAGCGTTTTAAACATTTTCTCAAAAAAGACCCAAAACATCTTAATTAAAGTTCGTTCTCTGTAAGTGTAAAGGACGCTTAAAATATGGCAGAGGTATCATTTTAAATTTTTTTGTAATAGTCTCAAATTTTGTCTTTAAAATTTCTCTTCATATGTATCATAGACGGATGAAAAATTAGTGCTAGTCCTATTATCTGTAAACTCTCAGTTTTTTGAAAATTGCAAAACTTAACATTTCAAAAGTAGAAAATTGACGTTAGACAATTTGTCTTCAACAAAATCTATTCTAAAGCTCAGCTCTTTAAAAGAAGGTCATGAGCAATATTTTGAAAACATGTTCAGTTGGATTCCATCATGCATTTATCTTTACTTCAAAGTCTTTGAGTATGTTCTGAAACTCTTATCGATATTTACAAAGTGCCGAATATTCCCAGGAGTTCAACTAGTATTCCTAAAGCCCATCCCATCCAGTGGTTTCCAATACAAACGCGATCACCGCCTTCCACTTTCGCTGAGCAACTTGGCCGAGCGCTTCGCAACTTGTTTTCCATCCCGCGCTTCTTCGCCACTCGCCAGTCTCGCGCGTTTTTCCCTTCACGGCCTCCTGCATCCACCGTAAACAACTGCAGCGCGCGTCGCCGCTTTTTGGCGCGCGCTCTGGCGCCAGCCGACTTCTCGCGACGCGGCGGCGGGAGAACTCGCCGTCAACTCATGGCGCTGTGGGGCCTCTGCGCGAGAGGTCCTAGGCTTCCAGTGCCGTCGGTGGCAGCTTTGTCGACACTAGCTAGGTCGAATTCACTCCCTGGAGGAGATTTCTTGCAGCTTTGAATAGTAATTTTTCGTGGTTTCTCCGATCAACACTAGGGGAATGTTGGAGCAGAACCCTAAAAAACGGGCCATGAATCGAGCGCGATCTTTCCTTCCTCTTCCTTGTTCTATTCTCACCCCTTACTTATTACACACACTATCACTAAAATGCGCTATACTACTCCACATACCGGGAGACCCTTTGGGAGCGTAGAGCCTGTTCCGGCTGGGGCGGTGCTCTGCTGGTGGGAGGTTCCTGGTTGTGGAAAACCCCGCTAGCCGACGGTGGATCGCACCATCACGCGGGGGAAGATCACCGACGTCTCCAGAGGGAAAATCATGCACTACACTTACGGGGATAATGACTTTGCATTGCAACTTCTGTTGTGAGCTGTAATTCAGATTGACAGGAGCATTCTGTAGTAAGTTCTGCATTGCTCTATTGGAGCAAGTTTGAACTACATCAATTTGAAGCCCACCTGGGAGGACGCAGACTTTGGAATAAGCACCTCCGTGAGACCCACCCTCCGTTACCCTCATGGCTCCCACTGGGAGTTTTGAAGGGTCCATCAATGAGCCTCATGGCATGGGTAACGGTCGGGCTCGCAAAACCCGTAATGCGGCCGGGTCCGGGTAAAATAGGGCCTATTGTTAGGGGATACTTTAATATTTTAAGGCACTAACAGTACTTGTGTTTGCTGTACACTTTTATGAATGGGGCAGGAGAGAAAGAGTTTTGCGGGGGTCCGTACTCATTCCGGTCCGCTACTGCCTCATGGTGACGTGGGCAATAGGCGTATGGACCACCCGTGTGCCTCCTCCGAAAGGGCTCTCCCTCTCCGTAAGCGCGGCGCCCTCCCAGAAGAACCAACCTCGGGGAAAGTTGTAGAAAGTTTGAAACGTGCAATAAATCGACTCGTTTAATTTGGACATACCACCAGAGTGATTTTGAAGACAAATTTGGTTTTAACTGCCTGATTATGCGAAAGATAAATGTTTTTAGAATGGATAGCATCGTAAAGTATGGAGAATCCGTCCGTAGGTGGTACAAGCGAGGTAATGAAAGCCTAAGGAAGAGTGGGGGTATAGGGAGTTGGGTGGCGGCGGCGTTCCGCTATTAGGGTTTTGTTCGGCAGACTCCTCGTCCATGAATTAAGCTAAGAATACCGATCCATTCAACTGATTTCATAAATTATTATTTTGTATGCTGAAAATATTTTTTTAAATTTCGTATTTTCGTGTGAGCACAATTGTGTCGTCCGTTATCAACTTAAAAGTTGTGTTTCATAAGGATTAAAATCCTGAAACGTGCAAATCGGTTGTATTTTACATGCCACATGCTATGGTCTTCCTCGTTCAAAAATATTTTGAAGAGGTGAAATGTATGTGATAATTTGGACTTACATGACGCCCCTCCTGATTCGCAACCGACCGGCCGCCACTTTTCTTTAACCTACTTAAATTTCAGTCTATGACCATACAACTGCTATTTTAGCAATCTTGTTACCAATATGTTCATTTAATGTAAATAACTGTCATCATTAAACGTGTTATACAACTAGATTGCTTTTATTCTATGCCGCTGGAGTGGGGAGAACGACGACTGCCCAACGAATAATAATGATTTTAATTCTTTATAGTCCATCCCTTTGAAGACGCTTGACTTCATGAGAATCCCTTGTCCCTAGGATGCGCAGGCCTGTGAGTGCGCACTGCAACCCCTTGGGCCTCGAAAGAGGAAGAAGTTCGCCCCCCTTCCGGTCGAAGAGGGATGAATTGGGGTTTCTCCTCGCTTCGGCTGAAAAATCTCTCTTCAATGGAGCTTTATTTCTCTCTCAACGTGTCCTTCGGCAACGATTAATTTTGAACTCGACATTTTGATTCTTTTCTTCCCTTGTGTGCAGAGGGGCGCGAAAGACATCTACATTTTACTTTATTTATATTCTTTTGACCCTGACTCTGACATCTTTGTGATGGCAATTATGTAAGTGTCCCACTGGATTCTTATAATTACTTTATACATTCGTGTACAATGAGATAAGTTAAAAATCTTGTGAACGCGTGCGGGAATTCATTGAATGTAAATTTTATAAAATTATTAACTAAAATAGAAAATCCAAGTTATTATTCTCACGATAATAATTATTCGAGAAAATTCATTGACAGCATTTTCTTTGTTGTTCTTCAGCAGTGGGCGGGCTACTTTTTATGTATCATCATACTACATACTTACGTAAGAATGAGAAAGTATTAACGTATTATAAGTCGCAACAGAAAGTGACAACTTTTCGTCAGAAAAAGGTTCTGTTGTATCCTGTTATACACAGTCCAGTCTCATTAATGTGACTACCTGTGAAAATCCTGAATAACCCTCTTTTGCAGCGCTGAAAGCTGCGAGACGTGAGGAAGGGAGTCAATTAGGTTTTAGATGGAGCCAACAGGGATGTGGGGCCATGCCGATCCCATGCCGTGGACAACTGGGCTTGGTTCCTTGGTTACGGATCTATGGCGCGAACAGCTTCATCGAATCGGTCCAACAGATTATCGATTGGGTCTAAATCGGAGGAGTTTGGTGGTCGTGGGAGTACTGTAAATTCGTCCTGGAGTTTTTCTAAGCACGCGCGTGTACTGTGAGCGGTGTGGCACGTTCCATTGTCTTGCTGGTCAATGCCGCTGTGCCTTCCCGAATGACGAGACCATCCAGGGAATGTCGCGAAATTATTCCCCCCGCCATCACACTCCCTCCTCCGGCTTGGACCGTCCAGCGACTGTTGCAGGTGTTTGCGTTGCGTGACGCCGTGTACGCCAACGACCATCAATCTGACGGAGCAGAACCCGTGACCCATCTGGAAAGGACACCTGTCGCCCCTCAGAGGACGTCCAGTTGCGGTACGGGTGAGCAAATTCCAGTCTTTGTCGCCGATGCATGCGCCAGCCTGCTGCGGAGGCCCATACGCAGCAACGTGCGCTGACCGGTTGTAGAGAGATCCTGTTGGCTCATCTCGGCGGTCAATTGTTTTACAGTTTCATGTCTATCCTCCCGTGCACATCTGTCGTTCTCCCCTGTCATCTATGGCCCGTGGTGCGCCACAGTTGCCTCGGCACCGGTTTTGGATATCGCCATTTTGCCATTCACGGCATATTTCAACCAGGGCGGCACGCGGGCACTATAAACTCTGACGTTTTGAAATGCTTCTCTCCTTAGTCGGAAAGCTAATGATTATGCCCTTTAGGAGTCCGATAAATCGTTCCATTTGTGCATTGCGAGAATCACAGCACTGATTTCCGCGCCGCTCTCTATGCAGCACATTTGCGTGTGGCCGTGAGGTGCAATGTTGCCACACTTCCCTGCCGTGTAGCCTTCCCTATCATTTAGGACATCTGACATCTATGGTTGATCTGTAACATAGAAAATAATCAAGTTCAGGAAAGTGAATAGCGTTCGTCGCGCTTTTGGCGTTCTTTGCAGCAATTTTCATGCAAGTATTGGCATTATGCTTCCAGCAGCAAATCTCTCGGCGCTTGTACGCGGCTGTGGGCGGGTACAAAGTTAAATTTCTAATGATGTCATTATTTGACGCGATTCTATTATTCACTTCCAACCGACACGCTTTATATACCTTCCAGGGTTAGTGTAGGGGTCGTTACTCGTTTGCGAACATAGGCGCTGATCACATTAATGCGACTGTGCTGAGTTTAAAAAGTGACGTTGTTCAACCTGGCTTATCTCGAGACCCTATGAGTTTCGAGTATCCCCGAAAAAACATTTTCGCTGTCTGGGACCCGCAATACGAGTTTTCTTTCGAAACATCAGAGCTTTCTGCTACTGTATTAAAATACTTCGTTCTACGTTAATAGGTCAGCGCACGTTAGTAAACCTTTTGCAAAAACGACTCCAATTGTTTCTTTAATTTTTTCTCAGATAACAAAGGCGGTTTAAAAAATAGCACACGATTCGTTTTCGTTGTACAGTAAATTGTCTAAAATTGCAAAATTACCATTATGCGAGAAAGTATGTATGCAGCACCATTGAAGGAAAGAAGAAAGCAAGGAAGAAAGAGCAAGAAAGAAATCATCTTTTAACTGCTGCAGGCCGCTGTGCAAATCCCTCTAGGGACGCAGCAGGCTGGGCGAGCGCACTGGCGCTGCGTTCGCCTCGCGCTCCGCGTTCCTCGCGCCGACACTTCCGGCGCGGCTGCACTGAAGCCGCACGTGCCGCACATGCACTTGCACGTGGCGCGGCGCCCGCAATCCAGGTCAGCTGATGAGGGCGGCGGCAGGCGGGCGGGGAACGCTGCGCGATTGTTTCGGCCCCCTCCCTCCCCGCCCCCCCTCGCGCCAGGCGGGGCCCCTCTCTTTCAAATCCCGCCACACGCGTCCCAATCCCGCGTCTCTAACTCCGACCGAGAGGTGTTGCGGTTCGAATTCCGACGGCGGCGGATTTTACACACTCCTTACACTCCCACACTCAACAGGTGCGGTTCAAAACAACGCCTCTTTTTTTCTATAGATGGATATTCACTATTTATGTGCTGTGAAAAAAATTCTGCCGTCACGCACGACATTACTAAAAACAACAACTCAAATTCCAAGATTTTCATGATGCTAATCGTCGTTACCGCGGGTTTTTGCTGCCTTGCCTATTGTGAGAGAATTTCATCTGGGGGAACAAACGTTCTTATAAGAGATGTTTATCGTTAAGAGTTATGTAGATCGGTGCTGGATCACACATTCCGGTGTGAGAGGAACACCGCCACCTCCCGTGATAATCAATTCACTGTACCTTTTTCCCTAGGGCTTTTATCCAGCCAACAGCCGGTTTCTCTTTACGTCACTAACACACTTGCCGGCTCCTCTATTCTGGGGTCAGCAGAATGTGAGGGCCTCCGTGTCAATACATGCATGAGAGGCAAAGGACAAACAACCGTTCCCGACGCGGGACTACAATTCGCGACCCTTTAGACCAAAGTGCTGTGGCGGTAGGCTTCTTAGCCACCTCGGCTCACTATTCTTTCTAAACGAATTATTGAAATTCAAAGAAAACTATGTCCATTCTCTGACCACGTTAGTGGTGTTTATGATTTCAATAGATACCCAGGAACCTCTATAAACAATGAAACAGACTCGATTTTGGGTGAAAAAGGAAATGTTTGATCGTCTTTTTCTACCTATTCTCCTACTGCGCGTACCGAAACGTAGCTGACGTGATGCTTCAGCAAGGCTGCAAGGAAGCGGCCATCCACCATTAATATTTGTTCTTCGTGTGTTATGTTATGAAATAACAACTTTATTATGATCTTGGTACGTAAAATAGTTTTTATTAGGTGCTTTTCAACTACTAGGCCAAACAGCGACAACTGTAATTGCCATTAGATTTTGAACTTAGGGAGTGGCGGTAGAGGAAATCACATACTGCATACGACCACACACAAACATCCATGCCCCGGGCAGGATTCGCATCGCGACCCTTTACGCACGCGACAGCCACAGCCCTAGGGCCATAACTACCTCGGCTGCCAGTGTTTTATTTGTTGCTCTTGAGCAGTGTGCATGCCACTTCTCAGAAAAAATCTGTGGTTTTGTTGAGCATTTCTGCCGGTGCGCCCTCTAGTGAGATGACCTGTGACAGCTGAACGCCGACCTCCGTGTTGGAGGTGGCGACGGCACGTGCGATCTTGGTGCTCCGCGACCTTCACTTGCCCGGAATCCCGACTTCCGAGGGGGAGGCGAGTGGAGGGGGGAAACTCGCTGATTGGTTGCCGTCGTTAAGGCGGCATTCCAACGTTGAGCGAGGGTCGTTTCCACCTGTTAGCGTATTCGGGCGTTGCAACAATCACTTCCTGCATTCGTAAGTAAATGAATATTCTACAGTTGTGCTATCATGGTGTATATTATTGGATTTTATATTTGCTTAAGGTTAATTGTATGAAAAAATTGTAAATTTATGAATTTGTGAAAAAATGTCTATTATGTTATAACGTTACCTGTCGTAGTACCACGGGCTTAAATTTCAATAACCCACTCGCCTCCAGTCTGAAGTTAATGTCACAAATCTTTTAAAACCTCGCCTCGACTAGGTAATAGTAAAAAACAACGCAATTAGTAATGTTGTGAAACGTGTCTATGTGCATAGACTTTCTGCGAATTCGTATTTCTTGATTCTTAACAATAGTTTGCCTAATTGGACTGCCTTTGTCAACAATTTCTGTATATAATACGAACATTTGTACAATATTGTGTATTACAATTCTATTTTTTTATTTGTTGTATGTTGTATGTTGTCTATTAAACTTATGCATTATCATGCACTGAAGATACTGCCAGAATGAGATAATAGGGAAGACAGAAATGTGAATTTTACTGCTAGAGTAAAAGGTTACACAGCAGCCTGCTCTTACATAATGTTTATGTACACCACAATGATGAATAGACCGTACTTCTGATATAAGCTATTTTCTATATAATTGTGGATTTCGCAACAAATTTATTCTCCTCCCACTGCTAGTTTCATTTGTTTAGACCAAGCGAATTTGTATTGGGTGAATTTTATTTGTATACAATACGATTTAAATGCAATTTCATTTTTTATTGTATTTAACTTAAAATGAAGTACAACAATTTAATTAAACAAATGTTTATTCGAATGCACCTTTCATCCTCGGTTCATATCAAATTCACTTCAATTTATTCGACGTGGTACACGCCGTGTTGGTGCTTCAGAACCTTCAGTCGAGGCACTCACGCCGCGACCTTGAGCCGCAAGGGGGCGAGTTCATTTTTTTCTTCATTTTCTTTTTATTGGCATTGTAAGTTACATAGATCAGAACTATAGTACTTCTACATATGTAAGTTTTGCGGGTTAAATTAACCTAAAAACTAACTTAATTCTAAAACTAACTACTCTAGGTAATGGATATTATGAAGCGCTTTACCTATTCTCGAACTCGGTCTGTATATTCAAAAATGCTTGAATTGGGAACCTGTTTTTAATTCTTGTACGATTATCTGAGATTTGAGTGAGGTTGAAACGAGATAATGGCCGTTTTGGTTGATGTATGAGTAGAATTTGCTGAAGATTGGTGAGGAATGGAATTATGAATGGGATATTTAATTCTTAGTGTAACTGTAAATTTGAAACGAACCATGGGACTTGAGTAATTGTTCTGAGGCATTTATTTTGAACAATTTGGATTTGGATTTTGGACTGTTTTTTGAGGCATTTAACCACATGGGACACGCATAAGTCATAATTGTTTCGATAATATGTATAGGGCTCTTGCATTGTTTAAAGAGATTTTCCTTTTGTAATTAATTAGTGGTTTTAGTTGGAGGATCTATATATTTGCTTGATGAGTTTTTGCATTTATGTGATCTTTCCATTGTAGCTTCGTACGTGCTGGAGAGTGTTCGTCACTTGTTCTGGATTCACGGAATGGCGAGGAGATAAGGCGAGGGGAATGAGAGTACGGGCCGAGGACAAGCTCTTCAGCGCATGCGCAGATGGCTATGATAGACGTTCGCTGATAGGCTACTGACATAACAGTTGAAATTCGAAAGTTCTGGCCGGTCTTTTGAACGAAACAGTCGTTACTACCTGCTCGTGTTTTCCTGCCTGCTGACTGTGTAATTTGGATTAATTTTCGCTTCCGGAAGTTCGTAAGTAAATTTATATTGTAATTATGGAATGCTAAAAAGACGTATTTCACATAGAATTTTACTGAAATGTATTAGGAATAACTTAGAGATCGGTAAAACTGAAATAATGTTTAGAAATGAGACCTTTCATTTCGTCCATTACAAATTCTAAAGGCACTTTTGCAGTTAACTGAATACGAAATGATGCAATTTTAGATAGAATTAATAGTCAGGATAATAAAAAATTAGAAATATACTACAAAGTGTGATTAATGAAGTCTAGTTAAGGAAACATCCACTTTCTTGCCTTGTAATGAAACTTACTGTTTCATAGTAGTTGCCACCACGTGTAAATTTGACACTCCCATAATTTGGTCTGATCAGGTTTTGCAAACGTACATTTTCACATGCACTGTCACATTGCAATGCACTCATTGAGTGAAAACGAGCAGATATTTTGTGGAAATTTAATGTTAAAGGAAGATTAGATACATACTAGTCTGCTTGTATATTAACACAGCCTGCCATAGAGGGGAGGGTGTAAACTTTTCTAAAAATGCAACTAAAATATTATTATTACATTTTATGAAGTCATATATTACGTTGAAAAAATTGTAAATGTTTCTCATGAACTGCATATTTTCTCTCTATCTTTATTCCATTTTAAATAAGCCAAGAATTGTAATTACTTAAAATTCAGTGGTTGTAAATTATTTCTAACCAAAAGAAAGACAAAAAATACTAGAAATATCCACGCTTAAGATTCGAATATTTATTACTGAGCACATTTTGTACATGATATATTTTTCTACTTTCAAATTATTGTCGTTTAAAATCTTTACACTTTAATTTAATTATTTTTTGAGACAAACAACACTACTTATTACATATATCTATGTTATACAAAGTTTATTTAATGTTACACTTACTGTATCTTGTGTAATGTTTGTAATATATTATAATGTGATATTTTGTATGTTACTCTGATTATTTTTATGTTATTTCATGTTTATGAAAAAAATACTCCCCACAAGTTAAAATACGTTTTAAATGAATAAAAATGTGAGTTGTTGCTGAATATATTTTGATGTTTTCCCTCTCTTTAAATAATAAATCAATATAGTAGTTTTCTAACAAACAGTCCTCGGCTAAAAACATTAAGTGATACGAAATAATGAAAAGCATCCCCAATATGTTTATGTCATTTGTAGAAAAGGAATATGGAGTGCAATGGAAGTATGATTTTCATTGATATTTTGTCAGGTGTGGAGGGAGCGGTCACAGCCCACGGTGCTCACTGTTGCTGCGTCTTCCTTCTGCTGCACTCGCTAGAGCTGCGTTGCTTTTTGGTGAGTTTCTATTTTTCCTCATTCACTGCATCAAATTTGAGATCAGTAAAATCTTCATCTATTAACTCATTTAGTATAACATTTGTATGTCTTATTTATTGGAATGCACAGGGTGATATAACTCTTTTTAGCATTTTTTGAAGAATTTCTTTTTATTTTGGCATCATTGAAAGACATATTTTATGGGGAAGATTGTGATATCCATGATTGAATTGTATATTTTACTGTTTATTATATTTAAATTATATTCTTCTTAGTTAAATTCATATTACCGACTGCCCTAAACACTGTTAATTTTTTCCTTGGATTTCACGTTTTTAAAAATATTTTAAAACTTAGTTAGATAAAACGATTAATTCTGGGTGTTTCTCGTAATTCTTGGTTTATTAACATTATTCATTTTCTCTACTTTTCGAGTCCTTGAATTTGATTCAAGAACTCGAATTCATTTATCTTTAGGAGTTGTAACTATATTTTGGAAGATAGACAGTTCGTGATCAAGTTTTTAGATACTGTTGATTACAAAATTCACATACATTCACAAATTTACTAATGAAATCGACGGAAAGTATTTTTTAAATAAAGAGTATAAATATTTAATTAATACGTGAATTTCATTGTACTAGATGCAATCAAACTTGCCCTACTGTTTCAGAAATAAATAAATAGAAATCGTCTTATTATTCTATGAAGTTTACAACTCAAAAACGGATCATCACTAGAAGTTGTAGCTTTATGACCTTGAGCTACAACTTCGTAACGGTTTTTAGTCCCAACGGCTTGCGAAGTTACGGCTCGCTTTCACCTGTTCATTTGTTCAGGTGGTGAAACAAATATTATTGAATGTTGTCTCCACAATTTTATATACAATTATATTACACATTCGCCTCTATATCAAGTCGACCTGGTTGTAATATTACAGCAGTGAACCATACATGTACAATAATGTCGATGTGTGGATGTGTTAAGCCTGTCTATAAAAGGATACTCCTTTGCCTGAGGAAGGGGTATTGAGCTCTCCTGTTTCACTACTGAAACACACACACACGCACACACACACACACACACACACACACACACACACACACACACATACACACACTAAATGGAGGTGGAATCAAAACTCACTTTATTTCGGAATTCAATACGTACACATTTCTATATTGAATTTATTTTCTTTAGTAGAATCTTACAGTTGTTGTCGCTGGCTCATTGGTTAATGTGCTCGCATTTTTTTGAGCAACCCTGGATGCAATCCGGGTAAATCATACCTGTGCGCTTTCTTTACAAAAATCCTCCTAAAATTCATCCTAAATGTAGCTTCACTATGAGCACGTTTTATTGAACACTCCTTTTGCTGGTAATGGTAAGAGTAGAGGTAAGGGCAAGTTGCTATTTTGTTAGCAATGCAGAAAAATCATACTTACAATTCGTGTCCCGATGCAAATAAGTTTTCTATAACTCGGAACAAAAAATAAATGTTTTCCAAAATTTGCTTATCTTGCGATTTTAAAATGTATTTTTATTTATTTATGTTAAACTTTTACTCCTCTTTTAACTATTTACAGTTAAAATGACGGGAAGGGATTCTGGAACTCAAGAAAACGTGTGCAGATAATGTTTCCCCCCCTACGTCACATATAGTTGTTACTGTTTTTTGACTGAATAAATCTAAATCTAAATGGCTCTGTATCTATTGCCGTGTGACGATGAGAAATCCTACCCCAAGGTTATGAAGACCAGAATATAGTGTGGAGGGATGTCTTCGTGCTAACCACACGAACCCCTTTTCCCGTGGCCGGGAGGCTGGACCACCGCTTGTCCACCAAGGCCCGTATCGGGTTGTCGAGCAGGAGAGAATCTTACCATACATCAAACGCTAAGTCTGCGGAGCACGCATCTCGACTGTTTCTCGTCTCGTATTGTAGGACCCTGATACCGAAAATGGGGATAAAAGTGATAATGTGTCTCCAATTTTTTCTTTAAATTTCCAACAACATTTCCAACAAGATGGAATTGGTTTGATTTTCACTGTTAACTTTAAATTTTCAAAATCTGCCTTATTGGAATTATTGAATAACTTTCTGTTCTATTTAATATGCTGGATTTATAATTTATCCAGTCCTGGTTTCATTTGCTTTGCATTTTACCCGATATATTTCAATATATTTTAAACATAAGCTTCAATAGTGCATGCTAAATTGTGGACATGGGTGGACAAAACCAACCAGGCCATAAATATGACTTTACTGTCAGTAATGTTCTAAACTAATATTGAGCAAAATAAATTATGACTTGTCTGAAGGCAGAGCCAAACGCAACACTAGTAATGACGTTTGTGAAAATTGCAACAAGATAAATAATCTAGCATATTTTCATCCAAACAAAAATAGCCTTTCTTAACAATTAATTAATTAAAACCTTTGAAAAGTTGTTGTATTAAATATAATACAAATAAACGTAACTAGCTAGACAACCCCTTCCCATATTTTCAAGGTTAAATATGAAGTAATTTTAGATTGAAATAACTATTGTGTTATGTCAAAAAATAATTAATGTATTCAAACAAGCATAACTATGTCTTGTTTGCGATGGAATGTGTCCGTTAAAATTTTTAATCCTACGGAACATACCCGATATTTCCAACACGCGAAAGTATATGCATTTTACATATGCAGAAGTATGTGAATACTTTTATTAAATCTGGTTGAAAATTGTGTAGGGGGAAGCATATTAAAAATGTTATGCTCACGCTTACATTTACCACCATGCAACATCCGAGTTGATTGCATTCCATGGAGCAAGGCAATTCAAGCTTTGGATAGTATCGGAATATGAAACTCATAAAGAGAAGCATGAGACAGTAATTCAAGTAAAAATTAAGTACGTACGTCAATGGATATTTTATTTAGGACAGACGGTTTCCTTTCAAAACAGTTCAGATGAGGATATAGAAAGAAGAATTATCATGACCTGGAATCAATTTTGTCCACTTTCATTCATACGTTTACACATAACACAGACCATTGAAGTGAAAAAATCTGTAGTGGGTAGCTCTGGTCTTCCTATATTGTTACGGAGCACAAACTTGGTTCTGATAGAGGAACAAAAGAAGGACCCCGCCGTCTGTCAAAGAAAATGGAAAGGGAGATATTACATACACACATAGAAAAAAAAGAACTGAACAGTAAGAAAAAGGACCAAGTTGATCGACGTTGAAGTAATGGTCAAGAAACTAAAATTGAAGTCCGGAGATCACGTCGACAGGAATGATTAATCTAGGAGGACACAAGTCACCCCTTCGTGGGATCCGCGCATCGGAGAAGAAGCCGCCTTCCAGACGGCGCGGCGGCTGAATTCGTTCCACTCGTAGCTGTGTGAGTGGTGTCGAAACTCCTGCCACCGTCGGGGATCGAACCCTAGGACCTCCAGGTCAGAGGCGCCGCAGTGACATCAATTGACGCCCTGAGCCTTCTAAGCCGCTCTTTCGAGGCTGACGAAAGCATCGCAGTTGGGGTCATATCATTCAGTTTCAACACTAACTCTATGTGCATCAACTTACCGAAAGAAAAGTGCTTCAACAAATGGAAGCTCAGAGTTTTGCCGTGATTTTAGATTATTTAGCTATTCATCACGGACGGCGAAACATTAATTTATAAACTATGCCTCGTTAAAATTGCTACGTAAAAACGATTGAATGTGCAGTAAAATTAGTATCACTAAATATAGCAGGTATGTAAAGAGAACGGCTGGAAATGACAAACAAAATATGTTATTTGAGCTGTTAGCTTCCTTTTCATCCGATCAATTGTTTTTTTAATGACGTGTGTGATGTTATGGGCGAGCATCTCTTGCATGCAATCTTGACATTCATCCTCGCTAACGTTTCACTGAGATCAAAATCACGCAACTGGACGATGCAGATACTAAATTGTGTGACGCACGGATATTGTGAAACGTGTGCTCTGTGAATTGAGCACAGCGCGCGGTAATGTGGCTTTTGCGTTATTTTGAAGACACTAAAAAAGTCGTGATTTTAATACAACTTTTGCTTAAGAACGTTTTTCTGGGCAAACGTCTTGTTGACAAACCCGATATTCGTGTTCAGCTACCCAAGAAACCTATAGGAACCAAATTTTAGTTCTAAGGGAACACTTTCCATTATTTTCTACGATTTGACTTGACTATGACACATGCCGGTCCTTCAAATGAAACGTGGTGGTTTCTCGTAGTGAGCTGTTAGGAGTCCAAAATAGCAGTTTGTGTGAGCGTATTTCGCTGCTCGTTTCCTCGCGGCGAGAGCGTGTTGTGGGCGGGACGCAACCGGTCTGCAGCGGACGTCACCGAAAGCAGCTCGCTGCTCCGGCAGGCAGAGGGGGCGCGTGTGAGCGGGGGTGGGCGGGCGACGAGACGTGCGGAATCAAATCAGGCGGAAGCCGGAGAGAAGGTCGACGGAAGCGGCAACGAAAATCTTAAGAGATTTGAGCACTGAACAGTCGGGCTTGAGTTTCAGGATTTTATTTTTGTGCTTCCGTATGATCGAAATAGTTATTGTTCACAATGAATGACGGAAAAGGAACAGGTCAGAATAAACGAAAGAGAGAGGTAGAGAGAGAGGGAGGAAGAGAGAGTGGGGAGGGAGGGAAGGAGACGAAGGGAGGGTGAGATATTGAGGGAGAGTGAGAGAAAGGGAGGCCGAGAGAAGAAGGGAGAGGGGTGAGAGAGAGGGAGAGAGGTGAGAAAGGGAGAGGGGGAACGTGACTGAAGAGGAAGAGAGTGTAATGCGGAGAGAATTCGGAAGTACGGAAAGAGGGAACGTGAAGCAGAGTGGAAAAGGAGGACCAATTTGTAAAGAGAAAATATAAGAGCAATGAGGAGAGTGAAAATGAAATGAAAATGAGAGAGAGAGAGAAAGGGGAACGAAAGGAGATGGGGAGAATGAATGAGACAAGGGGATGCGCGCAAGGGGGGGGTGAAACTAAGAGAAAGTGAAATATGAAAAAGAGAGAGGAGGGCCGCTGCCTAATTGTCCCCGCCGCGCCGCGCCGCGCCGCATCGAATGGGCGAAGGGCCGAG